>QJPP01001547.1:0-105640 GCA_003996215.1 Jaltomata sinuosa
TTAATGGAGGTTTGGAGTTTGGGATTTGAAGATAAGCGGTAAAATGATGAACATGAAATTAATATGTAACCGGGCGGGTCGGTTTGGTTTTGGGTCGGGTCGCCCAAAATAAAAAAAACAAAACTTACCTGATGCGCTGCCTGGAGTGACGGTCCGTCAGAGGCTCGACGGTCCGTCACTTTGGGGCGTCACAGTTAGGCAGTGGGACCTTTTGAGGATTATGGGTGACGGTCTGAGATGACGGTCCGTCAACTTGTTGACGGTCCGTCACTCACCCCGTCACTACTAACCAGTGGTTATGAATATTTGTCTCCAAGTGGCAGTCCGTAGTGACGGTCCGTCATGTTCTTGACGGTCCGTCAACTCAAATCGTCACTCTTAGACAGAATACGCTGTTACGTCCACTTTTTGTACCTGCACACTCAACGAACAAATTAACCAATTCTAACAAGTCAAATTTTTCTAAGACTATACTACAACAACAATTTATGGGTTGCCTCCCATACAGCGCCTGATTTAACGTCGCGGCACGATGCGGGTGTCTTGATTACTCAGACTTCATCAAGATACACCAGAGACAGAACATGTACCTCCTCCGAGTGGCCCATATATTGCTTTACTCTCTGCCCATTTGCTTTGAACAACTCACCATCATTATTTTCGAGTTCGATCGCACCGGATAGGAATACTTGGTGTACTTTGAATGGTCCAGACCATTTGGATTTGAGTTTCCCGGAAAATAATTTGAACCTGGAGTTGAACAACAATACCAAGTCCCCTACCTTGAACTCCCTTTTCTCAATCTTACTGTCATGGTACAGCTTCATTTGTTCCTTGTAGAGAGCGGACCTCTCATATGCTCGCAATCGGAACTCGTCCATCTCATTTAATTGTTCCAACCTTAGTTCCGATGCCTCTTTCCAACTGAGATTTAACTTTTTGAGCGCCCAAAGGGCCTTGTGCTCGAGTTCCACGGGCAAGTGACACGCTTTACCAAAAACAAATTGGTAAGAAGACATACCTATTGGCGTCTTAAACGCTGTTCGGTAAACCCAGAGTGCGTCATCCAGCTTCCTCGCCCAATCTCGCTGGTTCACATTCACAGACTTAGCCAAGATCTCTTTAATCTCCCGGTTTGACACCTCGACTTGCCCACTGGTTTGGGGATGATAAGGTGTGGCTACCTTGTGTTGCTTCACTCCATATTTTGCTAGAGCAGCCCGGAACACCTTATTACAAAAATGTGAACCTCCATCACTGATGATTGTGCGAGGGGTGCCAAACCGAGCAAAGATGTTTCTTTTTAAGAACGCCACCACACTTCTCCATTCGTTATCGGCTAAAGCAACCGCCTCTACCCACTTTGACACATAATCCACCGCTACCAAGATGTAGCGGTTCCCGTAAGAACTTTCAAAAGGGCCCATGAAATCTATTCCCCATACGTCGAACAATTTAACCTCGAAAATAGTGGACATGGGTAGCTCTTGTCGGCGAGAGATTGCTCCTCTTCGTTGGCATTGATCACAGAACTTGGCAAATTCATATGAATCTTTCTGGATTGTCGGCCAATAATAACCACACTGTAAGATTTTTTGGGCGGTTCGATTACCCGCATCGATGTCCTCCACTGGGGAGCGAATGGAAGCCTTGCAAGATGACCTTGATACATTTTCCGCTTCCGGTACACATCTCCTCACTATGTTGTCAGCACACAACCGGAATAAATACGGCTCATCCCAGAAAAACTTACTTGCATCATGGAGAAACTTCTTTTTCTGGTGGAAGTTCAAATCTTCCGGGATCATGTCACTCACCGCATAATTTGCGAAGTCAGCGTACCAAGGCACCATATCACGTGACGCATCCATCACCTGCTCATCCGGGAATGCATCATCAATCTCCGGTTCCTATATTACGTTCTCTTCCCTCTCAAGCCTGGACAGATGATCCGCTACCTGGTTCTCACACCCTTTCCGATCTTTGACTTCAAAGTCAAATTCCTACAACAATAGCACCCATCGGATTAGTCGAGGTTTTTCATCCTTTTTGGTCATCAGATACCTCAAGGCTGCATGATCTGTGTGCACCACCACTATTGTACCAAGTAAGTATGCTCTGAATTTCTCAAAGGCGTATACAACAGCCAGCAGCTCATGTTCTATCACTGTGTAGTTCTTTTGCGCCCCATTCAATGCTTTACTAGCATAATAAATGGGGTGAAAAAGTTTGTCTCGCTTCTGTCCCAGAACAGCTCCAAGCGCCACACCACTCGCATCGCACATTACTTCGAACCGTTTGGACCAATCCGGGGCAATTATAATAGGAGCATCCACTAACTTTTCTTTCAGGCATTCAAACGCCTTCAAACACTCAGCATCAAATACAAATTTTGTCTCCTTTTCAAGCAACTTGCACAATGGGGTAGCAACCTTAGAGAAATCTTTGATGAACCTTCGGTAGAAACCGGCATGACCAAGAAAACTCCTCACACCCTTTACTGAAATGGGTGGAGGTAGTTTCTCGATGACTTCAATCTTGGCTCTATCCATCTCTAGACCTCTCATAGATATTTTGTGTCCTAATACAATGCCTTCTTTCACCATAAAATGGCATTTCTCCCAATTTAGCACGAGGTTTGACACTTCACATCTTTGCAACGCCTGACTCAGATTAGCCAAGCAATCATCAAATGCATCACCCACTACCGAAAAGTCATCCATGAAGACTTCCAATGTGTTCTCCACCATATCAGAAAAGATAGACATCATGCATCTTTGGAAGGTTGCACGAGCATTGCAAAGACCAAAGGGCATGCGTCTAAAAGCAAACGTACCATAGGGACAGGTGAACGTGGTCTTCTCCTGATCTTCCTGGGCGATAGATATTTGGTTGTACCCCGAATATCCATCTAAAAAGCAATACCAACCTCTTCCAGCTAATCTATCCAGCATCTGATCCATAAAGGGCATGGGGAAATGATCACGGAGAGTACAAGAGTTTAGCTTCCGGTAATCCATACAGACTCGCCAGCCCGTGACAGGTCTTAATGGAATCAGCTCATTTTTGTCATTTGCTACCCCAGTCATTCCTCCCTTCTTAGGAACACATTGCACTGGGCTTACCCATTTGCTATCAGAGATTGGGTAAACCACTCCAGCATCGAGCCATTTGATGATCTCTTTCTTCACCACCTCTTGCATTGGCGGATTCAGTCTCCGCTGGTGCTCGATGGTGGGAGTGTAATTTTCTTCTAGTTGTATCTTATGAGTATAAATACCTGGTGGGATGCCAATAATATCTGCAATGGTCCAGCTGATTGCTCTTTTGTGTCTCCTCAGAGTGGATAATAACGCTTCAACTTGAGATTGCACAAGGTCTGTCGCGATGATTATCGGTAAGGTATCTTTGTCACCTAGAAATGCATACTTCAGATGGCCTGGCAACTCTTTCAACTCTAATACCGGCGCTTCCTCAATAGAAGGCTTTGCAGGAGGTGTTGGTCTGTTCTTTAAATTGAGATCCAATTTCTTTAGGGCGTAACCATATGACCCCATTCCAACCACCGCATTTACAACTTCCTCATAATCTTCGACGCCATCATCATCGAAATTCATCATAACTGCTGCCAATGTCTCTACAGCAAGTCTCTCTTCAACAGAAACGATCACGTCAGATTCTGCAACAACATCAATAACCGAGACGACATTCATGTCCCTCGATTGCTTTATTGATCTGCACACATTAAACTTCACTACCTCATCGTTCAACCTGAAAGTCAACTCGTTGCTCTCCATATCGACCAATACTCTTCCGGTTGCCAAGAAGGGTTGTCCCAAAATAATAGGGACTTCGAAGTCCACTTCGCAGTCCAAAATCACGAAGTCTGCTGGAAATATGAACTTCCCCACCTTCACAAGTACATCATACAAAATACCAATCGGGCATTTCACCGATCTGTCAGCCATCAATAATCTCATAGTCGTCGGTTTGTGGGCTCCTAAGCCCAACTGTCGGTAGATGGCTAACGGCATCAAGTTTATGCTAGCCCCCAAGTCACAAAGAGCCTTGGCAAAGTTAAACTCCCCTATGGTGCAAGGAATAGTGAACGCACCCGGGTCTTCTTTCTTTTGGACCAGCGACCTTGATGAAATGGCGCTACAATGGTGGAGGTTGTCTTCCGGTTCAAAACTTACCGACCTCTTCTTTGTGATCAAGTCCTTCATGAACTTGGCATAACCGGGCATTTGTTCAAGCGCATCCACCAGAGGGATGTTTACTGATATCTGTTTGAGCATGGTCATGAAGTTCAGGAACTTTCTATCTTCCACTTTCTTCTTCAGCCGCTGTGGGAAAGGAGGTGGTGGCCGAGGCATCATAGTTGGAAGTTTTTCAACCTCCTTGCTTTTATCTGTGAGCACTTGAGTAGCATCTTCTTCCGCGCCGGGTTTTTCAGCAGACACTTTCACACCCTCATCGACTATAATTTCAGCATCTACTAACTCATCTTCCTCAGCTACAGCATCTTTCTGGGTCTGAATTACCGGATGTGTTTCCGATAATGTGTTACCGCTTCTAGTGGTGATTGCCATACAATTCGCGTCATTTCTCGGGTTTTGAATGGTGTCACTTGGCAATGTTCCAGCTTTCCTTTGATTTAGAGACGCCGAAACTTGACTCATTTGCTGCTCTAACTGCTTGATTGTGGTGGAATGAGAATTCACTAACTGACTCATTGATGTTAATTCAGATTTCATTTCCTTGACTCCGGAGTTAGTAGATTCCACCTTCAACAACATCTTTGCCATCATATTCTCTAACTTGGATATCCCTGTCTCATTACTAGTTCTTTCTCGGTTACCAGGTGGTACGTACAACCCACCTCTATCAGTGTTATTTTTCCAGTTCCCCTGATCACGATCTCTGTAGCCAGCTTTCTCATGGTAGTTGTCCCTCTAATAGTTCCGACCTTGGTTTCCCTGGCCATTGGCCTGGAAACCCCCCAAATAATTTGCCTCCTCATCAGACTTGAACTCTGCTGCTCTACTTTGGGAACTCACAACTTTCACTTTCTCCATATCTGTTGACAGCAAATGTTTTGTCAGTAGGTCCATTTGTGTTTTCAGATGGGCCATATCTTGATCCCGCTCTTCCTCTCTCCTGCGCTGTTCTGCAGACATACCGACTGTATGAGTGCTAGCAGCCATCTCAGTGTCCCGTGTATGCCAGGCCCTGTTGGTTTTAGTGAGCCAGTCCAGAATAGCTGTGGCATCGATGAAAGTGAGACCCATAAATGCTCCACCTGCTGCATTATCTAGTATCGGCTTGGTAGCCGAATTCAGTGCCCTGTAGAATGTCTGCATTAAGAAATTATCGGTCAACTGATGGTTAGGGCATTGTGTCAGCTTCTTCTTGAACCGCAACCATGTCTCATGCAACGCCTCGTGAGGTTGTTGTCTGAAATTGCTAATTTCATCCCTCAACTGTATCATCCTAGAGGGAGGAAAGAACCTTTCTAGGAAAGCTCCTTTCAACTCTCCCAAGTTGTGATAGAGTCGGGGGTTAGCTCTGTTAACCATAACGCTGCTTCATCAGATAGAGACAATGGAAACAACCTGAGTCTAATAGCGGTCTGACTTACACCAGGCAATTCGAATGACTTGCAGATACCCACAAAGTTCATCAGGTGTCTGTTTGGATCATCACCAGCCGTACCTCGAAATAATCCCTTTAAGTTCAACAGCTGGAGCATTGTGCTAGTTATGTTGAACTTAGCCCCGGGCGCTAGTGGAGGAAGAATAATGGCGCCCATAGCACCAACTCAGTCTAATGCAGTGTCATCCTCTATATCTTCAGCATTCAAGTGATGCTGATCCTGTTGAGCCTGCTGTTCTGCAGCGAGCCTTGCTGCCTCCGTTTGTTGTGAAGCCATGGTTTGCCTTAGCATTCTTGCGAGCTCGGGGTCGTAGGATAATATTGGTTCACCCGAGCGTCGGGTACTTGGCATGCACTACTCAGTACCCTATAATAAACAAAAACAACAAATAAAAGTAAAATCAGGAAATATGACTAAGAGTCAAATAAACACACAAGACTTAATAAACAACCGTATTCCCCGGCAGCGGCGCCAAAATTTGATACACCCAAATTACGACTCCAAATACGAAGCGTAAGCGGTCGCTGTCAAATATAGAACCCAACTAAGGTTGGGGTCGATCCCACAGGGAATAAAGTGCAAATTAAATCGATAGTGAATTAAATGACTAGTAGTCGATAGTTTCCGGTAAATTGGGGGGTGTTGTGTGAACAATATTTTAACCAAAGCAAATAATAATGTGCGATTAATAATCAATATGAGAGTGAACTAGGGAAGTGTTCACCATGGCATCGTAACAATTTCGACTCAAGGCTTGACCGGGTTCTCTCTATATGCATATCACGATGTGATTGAATTCATGGTGTCGTCTAAACGTTTCTCAACCAATTAGACAAATTTCCTTTTCAATTCTCTCGAACTTGAAAAGGTAAACTTTATTATTTCAATCCTAAACATCAAGTAGATTAATCTAGTTATAGCATTAATCATGAGACAAGAGTTGGTAGTCTCGAATCCTTGTAGTAAATCAAATTTCCCGGTTTTAATCTCTTTACTCAAGCAAATTAAACCTAGGTATGTTCTAATGTTTGCAACCACTAGAAACGTTAGTAAGTGAATGATTAACCACGTGACAACATAAAGATTGAACCCTACGCTACCCGGAATCTATATTGCTACTTTTGCCATGGCTCCCACAACCCTAGTTGTGGGAAGTTAGTTACTCATGTTTGCAAAATGAAAGAATGAAGAAATAGTATTCATAATAATAAGAAAGAGTTCTTACAAAAGAGATGAACACAAGCTTCAAGCTTTTCAAGAACAAGAGTCTAAAATCCCAAGAACAATCAAGAACAAGATGCTCAAGAAGAAAACGTGATTGTGTAGTGTTTTCCTCTTGAATTCTCGCTTAAAATAATCCTAGAACTATTGGGTAATGAATTTGTAATGATTAATGATAAAATAAACCTAACCTAGGGTATTTATAGGAGTCCAGGAAATAAACCCAAAAACGTTCGGAATCTGCGTCGCGCGTACTGCCTCAACTTGACGGGCTGGGTGACGGACCGTCACATGCTTGACGGACCATCACAGTGGCCGTCGCCACTAGGCAGTGTGCTGCCTCAACTTGACAGTCTACTTGACGGACCGTCACATGTGTGACGGCCCGTCATGGTGGCCGTCACCACTAGGCAGTGTGCTGCTCGACTTGACGGTCTTCTTGACGGACCGTCACATGGGTGATGGCCCGTCATAGTGGCCGTCACTCTTAACCAGTGGCGCTCTTTTGATCGTATTTCCTTCCTTTTCTATATTTTTTGCTATTTCCTGCAATTCCAACATAAAAACATCAAAAACGACGACTGTTGCTTGAAAACTCACGATTATTCTTAGTTAAAGGAGTCAAATGTGCCGTAGAATGGCGGCACATCATATGTGGTTGGGGACCTCCATGGGCCCTACCATTCCAGGACCTGGCCAAGGGGCCAAGCATGCCGGAGGAGGGGTATACGGTGTCGGATAATGTATAGCAGATGTGTCCCACCATGGGTCCTCCTGTCGGAGTGTCGGGGGAGGTGCATACATAGTTACTTTTACAGGTTCCATTATTATCATCATCATGCATATTTCACTCGAATGCCACCCTTGTTTTATGTGTGTTCAGTGTACTCTCTGGTTGTATGGGCAGCCAGAGGGTTTGTTTTCACTTGATTGCGTTCCTCAGTTGTATGGGAGGCCGTTGGGACTGTAGGTAAATTATATTATTCCTGTCAGTTTATAGAGATTGTTATGGTCCTTGGTTCTTGTGTATTGAGAAGTGTTAGCCTGTTGAGGCTGCGACTCTTGTGCCTGAGTATTGAGGGGCTAGTGAGTCTTGTATTATTGAGGCACTATTGTGCGGTCTTCTGAGCAGATTGTGGGTTTCCGGTTCTATTCATTATTAGGAGTTGAGTAGTAGCTCTTAGTTCTTGTGGCTTAGTTATACCATTCTAGGTTTTGTAATTGTGAGATTGGTCCCGATTTATGCTTATCTTGAGATTTTGGGGTTTTAAGTATGATTTTGTTATTGTATGGCTTCTAGTTAAGTATGTTGCCTTACATCCCTTCTTCCCTTTTTACTTGAGGTTACCGATATACCGTCATTTTCTCAACTCTCTCTATTGATTTACTTATATTGTTATGCAAGGACTCCATGTGCATTGTTTGCTTATAACTCTTTGTTGTCTATTTTTCGTGCGAGTTTCTTGTGCTTTATCTATTGCTTCCGTGACTGCTTTCTTGCTATCTTCTATTTACTATTTTTATATCTTATATGCGTTTAGTCGGTCGATAATGCCTGCTGGGTACCAGTTGCTTAGAAATTGGTGCTCATACACTTCTGCATCTTTTTGGTGCAGATATTAGTTGAGCCTTCTGATAAACGCTCAAATCGTGCTCTCCAAGTAGGAGGTCACGGCGATCGCATAGTCAAAACAAAATTTATAACCCAATGGGATGTCGGGGTTGAACCCAAGGGACCTTATTTAGCTCATTAGAGATTGGGCGAAGCGATTTCAAAATGAGAGTAGTTGTTCAACAAAACCAAAGCAATAAAATGGGGGAATTGGGAAAGTTGTCATTACTAACTCAATTCGAATAAAAGCTGTAAAATCGAGATAGGTGTACCAACAAGAACTAGATGACTAGGGGTGCATTTTCGATGGGGCATTTGCTATAGGATAGGGTGATCACTACTTCACTCAAATTCTCACCTATTGACACGGGTAGTGTTGGTCATAAGTGTGGAATGCTATCTCTCGATCAACATCTACATATGCGATTATTTTGGTTAGAACATCATTCAGTGTGCTAAATAACCAACCAACATTTGCTTGGGGAGGTCGTCCTATTTCTAGCTCGGACCCTTAAATGGAATATTTCGCGATTGGAGCTTTGTCTAGCCTCCAATCTAAGTTGATTCCCAAGTACCCACTAGCAATTTCACATCCACAACTACAAAATTCTCTCTCGAGCAATTAAATAGACAAGTAAGGTAAATTCATATTTGCAACCACAAATTATTAGATTAAAACATAGTGAAATTACTAGACTCATATCAGATAAGCAATTATAAGAATGATTTAGCAACACCCACACCCATTATCTAGGCACCCATAATTAATACACCCCTAGACAATAGAAATTAGCCACTCATAGAAGGAGAAGAAGATATACCAGCTGGGTACATAAAATTCCCATCCATTGTAGTTGATTCTCAAGTTCTAGAGTCAAATTAGCACATAAATTTGTTAACCAAAAGATTGGATTGAAAACCCTCTCTCAATGGAGATGGAGAAAAGTGTTTAAAAGCCAAAAATATCTCAAAGTTCTCTACTGAAATTCTCTACTCTCAATTGTATATACAAAACAAGCCTAAAATTTCCTTTTATATGTTCCCAAAATCATCACATAAATTTAAGACAAAATTATCCTTCGGGTGGTGTGCGATGTGGTATGCGGTTCGCACATCGTAGTGTGAGCATCGCACATCGGCTTCAGGTTGACCAGTGACTTCAGTCGCTTAGGTAGGCCTTGTGAAGAGGGTGATGTGTTTCACACCACGAGATGTGCGCATCACATGGCGACCGCATGCCATAGAAGAATCTTCAATCATCTTTGCAGCTTCATGCGGAGGAGATGTGAACCGCGCCTCAGCTTGTGCGTGTCGCACATCCACCGCACCTCACGGCAGATTCTCCATCTTTTCTAAACTCTTCACACTTAGCTTCTTTTTGGCTCTTTTTGGATCCATATCCTTGTTTCTCCTCTTTTATCCAAAGTACCTGTATAGACATCAATAAAGGCCATAAGAACCTCTAAATCAATTCAAAACGTAGCAATAATTCATGGATATAGGCTCAATAAGTTGGTAGATTACCGACTTATCACCTTCATCGTTGATTGGAGACTCATGCAGCTTTTGGATATTCGAGACTAGGGTGAGCACCTGACGGTCGGTGCTTGACCACATCTCATATTTTGTATTGTTGCTCTTTGTATATTCGGAGATAGTTGTACTTATCATTTTGTTATTTCTAGCTTGTATTATATTAGAAGCTTCTGTGTTGTCGATACCAAGTCTTGGGGTTGGTGTTGTTTTCATTATGTCTATATTCAGGTTATTGCTTCTGTTTGTCTTGTCCTTATATTCTTCTTCCGATTATTTCTGCTTAATATGCATATTAGTTAGGTAGTAGCGCATTACTAATTGTTCCTGGCTGCGGGAATTGGTTCGCCTACTGGGGGTTTGTAGGTTCCATCATGACCTGAGAAATTGGGTCGTGACAAAGGGGGTCTCGTATAAATTAGATAGTGAACATTTATACGGGCACTGGTGTCATGCTATGGGAAATTCTCATGAAATTATTACCGGTTGATAAAATCTCATAAGTTGTGATATAATTGAACTATTGAGACTCGTGAATTATGTGAGCTTAATTGTGATTGATAAACTTATTTTATATACTTTATAATACATATTCATTCAGATCACTCTTATTGTTGCATGAAAATTATTGGTTGATATTGCACATAGACTTGTTTGTGAAATTCATATTATTATTAAGCCAATGGAAAATAATTCCGGCAAGTGACATCATGCAAAATCGATGGAAAATAATTTCGCCGAGTGGTAATGTGATTATTTGTGAAATTCAGGTTCTTATAATGCCGATGGCAAATGGTTCTGGTGGGTATTATTATTCCAATAGAAAATGGTTCTGGTGGGTATTATCATGAGTCCTTGTCACGATCCAAAATTGTAAGTCGTGATGGCACCTATGTTCCCAACCGATAGGTAAGCCAACCCCATAACTTTTACAAATATAATTAAGCAATTAAATGAAAAGTAGAGAGACATGCTAAATATGAAGTCTTTCAAAATAAGATGCGGAAAAATGAAAATACCACCCAAGATTTGGTGTCATAAGTACAAGAGCTTCTACAATACGATTCAAGTGTGAAAACTAAAATGACAAGTTTGAATGCAAATACCCTATCTCATTAATAAATGACAGAATAAATAAAAGATGGATGAAGGTGTGGGCTACGAAACAGTCAAGTAGCTCATCATAACTCCAAAATAAATCAAGCTCGGACTCAGGAAGCTCCACAAGATGCGCTAGTATTTGAAACTGAATCTTCACCACAAAAGAGTGTAGCAAGCGTAGTATGAGTACGAAATCACGTGTACCCAGTATATATCATAGACCGATAATAAAGAAGTAGTGATAGGACTCATGTAAGAAATCACTCTCAAATTTACAAGTTTACACAATATTCAACAGTCAAGTTTTCACTAAATTAGGGATAATCAATATTCATGAAAGATTCAATTATCAATTAAGCATATAATCAAGTAATTATGGAGGGCGTAATGTGATGCAACGTAATGAGATGATATGCCTCAAATGCTCAGTAATCTCTTAGTCATATATACATGATACTCCTCGGTAATACATCGAGAGTTCGTGACTCATGGGGGACTCACGAGGTACATATACCAGCACGGACAGTCTCTACGTGCTATCACAAAATCAATCCCCAGCACGGATGATCTCTATGTGCCCAAATCATATATATAGAACAGTCACAACACGGAGATCTACATGTGCCCGATCTTTATTCACACTTAAACTCAATGTCAATGCATGTGCATGATATAATATCAATAGAATAGGAAATGATGATGCATATCATTCAATCAATTTACTGACAGAAATATATTTACCTCGACTATCATAAATATATAGGTTAAATGAAAAGGCATGCACACATACCAAAAAATCAACCAAGTCAATAATACATCAGTTAATGCTCATATGCTTTGGCATTCTCAAATTATATAGTAATAAACTTTCCCTTTTATAATACCGGTACTCGTACTAATGCCCGTCACACCACGGGTAAGAGACCCCCATCTTTCGCCCTTACCCATTCTCTATTTTAGAATTTTAATATTTTATTAGAAAAACATCCTTCAACGAAGTCTAGAAAGTCTTAACATACCTTGAAAGCCGAATAATGCATCACGACCCTCAGGACTTAGCATTTCCCTTCTGTAAAGCTTTCAAACATTCCCAATCTATTAAATATATATAAATAATAAGATAACTTGCTATGAATTACTTCCACCTCCCAAACCAACCGAATAAATGAAAAAACAATTATACAAACGCTATAGAGATATGCCAAATCTACTCTTAAACCCAAACAATTCTCTACACCTTAAAATCTACAGTATGTCAATCCTCTATATTCATTACAAATCATACTCTTACCTATATAAGGATTGAATCCTAGTTAATAATCTTACCTGAATCAATTGAATACTCATGTTGACGTCGACGAACACGTGCAGGACTATCCCCCTTTTTGTTTTCTTTTGATAAATTGAAATAATAAGATACTATTTTTCAGTACCCTGATATTCATTGTGTGTAGCCAATAAAGTGGTGGGTGTGGCCCACTTCTAATTTAACAAATTATATTTCTATTTTTTTCATTAACCACCAATTAAATTAAGTATTCAAAATTGCTTGTAAAAAAATAACTATAGTTAACCGAATTGTTTAAAATTTCCATAAAGGATTTCCGGGAAGGGCTTTCTATGGAAAAAAAGTTCTAAAGCTCAAAAAAACCTAGCAGGTCATTACATCATCTACCACTTAAAAAAATATTTGTCCTCAAAAGGTAAAGAATAGGAAGTACCTGAATGCTCAAAAAGCTGGGGATATTTGATTCGCATGTCCGATTCGATCTCCCAAGTAGCTTCTTCAACCGGATGATGCTTCTATTGAACCTTTACTAAAGCAATTTCCTTTGACCTCAGCTTTTGAATTTGCCTATGCAAGATAGTTACCGGCTCCTCCCCAAAAGTCAGATTATGATCAAGTATCACCAAATCCCACTAGATTACATGAGAATCATCCTGATAGTACTTCTTCAACATATATATATATATATGAAACACATAGTGAACACCAAACAAACCGCGTGGCAGAACTAACTGATAAGCCACCTCACCAATATGCTGAACAATCTCAAAAGGACCAATGTACCTCAGGTTCAACTTTCCGTTCTTTCCAAATCTCATCACACCTTTATTGGATGAAACCTTTAATAGAACCCGCTCTCCAACCATGAACTCTAAATCACAAACCTTCAATCCACATAACTCTTCTGTCTACTTTGAGCCATGAAAAGCCTATCCTGAATCAACTTGACCTTGTCCAAAGACTCCCACAACAAATCTGTGCCCCACGGCCTAACCTCAAATACATCAAACTAACCAATGCTCGAATGATAACTATTATTATATACAAACTCTGTTAAAGGAAAAAACTGGTCCCAATTACCACCAAAGTCGATCACACGTGCTCGCAACATATCCTCAAGGACCTGAATAGTCCACTCTGACTGACCATCAGTCTAAGGGTGAAAGGTTGTACTAAAATCCACCCGAGTACCCAACTCCTTCTGCATAGACTGCAAGAAATGAGATGTAAACTGTGTGTCTCGATCTGAAATGATAGAAATAGGCACCCCATGTTGGCGAACTATCTCCCGAATGTAGATCTTGACTAACTTCTCCAAATTATAGGTAACCTGAACTGGTATAAAATGCACAGACTTGGTCAATCAATCCACGATGACCCATATAGAATCAAACTTACTCAAGGTCCGTGGAAATCCTACCACAAAGTCCATATCAATCTGCTCCCACTTCCACTCAGGTATGGGCATCCTCTGAGGCACACCTCCAGGATTTTAGTGTTCATACTTCACTTGTTGACAATTCAAACACCCAGATACAAAATCTACTATGTATCTCTTTATCTGACACAACCAATAATGCTACTTCAAGTCATGATACATCTTAGTAGCCCTAAGGTGAATAGATTACCTCAAACTATGAGCCTTCTCCATGATCAGTCTAGTCAAATCCCTTGTTTGAGGGACGCAAATATGACCCTTGATCCTCAAAACTCCCTCATCATCTAGAATCACCTCCTTGGCTTCTCCTCGTAACACCATATCTTGAATCTTACACAAATTCCCATCATCAAACTGGTGAGACTGAATCTGCTCTAATAAGGACGACCTCGCCTCCATGGAAGCCAAAATGCTACCAGATACTGAAATGTCAAGTCTCACAAACCTGTTGGATAAAAACTGGACATCCATAGCCAAAAGACGCACTCCCACCTGTAACAAAGCTAAACTACCATACTTACTTCCTTCCGACTCAAAGCATCCGCCACCACATTCCCCTTGCCTGGATGATAAAAGATAGTTATATACTAGTCTTTGAATAACTCCAACCATCTTTGCTGCCTCAAATTGAGATCTTTCTGGTTGAATATATACTGGAGACTATGATGATCCGCTAACACCCTACAATGCACACCATAAAGGTAATGCCTCCAAATCTTTAATGCAAATACTACCGTTGATAAGTCTAAGTCATGAGTGGGGTAGTTCTTCTTGTGAACCTTTAACTGCCTCAAAGCATAAGTTATCACCTACCCTTTCTACATCAATATGCGACCAAGACTAATTCGAAAAGCATCAAAATATATGGTAACACCCTCTACCTCTACGGGAAAAGTCAAAATCAGAGCAGTAGTCAATAAAGTCTTGAGCCTCAAAAAATTCGCACACTCATCAGCCCACTGAAAACCCACCTCTTTCTGGGTCAATCTAGTCAATGGAGATGCAATAGATGAAAACCCCTCCACAAATCGCCGATAATAACCTGCAAGGCCTAAGAAACTCTGAATCTCAGTAACGGAAGCAGGTCTAACCTAATCATGAACTGCCTCAATTTTCTTTGGATCAACCATAATACCCTCCTTGGACATGACATTCCCCGAGAATGCACTAAACAAAGCCAAAACTCACACTTTGAAAACTTTACATAGAGTTTATTCTCTATCAGAATTTCGAGTACAATCCTCAAATGATCCGCATGCTCCTCCATACTACGGGAGTATAACAATATATCATCAATGAAAACAATAACAAAAAAATCCATGTACGATCTAAACATCCGATTCATTAAGTCCATAAAAGTTGCTGGAGCATTAGTCATCCCGAAAGACATCACCAAAAACTCATAATGACCATAACATGTCTGGAAAGCTGTCTTAGGGATACCTTCCGCCCTAATCTTTAACTGATGATAACTGGATCTCAAGTCAATCTTTGAGAAAATTGAAGCACCCTGCAGCTGATCAAATAAATCATCAATACAAGGTATCGGGTACTTGTTCCTGAGTGTAACCTTGTTCAATTGCTGATAGTCAACACACATATGCATAGATCTATCCTCTTTCTTCTTCACAAATAGCACTGGAGTACCCCAAGGAGATACACTCGGTCTAATGAAACCCTTGCTCATCAAATTTTGCAACTGTTTCTTCAACACTTTTAACTCGATCAGTGCCATCCAATATGGCAGAATAGAAATAGGCTAGGTTCCTAGTTCTAAATCAGTACAAAAATCTATGTCATGATCAGGTAGAAGACCTAGCAGGTCCATTGGAAATACCTCAAAAAACTCTCACTATTGAAATAGACTCGAGCACTAGAGTCTCCGTGCTAGTAGCCCAAACATGTGCCAAATAAGCTAAATATCCATTTTCTACTAATCGACGAGCCCTAAGGAAGGATATCACCTTCTTTAGAGTGTGGCTAAGAGAACCTCTCAACTCTACTCTAGGAATCCCCATCATAGCTAATGTAACTATCTTGGCATGATAGTTCAAAACCGCGTGGTAAGTAGATAACTAATCCATCCCAAGAATAGCATCAAAGTCTACCATATCTAAGACCTTTAAATTTTCTTGAGTATCATATCATATAAAGGTATCTACACATGATCTATATACCTGATCGACCACTACAGAAACCCCAACAGGAGTAGAAACATGCACAGGCAACTCAAGCGACTCACATAATATATCATGACTCGAAGCAAAGTATTTAGACACATAAACATAGGTAGAGCCTGGATCAAATAATAATGTAGTTGATCGATGACAAACTGGAATAATACCTGTGATAACAGCATCTGAAGCTTCTACCTCTGGCCTACCTAGAAAATCATAACACTGAGCATGGCTGCCCTTAAACTGTGAACCTCCACAGACACCATCTTCGCTAGAATCGGCACCATCTCTACCTGAATGAGAACTACCCCAGCCTGAATGAGAGCCACCTCTGCCACTCTGTGCACCTCTACTAGTAAGAGGCTGTGGAGTCCTAGAAGTCAAAGCCTGAGAACCCTGATATGATCCATCACATCTAGTCCTAGGTCAATCCCTCACAAAATGTCCCATGTCACCACACTCAAAACAACCCCTATGAAGCATAGACTGATGAAAGGAACCTAAATGATTGGAATGCCCTCCACGGCCTAAAGGTCTGGAAGAGGAGCCCTGTGAAATGTGTATTGAATTAGAAGTATTATGTCCTACATAATCAACCTCAGATGTTGGCATAGAGGCATGAATGGGTCTGCTCGATTGAGGGTGGTAGCTCCTTCGTGAGTAGCCGCGGCTCCTAAGTAGAGCACGACCATAATCGCCTGAATGATGGGCCCTCTTGCCCTCACGCTTTCCCTCATGTCGAATCATCTCACACTCCTTGGCAGAATCTACCACCTTCTAAAATGTATCCCCAGAAGAAGCAACCTAAGAAACACCCATACGAATTGGAATAATCAACCCCTTAACAAACCTTCTCACTCTCTTAGTCTTGATAGGAAGTATCATCAATGTGTATCTAGACAAGGCGTGAAATTTACTCTCATACTTGGCAACTGACATACCCCCTACTCTGGTTTTTCAAACTCATCCCTCTTTTACTCCCTCTCACTGCATGGAAAAAACTTATCCAGAAATACCTGAGTAAACTGAGCCCATGAAAGTGGAGATGATCCAATTGACCTACTATCAATATAATCCCTCCACCACTATTTGGCACAATCGATCATCTGAAATATTATGTAGTTAACTCCGTGAGACTTTACTAATCCCAAGTTGTGCAACCTCTCATGATAGATGACTATGCACTCATATGCATCCTCACTCAGATCAACAGTCTAGGTCAGAGGATTCATCATCTTAAATCTCCCGAACATCTTATGCTCATCCACAGTCATGACAAGCCTATTAGCCAAATGTGATGTAATACCTGAAAATACCCCACAATCTAAACGGGGAGCTACAGTAGCAGCTGGCTGAGTGTCTGATGTCTGAAACCCTGGAGCAACCATCTGGTCTGGATTCTGACCTCCAACATGAGTCTTTGAACCATCTGAGATAACATGTAATATGCTCGCCTGAGCTATCCCCTCAAGAAATCCCAACATACGAACCAAAGTATCCTGAAGCACTGGAGTAGCTATGAAACCATGTGGAGCATAAGTTGGTCCATACTCCTCTACATGAACCAGTTCATCCCTGGGAACCACATCTGGATCAGAAGATACTGCTCTAGCAGGACTCTGAGCGGCTGCCGGTAGTCGACCCTCAGTAGGTGCTGCCACACGGCCTCTACCTTGACCTCGCCCCTGCCTCTACCTTGTGCAATTCCCCTAGCAGCGAGTGCGGGTAAAGGTATAGACTCCTGATCTCCGGTTATGGATAAATGAGTCCTCACCATCTGTGAGAGAATAAGACAACAAGATTAGAATTCCAACTGAGTTAAATTTGCACAATAAGGAATGAAAGAATAGAAGTTTCCTAAATGCCCTATACCCTCTCAAAGATAGGTACGGACATCGTCGTAAGATTCTACCAGATATTTCTTTTGTACTCGTGAGACCGATAAACCTAGGGCTCTGATACCAAATTATCATGACCCAAAATCATAAGTCATGATGGCACTAATATTCCCAATCGATAGGTAATCCAACCCCATAACTTTTACAAATACAATTAATCAATTAAGTGAAAAGTAGACAAACATGCTAAATATGAAGTCTTTCAAAATAAGATGCATAAAAATGGAAATACCAGCCAAAATTTGATGTCATAAGTACAAGAGCTTCTATAATATGATTCAAGTGTGAAAATTTAAATGACAAGTCTGAATGTATATACCTTGTTTGATTACTAAATGACAGAATAAATAAAAGATGGATGAAAGTGTGGGCTACGGAATAGCCAAGCAGCTCACGACAACTCCAAAATAATCCAAGCTCAGACTCAGGAAGCTCCACGAGTTGAGCTAGTATTTGGAACTGAATCTATACCATAAAAGAGTGCAGCAAGTATAGTATTAGTATGAAATTACGTGTACCCAGTATATATCATAGACCGATAATGAAAAAATCGTGACAAGACTCATGTAAGAAATCATTCTCAAATTTACAAGTTTACACTATATTCAACAGTCAAGTTTTCAGTAAAGTAGGGATAATAAATTTCCATGAAAGATTCACTCATTAATTAAGTACATAATCAAGTAAGTATGGAGGGCATAATGTGACGTAATGTAATGAGATGATATGCCTCAAATACCCAGTAATCTCTTAGTCGTATATACACGATACTCCTCAGCAATACATTAAGAGCTCGTGATCCATGGGGGACTCATGAGGTCCATATACCTACACGGACGGTCTCTATGTGCTATCACAAAATCAATCAATCCCCAACACGGACGATCTCTATGTTCCCAACTCATAATCATAGAACAATTGCAACACGGACGATCTCCACGTACCCGATCTTTATTCACACTCAAACTCAATATCAATGCATGTGCATGATATAATATCAATGGAATAAGGGATGATAATGCATCTCATTCAATCAAGTTATTGACAGAAATATATTCACCTTGACTATCACAAATATACGGGTTAAAGGAAAAAGCATGTACACACACCAAAAAATCAACCAAGTGAATAATACATTATTAATGCCCATATGCTTTGGCATTCTCAAATTATATAGTAATACACTTTCTCTTTTGTAACACCGGTACTTGTACCAATGTCCATCTCATCACGGGTACGAGACCCCCATCTTTCTCCCTTACCCATTCTCTATTTTAGAATTTTAATCTTTTATTAAGAAATATCCTTCAATAAAGTATAAAAAGTCTTAACATACCTCGAAAGCCGAACAACGCGTCATGACCCTCAGGACTTCGCCTTTTCCTTTCATAAAGCTTTCAAATATTCCCAATTTATTAAATATATATTATTCATAAATAATAAGATAATTTGCTATAATTTCTTCCACCTACCAAACCAACCGAATAAATAAATAATATACAATGCTACAGAAATATGTCAAATCCACTCCTAAACCCAAACAATTCTCTAAACCTTAAAATCTACACTATGTAAATCCTCTATAATCATTACCAATCATTATCAATCATTACTCTCCTCAATCCCCACCCAAAAGTAACCCACCAGTGAATAAAATTTACGTTAGCAGCAACTACAAAATTCTACTTTAAATTTATTTTCTTTTCCAAACACAATAATATAATATTATTAAATCCTCCCAGCAACTAACATATACCTATATAAGAATTGACTCCCAGTTAATAGTCTTACCTGAAGTGATTGAACACTCCTATTGACGTCGACGAACACATGCAGGACTATCCCTTTTTTTGTTTTCTTCTGATAAGTTGAAATAATAAGATACTGCTATTTAGTACTCTAATATTTATCGTGTGTAGCCAACAAAGTGATCGGTGAGGCCCACGTCTATTAAGAAATTATATCTCTATTTTTTTCAATAACCACCAACTAATTGATTATTCAAAGTTGCTCGTCTAATAAATAACTATAGTTAACCAAATAGTTTAAAATTTCCATAAAGGATTTCCAGGAAGGGCTTTCTATGAAAAAGGAGGTCTAGAGCTCAAGACGATCTAGCGGGTTGTTACAATCCTTTTGGGTCCTGACTATTCGGTAGAGGAAGTGGGTGTATACCGGTATACATTTGGCCAGTGCATTGCATTTTATTACGTTTCATCCGCATTGCACTTCATATTGAATTATTTTAAATACATGTCTTATTTGTTATGTTGTGGTGACTTATATTGTGGTAAAATTATACTTGTGAAAAAGGAAGCTTTTAAGATACATCTTGTTATCATTTCTAGAAGGAGCTAGTAATCAAAGTTTGTTGAGTATACGTATTTTCCAAACTCACTCTATACTTGTTGCACCTTTTGCATGCAGGAATCGAGTCGAGTACTAGGAATACTTGACTTGCTGCTTGTGTTCGAGGCTGTTGCGGTTAGGATTCAGGGTGAGCTGCTTTCTCTTTGGCAGTACTGAATTTTAAAGATTTTTTATATTTTCTATCTTACTTTCTTCCAGACAGTTGTTCTAGTTTTCACATACTTGTTTCATATTCGTAGATGCTCTTGTACTGGTGTCACCAAGTCTTAGGGAGTTAGATTTGAATTCATTTATTTTGTATTTATAAGAGTTTATAGGTTACCTTTATATCACTTTTGCGTTATTTATATTGTTAAATGGTTAGTAAAGGAAAAGGGTTCACCAATAGGGATGGTGGGTGCCCTTACGGTCTAGGAATTTTGGGTCGTGACAAAATGGTATCATAGATCTAAGTTCATCGGTCTCATGAATTCAAGTGTAATGTCTAGTAGAGTCTTATAGATTGGTATGATGACGTCCATACCTATCTTTGAGAGGATATAGGACATTTAGGAAATTTATTTCTTTTATTCTTTATTGTGTGTACCTGATTCAATCGGTTACAAAAATCTCTTTGTTTCATTCTCTTACTATGGTGAGAAAACGCTCTTGATATTGCACGTTAATAGATGAAAATAACATCACATCATATTGAGAAGGGACTGGTGGTTAGAACTAGGCCAAGCTATGATTCAAAAATAGATCAAATAAAATTGTGGTTCAGATTATGCAGTCGGTAATCTTTATGGGGAAATACGAATAATGGTGAAGTTTTGTGTTATCTCTCTATCTTCTATAATTAGTTGTTCAATAATGGGAGAAGTATATATATGATATAGTTGGTGTTGAGAGAGAGTTGACAATTAAAAATTGAATGATTGACGGATAACTCTGTAAGAAGTATTATGACTTGAAGACTACGATTAAAAAAGCTTTACCTAACAAGAATGGGCTGCTAGAGGTATGATGAGAATGAAAATGCTTCAACAAGATATCATACTTTAAACTACCATCTTATGGCATGAAAATATGAACAAAGATTTGACAGTTAAGTGATGAAATAAGTACATATTCTATTATCTTAAGAAATGGTTAAAGTTATGGATGACCGATGAATCAGGTAAGATAACATGTTCTAATACATAAAAGAGGATACTTATAATAACATTCGAGGTGATATGACTATTTTTGGGGTTTGTGTAAAGAGTTTGTATATTATAAAGTAGAGGTGCAATAAAGAGAATTTGAATGATTTGAGGTTCACAATGTGATAGTCACAATGATATTGTGTCTACTCGATTAGAGTCACGAGGTGTGCTAAACTTTGCAATTGACTAGAGTTTACAAAAGGATAAGCTAAATATGTGTGGGGTGACATAAAAGATGAATGAAGACCATGTGTTAGGATTTCTTAAAGGGAGATGGTTGTTGGCTTTAAGCCAGGTGGGGGGAATTTTGTTTTACGATTGGGTTGTGAAAATATGCAATGATAATTCTTCAGAAAATGGCATGTCTACGGGTTGGCATGAGATGAAAAAAATGGTACTTGCTATTTTAGGAAAGAACTGGTTGATTTTTGTAATGCATTATAGATACTTTATAGATATGAATGTGTGGTGTGATTTAGATATGACCTTCTCTCTGGTTTTAGTGTAGAAAAGTAGTGGGTCTAGTAGACTTTTATGGAGCGAGACTACTAGAGTAGAGAAATTAACTAATGAAAATGGATCTAACAGTTAACTAGTGTGAAGGTCGATTGCTTGAGCTATCAAATGTTTCACTTATCTAGAATAATAGAGATCGACATTGCATTCAACTCCAAAGTATTAAAAGGTTTTTACTACGGAAACTCGAGCAAGATATTAATTAATAAGGATATTTAAAGTGGTAAATCAATGGTAAGTGTTAACATGTTCAAGTTGTGAAACACATATCAAAAATTTAACTGAGGGTCGATAATATCAATTGAGACCAAGAAGAGTGAGTTAATGTTGGGATAATGAGCTTGTGAGTAAAGAGAGTTTTAAGCATGTACGGCTTGTGTGAAATTATCTAAGAATGTTAATGAAAATCTACGTGCAGTGATGTATTATTTTACAAATTTGAACGAGTGTATTAGTGGTTTGCAGTATTATATCGGCAATAAAAATTTATTTCATAGAGCGACCAAGGCTACTAGATACTTTTGAAGAGAAGACTTTATGATGAGTTGTACTAGTGATTCAACTACTTTGAAAGTGTCTTCATTTTTAATGTTTAAGTAAGGCAGGAAAGTCTTTCAGGTGCCTAGAATTTACGGTTTGTTATTAGTCTCATAATTGGCTAAGCTTTTATGCATAAAACTTATGGTATTTTGAAACACTCTCCTAGTAAGGAGTTTCTATTTATGACGATAAAAGTATTTGGGAATGAAATATGACAATTAAAAAATTATGACAAGAGTATTTATATTGATTTGGAAGATTAAGAGTTCAGCTTCAGAAAAATAAGACTTGAATTTAGAACGACGTGATTACTAGGGTCTTGTTCAAATTATGATGATATTATAATGTGTTAATCAAATAGGGTGTAATTGTTTGAGTATACTTGGAGAAGAAAGTCTACAAATATTTTTTGGCCAAGTTTTGTGATAAGTTTTGTGGTGATTCTGTGATAAGTTCGTGCTGATTTTGAAGTTGATAATAAACTAGATTTAAATTTCAGATGATGGACATGATATGATCGATGGGAAAGTGGTTTATGACGTACTAAAGTGCGTGATTTCATGACATTCATAAGTGAACAAGTAAAAATTGATCAGTAAAGGAAATTACTTGTATAATTTAGATAAGAAATCAGATTTTCTACGGTAACACTACATTTGTGAAAGTGGACTATGTTGGGATGTAGATTGGTCATATATAAGGGATTGAGAATGACTATTATAGATGACTTGAGAGAACTTGTGACAAGGCATGTGAATTTCCAATCTTTAGCCAATAGCTTTTGGAGACTTGATATGTTGGATTCTGGCTTACATGGAGGTAAGGTCTTCCTCTTTGGAGCAAATTTAGGCTCAACAGTTGATGATGTGAATTCATGTAAGATTCAAGACAGAGTACTGTGAGGAAAAGGCAAGGAGGTAATTCTACATGATGAGGAATTTTTGAGGATTAAGGGTGGTATTTGTGTGCCTCAGAAATGTAAGTTGACTAGGCTAGTCATGGAGGAGGCCTATAGTTTGAGGTGTTCTGTTCACCCGGGGCTACTAAGATGTATTGTAACTTGGAGCAACATTATTGGTGGAGTCGGACGAAGAGGTACATAGTAGACTTTGTATCTTGGTGTTTGAATTATCAACAAGTAAAGTATAAACACTAGAATTCTAGAGGTGTGACTCAAAAGATGCCCATACCTGAGTGGATTGCTATAGACTTTGTGGTAGGATTTCCATAGACCTTGGGTAATTTTGATGCAATATGGATCATTGTGGATCGATTGATCAATCTGCATATCTCATACTGAATCAGACTACCTATAATTCAGAGAAGCTAGTCAAGATCAACACTCGAGAGATAGTTCACTTGTATGGGGTGTCCATTTTTGTTATGTCATATCGCGACACACAGTTTACATCTCATTTCTGGTGATCCTATGCAGAAGGATTTGGGTGCTGGGGTGAATCTTAGTTTAATGTTCCACACTCAGATTAATGGTCAGTTCAAGCAAACAATTCAGGTCCTTGAGTACATGTTGCGCGCACATGTAATTGATTTTAATAGTCATTGGGACTAGTCTTACCTTTAGCAGAGTTAGCATACAATAACAGTTACCATTTGATCTCTGATTGATTGGTTTGATGCATTTAAGATTAGGCTCTGGGGGACATATTGGTTGACGGAGCCCTTCAAAAAGGTCAAGTTAATTCAGGATAGGTTTCTTATGTCAAAGTGTAGACAAAAGAGTTATGCAGATCGAAAGGCTCGTGAATCAAATTTAATGGTTGGAAAGCGAGTTTTGCTAAAGGTTTCACCATGAAGGGTGTTATGAGATTTGGGAAGACAGGCAAGTTCAGGTCGAGGTATATTGGTCCTTTTGATATTGTTCAGCATATTTGTGAGGTGGCTTACGAGTTAGCTTTGCCACCTGATTTGTCGAATGTTCACCCTGTATTTTATATCTCGGTGCTGAAGAAGTACCATCGAGATGATTCTCATATTATTCGATGAGATTCAGTGTTACTTGATCAGAATCTAACTTTTGAGGATGAGCCGGTAACCATCTTGGATAGGAAAATTAGGAAATTAAATTCGAAGGAAATTTCTTCAGTAAAGGTTCAATGGAAGCATAGTTAGGTTGAGGAGGCTACTTGAGAGACTGTATCAGACATGCGGATCAGATATCCTATGTTTTTTTAGTATTCAGATATTTCCTATTCTTTAGCGTTCAAGGATGAATGTTTGTTTAAGTGTTAGACGATGTAACGACCCGCTAGGTCATTTTGAGCACTAGAACTCATTTTCCCTAAAAGGCTCTTTTCGTTAATTTTAAATGAGAGTTTTAAACTATTCAATTAGCTACGGTTATTCAATTAACAGATAATTATAAATGCTTAATTTAATTAATAATTAATGGGCCAAGTCCATAATATATTTAATACCTTATACCACTTGGCCCATGTATGAGAATGAGTTAAAATTAAATGGAGTTTAGTATTTCAAGTCATAACTCAAAATATTGTGGCTTAAATTCTCGACAAAAAGAATTTCCACTATTTTGATTTCGTGTCGGCAAACTGCATAATGGAGAGCCAAATTTCTTCAGGTAATGGAATTACATAAAGCTCCCATATCCTTGATGCATTTATTATTCTAGAATATCTAAGACATAAATAGTTATTATATTATTGAAATAGGAAATTAAAGTTCTAATTTTTGGTCTGTTGGTGCTAGATTTCCTTTAGGCTAGAGACAAACTAGTGGTAAAAACTATTGTGGATTAATGACAAAGTCATGATTAGTGTAATCATTATCTTGCAACACACTTTGGTCAATTGTTATTGCAAAATTTTGGTAAAAAGAAATTGAAGTGGAAAAAATATTTGTGGCAGCATGGTATCCCCTATAAATTGGTGGGTCAAAGTTTGATTGGGAATTTGAAGCCAATAATGAGTCAATGATTGGAGTAATGATGAGTTTATAATTTAGGGACAATAGATAAATAGATCATTGAAAATAAGTTACGGTTCTACAATTTATTTTTGAAGTTGCGGTTATTGGATTTGTCATAGCTTTGAATTTTTTTATGACTATTACATTATAATTTAAATTTTGGCATATTGATATATGTAATTAAATATTAGATGTATTATATTGTATAAACATTGTTAGACTTATGATAATTGAAGAAGATGGAGACTTAGCAGTAGACTTGAAATTTAAAAAATATGAGATTTGGCCTATTAATTAAAATCAAGGTTAAAACTTGATTATAAAGTTAGACTCTTTTACCTATGAATACTACGTATATGATAGATTGAGAACGTTCTAAAAAATTACGAAGAAGAAAGGCGAAATCTTGAAGTTCGTGACATGTTGTTCAACATTCAAGATTGTGATAGTTTAAAAGTGTTATGAAAGGGCAAATTCATAAATTGACGCTTGAGCTTCAGTTTGAGGCAAGTAGAGATTTATAATTTTATTGTTAGTTTTATTGTATTAAATAAAAATTATGGGTAACAGGTAATAACGGGGTCCCATAGAAATGAGATAATGAGCATTTATATGCGCACCGGTGTCATGCGATAGGAAATTCTCACAAAATTACAATCAAGTTCACATAATTATTTTTGGTTGATAGAATCTCATAAGTTATAATATAATTAAACTGTTGAGACACGTGAATTATGTGAATTTGATTGTAATTGATAAACTCATTTTATATACTTGATAATACATATTCATTCATACCATTCTTATTGTTACATGAAAATTGTTAGTTGATATTGCCCATTGAGTTATTTGTGAAATTCATATTCTTATTAAGTGGATGAAAATGGCTCCGGCCAGTGACATCATGCAAATCCAATGGAAAATGGTTCTAGCGAGTGGTACTGTGATTATTTGTGAAATTTAGGTTCGTATTATATCGATGAGAAATGTTTCCGGTGGGTGTTATTGTGCCGATGGAAAATTGTTTCGGCGAGTATATGGACCTCATGAGTCCCCTTAGGTCCTGACTATCTGACAGAGGAAGCGGGTGTATACCAGTTTACTTTTGGCCAGTGCATTTCATTTCATTCGTATTGTACTTCATATTGATTTTTTCGATTACGTGCCTTATTTGTTATGTTGTGGTGACTTATATTGTGGTAAAATTATACTTGTGAAAAAATAAACTTTTAAGATACATCTTGTTATCGCTTCTAGAAGGACTTAGTAATCAAAGCTTGCTGAGTACACGTATTTCCCGTACTCACTCTATACTTGATGCACCTTTTTCAAGCAGGAATTGATTCGGGTACTAAGAATACTTGACTTGTTGCTTGTGTTCGAGGTTGTTGCGGTTAGGATTCAGGGTGAGCTGCTTTCTATTCGGCAATACTGAATTCTAGATATTTCTTATGTTTTCTGTTGTACTTTCTTCCAGACAGTTGTTCTAGTTTTCACTGACTTATTATATATTTGTAGATGTTCTTGTACTGGTGTCACCAAGTCTTGGGGCAGTTAGATTTGAATTCATTTATTTTGTATTTATAAGAGTTTGTTGGTTACTTTTATATCACTTTCACATTATTT
Source organism: Jaltomata sinuosa (assembly GCA_003996215.1). NCBI lineage: Eukaryota > Viridiplantae > Streptophyta > Magnoliopsida > Solanales > Solanaceae > Jaltomata > Jaltomata sinuosa. Next base: position 27,110 of record QJPP01001547.1, read on the forward strand.
ATATTGTTAAATATTAGTAAAGAAAAGGGGTTCCCCTACGGGGATGGTGGGTTTTCCCTCATGGCCTAATGGAATTTTGGATCGTGATAAGGCACTATTCATGGAACGCTATACTAACTATAAATCCATAAGGGACCCCACCTAAAACAAGCAACTAACTAAACTAAGCTAAGGCAACCCACTCTAATCCCAAGCATACTACACAAAGTACGCCAAGTCCTAAAGGAAATACGACTACCTAGACTAAGGATTCCAAACTTAATTCTACTCTAAGGCTTCTAACCAAACTACGAGGACCATAAGCACTTAAATAAAGTATATTCGAACCACAATATCTTACCATCTATTAGAAAATTATTATATGAATACCTTAATCGGGCAAATTTTAAAAGTAAGAAAGTCATAACCTACTTAGAGGCCAAACACGCGTTCCCCAACCTACTAAACCAGAGTTCTTCCCTTCTGAGAAGTCCCCGACTTCTGTCAGGCTACAAAAATAATAATCTAAACATCAAAACAAGAAGAATGATACCATATTGCGAATTTATGCTTTGGGTCGAAAATCGGGCTACAATCACCCATGGGGCTCATTTACAAAATCTAAGAATTGTATCTGCAATAATGTCCCTTAAGGGACAAGGATTACATGCTCAAAATTTGAGCATGTCCAGACCTCTAATTGGAGCTCAAATCATTCCCAAAAGACAATAACAACCCAAGAATTAAAATGGAGAATTAATAGGAATTAGAGCCAAAAACTTACGAATTATGGATGGAAGAACGACCACAGATGAGTACCAACTGATCCTAAGTTGTACCAGATGTCCCCTCAGCAAATTCTTGAGCTTGAATCTCTTAGCAATGAAAAAAAATGGTTGACATGATTTTAAAAATTAAGGGGAAAGATTTATATACTACCAGGTAATTGCACTTCGTGAACGCGGGGAGGACACTATGAATGCGGCCACGCGCACGCGACCCTTCCCTCGCGAATGCAAAGAGGAAATAGAGTCGGGGTCGAGAGCCCCTTCTTTGTGAACATGGTGGATTCAACATAAATGTGAGCTTGCAAATGCGGCCAACTCATTGTGAACACAAAGGATAAAGTTGGCTACACTAGCTGTGGAAAAACCAGCAATTTCAACCAAGTTTAAAAACACTCCGGATGGATCATCGGGATTTATTCAAAATCCCATGCACGTAAACAAAATATGCTAGCCTACCAAAAATAGCATTCTAGATTCAATGAAATTGATAAAATTTCCAACGGAGATTGTTTTGACCAAAGGTAGGTCCCACACCCAAAACATCAATTTTTACTAAAAACCAATCAATAGCCCAAAACAAGTCTAAAAGCCTTGGGACCCAAATCAAAGGTCCCATAAGCCCAAAATCTATGCTCCAGAGCTAACGACATTGATGAAATTATAATCCAAACCTGTTTACTCCAAATGATGACCAAAGTCAACTCTTTCAGCTTTAAGAGTTTCAAAACAAGGAAATTGACCTAAAACACAAATGAACTGCCCGAAAACCAAACTGACTGTCTTGACAAGTCATAAATGACCTATAGCCACTGTGAAAAAGCTTAAAATACTAAAAACTCACAAAAATATATTTGTTACCTTTGTCAAAAAAAAGTTTGAGAAAGGAATTTACCTAAAGGCTCGAAAGGGCGAGGATACTAGGCCTACATATCATGCTCGATCTCCCAGGTAGCCTTCTCGACAGGATGATGAATCAACTGAACCTTAACCATCAAAATATCTCTAGACCTCAATTGTCTAATATCCCAAGCTAAAATAGCCATCGGCTCCTCCTCGAAAGTCAATTGATCATCTAACTAAATTGAATCCCATCAAAGCATGTGAGACTCGTCTGGAATGTAACACCGAAGAATCAAAACATGGAATACAGGGTGAATGGAAGAAAAAGCTGGAGGTAAGGCTAACTGATATGCTACATCCCCAACTCGCTGAAGAATCTCAAATGGCCTTATTTACTTGGGCTTGAGCTTGCCCCTCTTCCCAAACATCATCACACCCTTCATGGGCGACACTCAAAGGAACACACGATCACCAACTCCAAACTTTAAAGCATGAAGCCTATGGTCAGCATAACTCTTATGCCTACTCTGTGCTACCCAAAGTCTATCTTGAATCACCCAAACCCTATCCAAAGACTCCCGCAATAAGTCAGCACCCTATGGTTTGGCCCAAAAAAGCATCAAACCACCCGACATAAGACCTACATTGCCTACCATACAATGCCTCGAATAGAGCCATATGGATACTTGAATAGTAGGTTTTATTATAAGAAAACTCTACCAAGGCTAGAAATTGGTCCCACTAACTTCTGAAATCCATAACACAAGCCTGAAGTATGTCCTCCATAAGCTGAATAGTCCACTCAGACTAGCCATTTGTCTAGGGATGAAACGCTATGCTAAGATTAACCTGGGTACCCAACTCCTCCTCAAATTCCCTCAGAAAGTGAGAGGTGGACTGAGTACCTCTATCTGAAATAAACACGACAAAAAATTGGGTCGTTATGGTGCCTACATAACCCCCCGGTAGGCAAGCCAACCCAAAAATGTGGGGACCTGGTGTCACCGATACAAGAGCATCTAAAGTACAGAATAGCTATACAACATATACTGTCTATACAAAATATAAAATATACACAAAAAAATAGATGGAAAGCAGTAAGAGATCTCCAAATGCCGGGAGCTCACCACGATCCGAACAGCAGCCGGTCATCAATGACTGAAGGGTCAACGAAGGTGGCTCGTACTAGGTGCTACATCAAAAAAGGACGTAAAGTATAGTATGATTACCAAAACAATGGGTACCCAATAGGCATCATAGGCCGATCGAGCTCAGAAAGATTATATATATTATAAGACACAAGAAGGTAAACTAGCTACAGGGATCCACCTAAATCTAGTTCTCAACAGAAAATAGAACTATCTTAACTGACGGTGAAGATAATAATGATAATAAGAAAAGGAACACCAAGTACACTTAAGCAAAATGCAATGCATCATGATATGATATGATGCAGAATGTGGCCAATGCAATATGAGTCCAAAATCTTACATCGGACGTGCGATAAGTAAACATGAGTCCAGAATATTACATCGAACATGTAGTAAGTAAACATGAGTCGGAAATCTTACATCGGACATGCGATAAGTAAACATGAGTCCAAAATCTTACATCAGACATATGGTAAGTGAAATGTCCTCCACGAAGCTCAAATCAGTAAAAACGGAGGCGTTTAGTTCCTAAATTCAAACTCAGTAGTAAAGTGGTGCAAGTCCTTTTTAAAACCTTGAAATACAGAATAATAATAATAATAATAATAATAATAATAATAATAATAATAATAATAATAATAATAATAATAATAATAACCATCCTTTTTAACTCGAAAATCAACCATTCTTTCTTAGAAAAATCCATTTATATGCCAAGTCCATGAATTAGAAATGAAACTAAGCAATACAGTACTCATGCAAAGATAGAAATATAACACCATGGGTAGGGCCAAAGCTCCCCCAAACAAGGTACTCACCTGGAACTCCATCTCGTCTAAAGATATGGCCTCGGGCCCATAGTTACACAATTTACGGTAAATAATGATGGAAAAGTGGAACTATAATACAAAAATAAAACAAGACACCTAATCTACCTCTAAAACCTCCTAAAGTTACTTTAAGGATTTTAGGCTAGCCACATCAATTCTACAAGTGCCTAAGCTAAGGATAAACATGGTAGCACTACTCTACAGTCTTGAAACGGCCAAAATAAGCGAAAAACATGATTTAAGCCTAACTCTAACCTAAAATCTAGCCTAATGTTCATGCAGCTCATAACATATAAAATCTAACTAAGTCAGGTCTAAGATAAATAAACTGTAACCTACCTCGTGGCCAAACTGCAAGCACGAACTATCACTCGTGTGCCTTTCCTTTCTGAATAGCCTCAGAATGCTGCCACGCTATCTAGAACATAAACTAGGTGTTAAGACGAGAAGAATGACACCTATATTGCTTTACGGAATTTTAGGCTAAAAATCAAGTCAAAAAATAACCCTCGGGGCCCGTGCAATGAAACAGAAAAACAAATTTTACAGTTATGTTTGCAACGAGTTTATAAACCCATGCCTAAAATTTGAGTGCGAACGGGACTCATTTTGGGGCCCAAAATATCCCCGAAGTTCATTTTAATTCGACGGATCGCATGCAAATGAAAGCAATTTACAAAAAGGAATACGGAAATAAAGGTAGAACAAGAACTGGCAAGATGAGGGGATAAGAATTACCTCAAGAAAGTGAAAAATCGTCGAGAATTGGCAACTTTTCCTTCTTAACTTTGCTCTCAAATGGAGGGAATGAGTTTGTTGGCAATGGAAAATGAAATAAAGAAGACCCATTTAAAACTGCCAGCGATGGGTGCACCTACGGTAATATTGATGCAGGTCCGGCGATGCTGTTGTTCCCAGACCACCGCAAGGGCAGAGGTCAACAAAAATCCCTAACCCCACAGGTGCGGTGAACACACCACAGGGGCAGCACCGCAGGGGTGTGAAAAGGATCACAGGGGCACCCCCTCCTGACGTCACCCAAGGCTGCAGGTACGGCTAGTGACCGCAAGGGCGGCTGCGCAGGTATGCCCCCCAAGCACGCTGGTGCACCACACCGGCACCTGCTGCAACAACACACCTCAAAACTCTCTGACCACACCCTCGGGATTCATTCAAAATCCCATGAACACAAACCAGATATGCTACCCCACCAAAAATGGCATTCTGGACTCAACGAAATTAATGAAATCCCCAATAGAAATCGTTTCAATAAAAAGTGGGCCTTACGCCCAAAACCAACTTTTACCAAAAAGGAACCCTTAGCCAAAAATGAGTCTGGAATCCTTGGGACCTGAACCAAAGGTCCCTCTAGCCCAAAGTCAACATTCTAGAGCTAACAGCGCTGAATGAATTTCCATCCGAGGTTATCTTCTTTGAATGTTGATCAAAGTTAACTCTACCATTTTTAATAGTTTCAAAATAAGGAAATAGGCTTAAAACAAACCGTCAGTGTCACTGTCGGCAAGTCATAAATGAGCTGTAGCCGTAGTGGGAAGGCTCAAAACACAGAAAAAGCACAAAAAACAAGAAAATGGCCTAGAGGGTCATTACAACATTCAATACTAAAAGAACTTTCATCCTCAAATGTTAAATAAAGGAAGATACTTGAATGCACAAAAAGGCGAGGATAGTGGGTCCGCATGTCAGTCTCGATCTCCCAAGTAGCCTCCTCGAGAAAAGGATGATGCCGTCACTGAACCTTAACTAATGGAATCCCCTTGGACCTCAACTTTCTAACCTGCCTATTCAAAATAGCAACTGGCTCCTCGTCAAAGGCTATAGACTCATCCAACTGAACTTAATCCCACTAAAGCACGTGAGACTCATCTAGAATACACCGCCGCAACATAGAAACATGGAAAATAGGGTGAACACCTGAAAGATCAGAAGTCAAGGCCAACTCATAAGCAACCTCCCCAATGCGATGAAGGATCTCAAATGGCCCAATAAACCTAGGACTGAGCGTGCCCTTCCTCCTGAACCTCATAATGCCCTTCATGGGCGACATTCAAAGGAACACATGGTCACCAACCATAAACTCTAAGTCTCAAATTCTCCAATCTGCATAACTCTTCTGTCTACTCTGAGAAGTACAAAGCCTCTCATGAATAACCCAAACTCTATCCGTAGAATCCCAAAGTAAGTCAATACCCCACGGCTTAACCTCAAAGGCATCGAACCAACCCACTGTAAATTTGCACTACCTACCATAGAAAGCCTCGAACAGAGCCATCTGAATACTCAAATGATAATTATTATTATACACAAACTCTGCCAAGTCTAGAAATTGGTCCTACTGACCTCCAAAATCAATAACATAGGCCTGCAATATATCCTCCAGGACTTGAATAGTACACTCTGACTGACCATCAGTCTGCATGTGAAAAGCAGTGTTAAGCTAAACTCTAGTACCCAACTCTCTCTTAATAGACCTCTATAAATATGAAGTAAACTGAGTTCCACAAATGGAAATGATCGACATCGGAACCCCATGCAAACAAACAATCTCACAGATTTAGATCTGAGCCAACCTCTCAGAACTGTAAAAATTTTGAATCGGCAAAAAGTTAGCAGACTTCGTCAACCTATCCACGATGACCCAAATAGCATCAAATCTCTACAAAGTACGTGGAAAACTAAATACAAAGTACATAGCTATCTGCTCCCATTTCTACTCTAGAATGGGTAGCCTCTGAGTCAAACCACCTGGCCTTTAGTGCTTAAATTTCACCTGCTAATAGTTCAAGCACCTAGATACAAAATCTGAGATAACCCTCTTCATCACACACCACCATTACTGCTTCATCAAGTCACGATACATCTTAGTTGCCCCGGTGTAAATGGAATACCTAGAATAATTAGCCTCCTCTAAGATCAACCTGACTAGGTCATCAACCCTAGGAACACAGATACAAACTTCAATCCTCAGAACACCTGCCAAATCTAAGGTCGCCTTTCTAGCCTCAGCGCTCAACATCTTATCACGAATGATCCTCAACCTTGCATCATCAAACTGATGTGCCTGAATCTGCTCTAACAAGGAAGACCTAGCCTCAACACAAGCAAGAATGTAGCCCAACTTAGAAATATCAAGTCTAACCAACTTGTTAGCCAAAGACAGGGTGTCCAAGGCTAAAGGTCTCTCCTCTCCTGCTAAGAATACCAAGCTACCCATACTCACTACCTTCCAACTTAAGGGGTCTGCTACCATATTTGCCTTGCCCAAATGATAAAAATTGGAGATATCATAGTCCTTCAATAAATCCAACCACGTGCGCTTCCTTAAATTTTGATATTTCTGGTTGAAAATGTACTGAAGACTATAATGGTCAGTGAAGATCTCACAGTGCACACCATACACATAATGCCTCCAAATCTTAAACGTGAAGACTACCGCTACTAACTCCAAGTCATGAGTGGGCTAGTTCCTCTTGTGAACCTTCATCTGTTTGGAATCATAAGCAATAACTCCGCCCTGCTACATAATACACAACCCAAACCAACACCAAAAGTATCATAATACACATTTAACCCCTAACCCTCGATCGAAAGAGTAAGAATCATAGTTGAAGTCAATAAGGCCTTGAGCATCAGAAAGCTCACCTCGCACTTATCAGACTACTGGAAAGAGACATTCGTCTGAGTCAATTTAGTCAATGGATCTTCTATAGAAGAAAACCCCTCCACTAATCGCGTGTAGTAACCTGCCAACCTAATAAAACTGTGAACCTTGATAGGATAAGTGGTCCTAGCCCAATCATGAACTGCTGCAATCTTCATCGGATCTACCATAATCCCATTCTTGGACAACACGTGCCCCATAAATGTGATAGACTCAATCTAAAACTCACACTTAGTGAATTTGGCATACAACTGATGGTCTTGCAAGGGCTGAAATACGACTCTCATATGCTGCTCATGCTCCTCTCTACTCCTCGAATATACCAGAATGTCATTGATGAACATGATAATAAAGGAATCTAGGTAGGCTCTGAACACACAGTTCATCAACTCCATAAATGTTTTTGGGCATTGGTTAACCCAAAAGACATGACTAGGAACTCATAATGGTTGTATTGAGTCTTAAATACAGTCTTTGGGATGTCCGCAGCCCTAATTCTCAACTGATGATAATTGGATCTCATGTCTATCTTAGAGAACACCACTGCACCTTATAGCTGGTCAAACAGATCATCAATACACGGTATTAGATACGTGTTCTTAAACGTCACCTTATTCAGCTGCCTGTAGTTAATACACATACACATGGACCCATCCTTCTTCTTCACAAATAGAATCGGAGCACGAGCACCCCATAGAGATACACTAGGCCTAATGAACCCTCTACTCAACAAATCTTAGAGATGATCCTTAAGCTTTCTCAACTCAACTGGTCCCATCCGATATGGAAAAATAGAAATAGGCTAAGTGCCTTAGTTGACATCAATGCTAAAGTTGATATCACGATCACGAGAAAAACCTAGTAGATCAGAAGGAAACACATTTGAATAATTGCAAACCACAAGAACTAACTCAAGTGAAGGTGCGGTGGTTTAGTATCACGATCATAAGTAAGATAGGCTAAGCACCCTTTCCTAACCAACCGTTGGGCACTCACAAAAGATATAACTCCCCTCGACATGTGTCTATCAGTACCCTTCAATACTATAGGAGGGATACCAAGAATCTATAGAGTAACGGTCTTAGCGAAGCAATCCAAGATCACATGGGAAGGAGATAACTAATCCATGCCAAAATCACATCAAAATCAACCAGGTCTACCCACGTGTCATACCCAAGAATAGTCACCACACAAGCTTAGTATATATGATTCACTACTAAAGAATCTCCTAATGGGGTAGCTACACGCAAAGGTACAGGCAATAACTCACAAGCAGACTTCATATTGGTAGCATAATAAGCAAACACATATCAATCAAAGTAGAAGGTGACTGATGACAAATGGAGATCATACCTGTGATAACACCATCTGAAGCCTCAGCCTTTGGACGACCCAGAAATGCATACATGTGGCTCCAACCACCACGATCACCTGATCTACCAGACTGACGACCACTTCGAGTACATGGGGACCACCTCTACTACCTTGTGCACCACCTCTGGCTGGTAGTGCTGGAGCCTTGGGGGCCTGAACCAAATGACCCTGCTGGCAACCATGTCTAACCCGTGGACAATCTCCCAACTCACCATACTTGTAGCAACCTCTGCCTGCTAAAGTCATAATAGAAGAACCCACTAAACCAGACTGGATGCCACAACCTAAATACCTGGAATGTCCACCATGAGGAGACTGAACCATGCCCTGACTACTCTGACCCTCAGCAATTTATAGTGCCACCTGAATAGGTTGCCTCGGTTGGAAATGTTGCTGGTGCTGACTTTTACTAAGGAAACCCCTACCTCGGGATGGTAGAGTATTGTAACTACCCTGATGGGGGGCCTCTTATTGCTGCCCCCTTGGGCCTCATAAAGTATGACCTTAATAGTGTAGACATGATCCACCACCTCCAAGAAGGACTAGTCTGAAGCTACCATACCTTTTGTAGCCAATCAAAGCTATAAAGTTAAACCTCTGACAAAGAGATGCACCCTCTCATGCTCGGTGAGCAGAATCATGGTGGCATGCCTAGACAACTCATAGAAATAGACCTTGTACTCTGAGACGGACATGGAGCCCTACTCCAACCTAGTGAACTCATCCATAAATCGCTCTTTTAAACTACGCGGTACATACTTCTCCAAGAAAGTTGCAGAGAACTGTGCCCAAGTAAGCAGAGGTGACCCGGCTGGTCTGCAAGATATATAGGACCTTCACCACTGTTTTGCTGGACCATCCAACTGAAAAATAGTGTAATCTACATTGTGCGACTCAACCAACCCAAGGTTATGCAACCTTTCCTGGCAACTAGTTAGAAACTCATACGTATCCTTCCTAGGAGCACCAGAAAACCTCAGGGGACCTACCCTCAAAACCTACCAAGCATCTTTTGCTCCTCAAAAGTCATAACAAGCCTAACTGGAATAGGTAGAATAACGGTAGGAACCGACAATACCTACAATCAGGGAGCTACATAAGCAGGCTGTGCTTCTGAACCTTGTGTCGGTGCCGGGGCAGAAGTCTGAGCCTCATCCCTGATCTGAGAACTAATTGGAGTACCGAGCAAAGCTGTTGGATATGACATACCCTCCAAAAAACCCAAGCAGATGAACCAGTATATCTTATAGTACCGGTATGGCCACAAAACTTACCGGGGACAAGGCTGGCCCCAGGCACCCTGGCTCATACTATACCCCCTAAACCTCAATATTCGGCTCCGGTGACGGTAATCTAGTCTGGGCCTGAACTGGTGTCGCAGCCCATCCCCTACCTCAACCTCTAGGTCGATCTCTACCCCGTCCCCTAGCTGGGGCTCTAACTGTAGGTGCAAGGGCCTCATCTTCACTTGCCACTGATCTCATCCGAACCATCTAAGAAAGAGTGAAACAAAAGATATTTAGAAGTTGATGAGGTCATAAATGCACGATAAGGAATCAAACAAGATGCAGTTTTCCCTAGGAATACCCTGTAGCCTCCTACACATAGGATACAAATGTTATCGTACTAATCCACGAGACTCTACTAGATATTTTGCTCTTGTACTGGCGAGACTGGTGAAGCTAAAGCTCTTATACCACTCTGTCACGACCCAAAATTGGGTCACGATGGCGCCTACATAACCCCCTATAGGAAAGCCAACCCAAGAATGCAAAAGTACAGTAAAACATTTTTTAAATAATGAAAAATGGAAGGGAAACATACAAGAAAGAGACCAAAAGTATAGATATAAACCAACAGAAATAAATATACAAAAATGGCCCCAAAGTGATCGTGAAGACAAACATATACAAGAACTAACCCCGGACCTAGTGTCACCGGTAAAAGAGCATCTAAAGTACGGAATAGCTATACAACATATACTGTCTATCAAAAATACAAAATATAGAAAGAAAAGTAAATAAAAATAGCAAAACACCTCCAAATATCGGGAGCTTACCACGATCTAAACATCATCTGGCCACGAACGACTGGAGGGTCAACGAGGATGGCTCATACTAGGTGTTGCATTAGAAAAAGATGTAGAGTGTAGTATGAGTACCAAAACAATGAGTACGTAGTAGGCATCATCGGCTGACTGAGCTAAGCAATATTATATATATTATAAGACACAAGAAAGTAAACTAGCTATAGGGATCCACCTAAATTGCGTTATCAATAGAAAACAGAACTATCTAAATTGACGGTGAAGATAATAATGATAATAAGGCAAGGCACACCAAGTACACTTAAGAAAATGCAATGCATCATGATCTGATATGATACAGAATATGGCCAATGCAACATGATTCTAGAATCTTACATTGGATATGCGATAAGTAAACATGAGTCTGGAATCTTACATCGGACATGCAGTAAGTAAACATGAGTTCGGAATCTTACATCAGACATGAAATAAGTAAAATGTCCTCTATTTAGTTCAAACCAATAAAAAGGGAGGCGTTTAGTTCCTAAATCCAAAGTCAGTAGTAAGGTATTGCAAGTCATTCTTAAAACCTTCAAATACATAATAATAATAATAATAATAATAATAATAAAAACCATCCTTTTTAACTCGAAAACAAACCATTCTTTCTTAGAAAAATCCATTTATATGCCAAGTCCATGAATGCAGAAATAAAAGTAAGCAGTATAGTACTCAAGAAAAGACAGAAATATAACACCAAGGGTAGGGCCAAAGCGCCCCCAAACAAGGTACTCACCTGGAACTCCATCCAGTCCAAAGGTATGGCCTCGGGCCCATAGTTACAAATTTTGATGGTAAATAATGACGAAAAAATGGAACTATAATACGACAATAAAACAAGGCACCTACTCTACCTCTAAAACCTCCTAAAGTTACTCTAAGGATTCTAGGCTAGCCACAACAATTCTACAAGCCCCTAAGTTAAGGATAAACATGGTAGCACTAATCTACAGTCCCAAAAATGGCCAAAATAAGCGGAAAACATGATTTAAGCCTAACTCTAACCTAAATCCTAGCCTAACATCCATCAAAACTCATAACATATAAAATCTAACAAAGCCAGGTATAAGATAAATAAACTGTAACCTACCTCAGGGTTGAATTACAGGCACGAACTATTATGCATGTTCCTTCCCCTTCCGGACAGCCTCAAAATATTGCCATGCTATCAAGAACATAAACTAGGTGTCAATATGAGAAGAAGGACACCCATATTGCTATACAAAATTTTGAGCCAAGAAACCAGGTCAGAAAATGACCCTCAGGGTCCGCGTAATGAAACAGAAAATAAATTTCACAATTATGTTTGCAGCGAGTTTATAAACCCATGCCAAAAATTTGAGCTTAAATGGGACTCGTTTTGAGGCCCAAAATAGCCCTAAAGTGCACTTTCATTTGATGTATCGCATGCAAATGGAAGAAATTTACAAAAAGTAATATGGAAATAAAGGAAGAATAAGCACTAGAATGAAGAGGGGATGAGAATAACCTCGAGAAAGTGCGGAATTGTTGAGAATTGGCAATTTTTCCGTCTTAACAATGGAGGGAATGAATTTGTTGGCAATGGAAAATGAAATGAAGAAGACCCATTTAAAACTGCCAGCGATCGGTGCACCTACGGTCATATTGATACAGGTGAGGTGATGTTGTTGTGCCAAGACCACCACAAGGGCGGAGGTTAACAAAAAACCCCAACCCTGCTGGTGCAGTAAACACGCCGCAGGGAAAGGAAAAAGAGCACAAGGGAACCCCCTGCCGATGTCACCCAAGGCTGCAACTATGGCTGGTGACCACAGGTGCGCCCTCCAGGCATGCAGGCGCGCCACACAAGAACCAGCAGCACCACTGCAACAACAAACCTCAAAACTCTCCAATTGCACCCTCGGGATTCATTTAAAACCCCGTGAACACAAACCAGATATGCTACCCCACCAAAAATGGCATTTCTAATTCAATGAAATAGATGAAATCCCCAGTGAAGATCATTTTGATAAAGAGTGGGCCCCATTCCCAAAACCAACTATTACCAAAAAGGAATCCAATAGCCCAAAATGAGTCCAGAAACTTGGGGACCTAAACCAAAGGTCCCTCTAGCCCAATGTCAACATTTCAGAGCTAACGACACTAACCGAATTTCCATTTGAGGTTATCTTCTCTGAATGTTAACCAAAGTCAACTCTACCAACTTTAAGAGTTTCAAAATAGGCAAATAGGCTTAAAAGACAAATGAACTACTTGAGAACCAAATCGTCAGTCCTGGTAAGTGATAAATGAACTGTAGCCACTGCGAAAAGGCTCAAAATATGGAAAAAGAATGAAAACTAAGAAAATGACCTAGAGGGTCATTACAGAAATAATGGACACCGGTAATTTGTGAAGATAGAATATCTCTTGTATGTAGATTTGAGCCAACCTCTCGGCATTGTAGAAAGACTAAATGGGTAAGAAGTGAGAATACTTGGTCAACTGATCCACAATGACCCAAATGCTATCGAGACCTCAAAATGTATGCGACAACCTAATCACAAAATCCATAGTAATTTGATCCTGCTTCCACTCAGGAATGGGCAACCTCTAAAGCAACCCACTAGGTCTCAAGTGCTAAGACTTCACCTGCTGATAGTTCAAGAAACGAGATACAAAGTCCACTATATTTATCTTTATCCTGCACCACCAGTAATGATGTCTCAAGTCTCTATACATCTTAGCTGCCCCAGTATGAATGGAATATCTAAAAAAATGAGCCTCCTACAATATCAACTTAATTAAGTCACCAACCCTTGAAATGCAAACACGTCCCTCGAATCTCAAACACCCTATGAATCTAAGATGGCCTTCCTAGCCTCATCGTGTACCTAATCTCAAAGCTCACATAGTCCACTATGCTCAAACTGTCGCTACCAAATCTGCTCCAACAATGTAGACTGTGGCTCAACTCAAACCATGGTCAGAAATATCAAGTCAAACCAACCTATTAGCTAAGGATTAGATTTCCAAGTCCAACGGTTACTCCGAAGCTGATAGAAAAGTCAAACTCCCCATATTCACCGTATTCCGATTCAAGGCATCTGCTACCACATTTGCCTTGCCCAAGTGGTACATAATAGAGATATCATAGTCCTTCAACAACTCTAGCCACTTTCGCAGCCTCAAATTAAGATTCTTCTAGCTCAGAATTTACTATAGGCTACAATGATTGGTGAATATCTCGCAATGAACACCATAAAGCTAATGCCTCCAGAATCTTAAGTACAAAAACCACCGCCACCAACTCTAAGTCATAGGTGAGGTAGTTGCACTCGTGCACCTTCATCTTTCTAGAAGCATGTGCTATCACTCGAACCTGCTACATCAGAACACAACCCAAACCAACACCCAAAGCATCACAATAAATCATAAACCCCTGGTCCTAAACTGGAAGAATCAAAATTGGAGCCAAAATCAGTAGGGCCTTGAGCTTCAGAAATCTCATCAATGGTGCTGCAATAGAAGAGAATCCCTTGATGAAACGTCAAAAGTAACCTACCAACCTAATGAAACTGCAAACCTAGATAGGAGAAGTGGGCCTAGCCCAATCACGAACTACCTCAATCTTTACCGAGTCTACCATAATATTTTCCTTGGACACCACATGACCCAAAAATTCTACATGCTCAAGCCAAAACTCATACTTAGATAATTTGGCATAAAGTCACTAATCTCTCAAAGTCTAAAGCACAATCATTAAATGTTGCTCATGATCCTCCCTACTCCTCGAGTAGACAAGCATTCATCGATGAATACTATCATGAAGGAGTCTAAATAAGGCCTGGACATGTAGTTCATCAAGTCCATGAATGCTGCTAAGGCATTGGTCAACCCAAAAGACATCACCAGGAACTCGTAATGGCCGTAGCAAGTCCTGAAGGTTGTCTTAGGGATGTCCGCCATCCGAATCCTCAACTGCCCATAGCCAGATCTCAAGTCAATCTTAGAAAATATGGCTTCTCCCTGAAGCATGTGCTATCACTCGACCCTGCTACATCAGAACACAACCCAAACCAACACCCAAAGCATCAAAATAAATCACAAACCCCTGGTCCTAAACTGGAAGAATCAAAATTGGAGCCAAAATCAGTAGGGCCTTGAGCTTCAGAAATCTCATCAATGGTGCTGCAATAGAAGAAAATCCCTTGATGAAACGTCAATAGTAACCTACCAACCTAATGAAACTGCAAACCTAGATAGGAGAAGTGGGCCTAGCCCAATCACGAACTACCTCAATCTTTACCGAGTCTACCATAATCTTTTCCTTGGACACCACATGACCCAAAAATTCTACATGCTCAAGCCAAAACTCATACTTAGATAATTTGGCATAAAGTCACTGATCTCTCAAAGTCTGAAGCACAATCATTAAATGTTGCTCATGATCCTCCCTACTCCTCGAGTAGACAAGCATTCATCGATGAATACTATCATGAAGGAGTCTAAATAAGGGCTGGACATGTAGTTCATCAAGTCCATGAATGCTGCTAAGGCATTGGTCAACCCAAAAGACATCACCAGGAACTTGTAATGGCCGTAGCAAGTCCTGAAGGTTGTCTTAGGGATGTCCTCCATCCGAATCCTCAACTGCCGATAGCCAGATCTCAAGTCAATCTTAGAAAATATGGCTTCTCCCTGAAGCATGTGCTATCACTCGACCCTGCTACATCAGAACACAACACAAACCAACACCCAAAGCATCACAATAAATCATAAACCCCTGGTCCTAAACTGGAAGAATCAAAATTGGAGCCAAAATCAGTAGGGCCTTGAGCTTCAGAAATCTCATCAATGGTGCTGCAATAGAAGAGAATCCCTTGATGAAACGTCAATGGTAACCTACCAACCTAATGAAACTGCAAACCTAGATAGGAGAAGTGGGCCTAGCCCAATCATGAACTACCTCAATCTTTACCGAGTCTACCATAATCTTTTCCTTGGACACCACATGACCCAAAAATTCTACATGCTCAAGCCAAAACTCATACTTAGATAATTTGGCATAAAGTCACTGATCTCTCAAAGTCTGAAGCACAATCATTAAATATTGCTCATGATCCTCCCTACTCCTCGAGTAGACAAGCATTCATCGATGAATACTATCATGAAGGAGTCTAAATAAGGCCTGGACATGTAGTTCATCAAGTCTATGAATGCTGCTAAGGCATTGGTCAACCCAAAAGACATCACCAGGAACTTGTAATGGCCGTAGCAAGTCCTGAAGGTTGTCTTAGGGATGTCCGCCATCCGAATCCTCAACTGCCGATAGCCAGATCTCAAGTCAATCTTAGAAAATATGGCTTCTCCCTGAAGCATGTGCTATCACTCGACCCTGCTACATCAGAACACAACCCAAACCAACACCCAAAGCATCACAATAAATCATAAACCCCTGGTCCTAAACTGGAAGAATCAAAATTGGAGCCAAAATCAGTAGGGCCTTGAGCTTCAGAAATCTCATCAATGGTGCTGCAATAGAAGAGAATCCCTTGATGAAACGTCAATGGTAACCTACCAACCTAATGAAACTGCAAACCTAGATAGGAGAAGTGGGCCTAGCCCAATCACGAACTACCTCAATCTTTACCGAGTCTACCATAATCTTTTCCTTGGACACCACATGACCCAAAAATTCTACATGCTCAAGCCAAAACTCATACTTAGATAATTTGGCATAAAGTCACTAATCTCTCAAAGTCTAAAGCACAATCATTAAATGTTGCTCATGATCCTCCCTACTCCTCGAGTAGACAAGCATTCATCGATGAATACTATCATGAAGGAGTCTAAATAAGGCCTGGACATGTAGTTCATCAAGTCCATGAATGCTGCTAAGGCATTGGTCAACCCAAAAGACATCACCAGGAACTCGTAATGGCCGTAGCAAGTCCTGAAGGTTGTCTTAGGGATGTCCGCCATCCGAATCCTCAACTGCCCATAGCCAGATCTCAAGTCAATCTTAGAAAATATGGCTTCTCCCTGAAGCATGTGCTATCACTCGACCCTGCTACATCAGAACACAACCCAAACCAACACCCAAAGCATCACAATAAATCATAAACCCATGGTCCTAAACTGGAAGAATCAAAATTGGAGCCAAAATCAGTAGGGCCTTGAACTTCAGAAATCTCATCAATGGTGCTGCAATAGAAGAGAATCCCTTGATGAAATGTCAATAGTAACCTACCAACCTAATGAAACTGCAAACCTAGATAGGAGAAGTGGTCCTAGCCCAATCATGAACTACCTCAATCATTACCGAGTCTACCATAATCTTTTCCTTGGACACCACATGACCCAAAAATTCTACATGCTCAAGCCAAAACTCATACTTAGATAATTTGGCATAAAGTCACTGATCTCTCAAAGTCTGAAGCACAATCATTAAATGTTGCTCATGATCCTCCCTACTCCTCGCGTAGACAACCATTTATCGATGAATACTATCATGAAGGAGTCTAAATAAGGCCTGGACATGTAGTTCATCAAGTCCATGAATGCTGCTAAGGCATTGGTCAACCCAAAAGACATCACCAGGAACTCGTAATGGCCGTAGCAAGTCCTGAAGGTTGTCTTAGGGATGTCCGCCATTCGAATCCTCAACTGCCGATAGCCAGATCTCAAGTCAATCTTAGAAATTATGGCTTCACCCTGAAGCTGGTCAAACAAATCATCAATACGCGGCATCAGATACTTATTCTTTATAGTCACTTTATTAAGCTGCCAATAATCGATACACATATGCATCGTTCCATCCTTCTTTTTTACAAACAGAACAAGAGCACCCCTAGGAGAAACACTCAGCCAGATGAAACCCTTACCCAGAAGATCCTGAAGCTGAACTTTAAGCTCCTTCAACTTAGCAGAAGCTATGTGATAAGGTGGAATATAAATGGGCTGGATAGCAGCTCGACATCAATAGCAAAGTCTATATCATGCTCAGGCGGGAGGCCAGGCAAGTCAGTAGGAAATACATTCACAAACTCATGGACCACAAGAATCGAATCAAGTGAAGGAATGTCGGCACTAAAATCAGGACATAAGCAAGATAATCTAAACACCCCTTCGACACCAAACTCCTAGCCTGTATATTAGAGATGATCCTATTTGGCGCACAACTATCAGAACCCTGCTACACAACTGAGGGTATGCCAGGAATGTCTAAGGTAGAGGTCTTGGCGAAGCAATCCAAGATTGCGTGGTAAGGGTATAACTAGTCCATTCCCATAATAGCCTCAAAATTTACCATACCAAGCACAACAAGATCTGGCCAAATGTCATACTTCCAAATAGTCACTATACAAGATCTAAACACCCGATCCACTACTAAAGAATCACCTATGAGAGTAGATACACAAAAAGGCATAGGCAAAGGCTCACTGGATAGTCCAAATCGAGAGGCAAAGTATATATACATATATGAATAAGTGGAGCTCAGATCAAATAAGACAGATGTTGGATGACGACAAACTAAAATTATATATGAGATCACAGAATCTAAAGACTCCGCCTCTAGTCTACTGATGAACGCTCAAATCATACCCTCCAATTAGGAGGCCACGACGATAGTGCAGCAAAACAAAATTTATAAACCCAACGGATATCTGGGTCGTACCTAAGGGACTTGACTTAGCCAACTAGAGATTGTATGAGTTGATTTCAAGGCGAGAGTAATTGTGTAAACAAAATGTAAAAGGATGGGGGGAATTGGAAAAGTTGTCACTACTAACACAATTCAACAAAAAGCAATAAAACTAAAGATTGGTGTACCAAGTGATTTAGAAGACTAGGGGTGCACATCCCATGGGGCATTGCTTATGGGATAGGGTAATCATCAATTCACTTCTATTCTCACTATTTGACACAAGTAGCGTTGGTTATAGGAGTGGAATGTTTATCTCTAGATCAACATCCATATTTCCAATAATTTAGGGTAGAACACCATTGGTTTGATCAACAATCAACCAACATATGCTTGGGGAGGTCACACTATCTCTAGCTTAGACCCTTAAATGGGAGATTCCTACAATAAGAGCTATTTCTAGCCTCAAATCTAGATGGATTTCCAAGTACCCACTAGCAATTTCACATCCACAACCATGGAATCCTCTTTCAAGCAATCACACAGTCAAGTAAAGTAAAATAATGTTTGCAACCATCAATTTTGTGATTAAAACTTGGTGAAATTACTAGACCATGTCAAATAAGCAATTATAGAGATGAATTAACAACACCCACACCCATTAGCTAAGCACTCATCATCAATTCACCCCTAGACAAGAGAATTTAGCCACTCATAGTAGGAGAAGAAGAGATACCATCTGGGTAAGTCAAATTCCCATTCATTATTGTTGAATCTCAAGTTCTAGAATCAAATTAGGTACACAAATTGTTAACCAAGTGATTTGGATTGAAACCCTCTTCTCAATGGAGGTGGAAAATTGTTTTCAAAGAAAAAACTATTCTAAGACTCAGGTTTGAAGTATTGTATATACAAATTGATCCTAAAATGGCCTTTTATATTTTCCCAACTCGTCACATAAATGTAGGACAAGTTTTCCCTTTAGGAGGTGTGCGACACAACGTGCAGTTCGCACGTCGTGGTGTGCACGCCGCACACCTGCTTCAATTCAACCAGTGACTTCAGCTGAAATTATGGGCTTCGTGTGAAAGTGGTGCATTTTGCACCATGGGTTGTGTGTGTCGCACAGCGACTGCACTCCTTTGCAGAATCTTTAGCAACTTTAGCAGCTTCATATGAAGGAGGTGCAAACCGTACCTCGGCTTGTGCGTGTCGCACAGCCATCGCATCTTGGTTCAGATTCTTTAGCTTTTCTCAACTTTTCACACTTAGCTTCTTTTTGGCTCTTTCTGGGTCCATATCCTTGTTCTTCATCTTCTATCAAAAGTACCTGCATAGACATCAAGAAAGGCCATAAGAACCTCTAAATTGATTCAAAACATAGCAATAATTCATGGATATAGGCTCAATAAGTTGGTAGATTACGGACTTATCAAACTCCCAAACTTGAACTATTGCTTGTTCTCAAGCAAGATACTCACAAGGCAAGGAATGAATTATTTTAAGGCTCAATCAAGGCACAAAAGACTACTCTAAACAAAAAATTTAAGAAAAATAAATAAAAAAAAGACTCAAACAAGGACTCAACTACTATGCTCATCTCAATTTGGACCACCACAAACTCAAGGAAATTTGTCATTTCAAAACCTTTTTCAAAAGGACATCATTTCTTATTTAAAATCAAGGGAATTTGCCTTTCAAAATAATACATTTAAGCTTCTCAAGTCATTGACATGGACCGTCAAGGTTTTCCTCGAGATTCTCCACACAACTTATCTCATTCATTCCCCTCAATTGAAAGAGAGACTCTATGCTTCAATTCGAGTGCATGATGTCACTCACCACAAGAGAGAATCCCACTCACAATCATTCAATTCTCACAAAACAGTATTATAAGAGAACCAAGAAGACTCTCACTCTCTCAAGGAAGTTCAAGTGCATACGCGTCGAACCATAGGCTTGTCTTTCATGTAAATTTCCACTAATGTAGGGTAGTCAAGCTCGGAATCACCAAGGACTTGTGGGTTACGATGTTGGCTAGGGATAAGGTAAGGATATCATTTGGTTCAAGTGACTACACCTCCCTAATGCTCTTTGTTCTCATTCGAACACCGCTCAGATTTTCCATTTCAAATTGACCTTGTTCCTCCCTCGCACAACCCAAGATTTCTCCTTTTTAACTCATGATCATTCACACCATATATCATCTTCACTTTGTAGCACCTATTTTTGCTTTTCAATTTGCTCATTGGATTAATATTTTGGAGAAATTTTCAATTTGAAATTAAGGTGCTACCTTGCACTTGAAGTGCACTTCCTTTCTTTTCCTCATCTAATCATATGCACCCCTAAACTTAGGCATTTGCCTATGTTGTCTTTTGTCCCCCCCCCCAAACTTAGTCTTATAGCCTACATTTCATTTTCAAGCAATTAGGGAGGATGGGTGCCAAGATAGAGGTTCCAAAAAGGTCAAGGTGTTGACAAGGTGCCAAAGAACTGTCATAAGCTCAAAGAGGTTCACTAGGATTTGATGTCATTGGGAAGTCATTTGGGTGAAGTGACTTATCAAAAAGGGCCTAAGGTCATCTTCCAATCTTGGTTACACCTAGAATTTTGACTTGAATCACATATGGGGTAAGTTCTAGATGACACTTATGCACAAGAATCAAGGTACAGCCTCATCACACAAGGCATCATGCCACAAGACTTCATTCATTAGTCCCATAATCAATTGGGGAAAATGACTTTTGACAAGCTATTTTGAGTTCATTACACACTCGTTTGTGAGTCAATCAAGCCAAAGTGAGAGTGTGCAAGGCATGACAAGAGAATGATTTTCCTCAAAAATTCATATCCCTTCTTCCTTTCATTTTCAGAAATAATTTGCCATAAAAAAAATTTGGTGGGCCTATTTCGAGACAAGCACTTACGGACTCAATTCTACACTAAAACTTGGCATTTTCCCTTAAGAAAGTCACCTCTCAATCTATCATAGGGAAACACCAACCCGGTTCGACACACAAAAACAAAAGAAAAGAAAAAGAAAATAATCAAAACTTTTACTCCTTGGAAAAGAACCGTGGTATTAAGAAAACCCTCAGAGTTTATTTTTATACTACAATGAACAAGGAGATGCAAGCACCTCCCCCAACCAAAACCAAACATTGTCCCCAATAATATAAGCGAGAAGAGGTAATAAACTCCCTGAACTGAGGTGCGAAATGCTCTACCAGTGATGCGGCCGCACTTCAATTGTATAATCAAAGTGGTCAAGTTCTATCCTTATTTTGTTCATTGTTGGTGCGATCAATGTGCGACACATGCTCAAGATCATGTGGTCTGCACTAAAAATGCATGATGGTGAAGATTTCTAGGGGAAACTATCAGTTTTCTAGAGCGAGGTGCGAAATAAGTGTGAGACGTGCTCAACTGCTTGTGCAATCGTACACCAATCGCATAGGGTGTGGCCTAATTTTCCAGCTATTCTGTTAGGCTCATGCAATCTGATGTGCAATGCGCACTCTCAGAGGTGCGATCGCATGGAGCCTCGCATTATCTGACCATTTCTCCCTATCTTTTAGCTTTAATCCCAAATACAAGGCTAATAAAGACAACATACAAAATAAAACCAGAAAGTAAGAAAAAAAATACAGAAGGAAAAAGAGCTTGGGTTGCCTCCCAAGAAGAGCTTGGTTTAATGTTACGGCTCAAAGAAGGTACCTCCATCCTCAACCACTGTCGAAAGACATGTCAATTAAGTTGGCGTGGTCCCATTCCAATTAAGGAAATTGCTCCATCGACACCCTAGAGATGCCATTATGTTGTTCACCTTGCAACGAATCAAATATGGGCGTCTTGCACCCTTCACACTCTCCAAGGGTATCATCACCTTTTTCCTCAAATTCTATCACTGATATGACTCTCAAATCGTGCGTAGGCTTAGTAGGTTGGCAAACATTGAATATCACTACCTCATCCCCCACTCGGAATTTGAGTTCTCCGAGTTCGATATCAACAAGGACCCGCCCAGTGGCTAACAATGGTCGTCCCAAGATAATGGGCACCTCTACATCTACCTCACAATCCAAGATGACAAAATCCGCAGGAAGAATTAGTTTGTCCACTTTTACCAATACATCAAATAAGATTCCCACAAGGAGCTTAATAGAACTATCAACCATAAGTAGCCGCATAGAAGTAGGCTTGGGTGTGCCTAACCCTAGCTTCTGAAAAATTATAAAGGGCATCAAGTTGATGCTTTCCCCCAAGTCGCACAAGGCCATTCAGAATACAAACAAACCAATTGTACATGGTATAGTAATGCACTCGGGTCGTTTCTCTTTGTAGCCACATTGCTAGTCATCACTACACTACAATTGTGTGACATCTCAACCGTGCCCACTTCAACCACCTCCTTATTTTTAAGTAACTCTTTCATAAACTTGGAGTACCCTGGCATCTGTATTAGAGCTTCGACCAATGGGATATTTATTGACAGCTTGCTGAACATGTCAACAAACTTGCCAAATTTTTGCTTTTCCTTCTTCTTATTTAACTGATGAGGGTACGGAGGAGGTCCTTTGGGTGTTGTGGTCGGAATGCTTTGTACAAGAGGAGAGTCCACCTTGTAATCAATGACCACTTGGGGAGGGGTCTTGACCTCTTCCTTATGTTTATCACTTCCAACATCTCTCGGGGAACTTGATGTTTCAGGTTCTTTTCTTACCTCTGGAGTGTCATTTACATTCTCATGCACCACCTCTTCATCTTTTAGCTTCTTGTCTAGTTCAACAATAGTCTCTTTTGGTTTTATGACCGGTTCCATAATGGGTTCCCTTGTCTCACTAGTTGTTTGGCCACTCCTAGTAACGATAGCCATGATTTGCCCATTATGTCTAGAGTTCATAATGACGCCACTAAGAAGTGGTATATTTACCCCCGGAGTCATTTGAACGGAAAGATGATCCATTTTGATTTCAAGTTGCTTAATAGAGGTTGAATAAGAGCTCACGGTTCTATGAAGTGTGGAGACCTCGCTTTTAAGCTCATGCACCCCGGCGTGTGTTGTATCCACTTTTTTCATCACCAAGGACGGCATGCCCTCTAACTTGGAATGCTAGGGGTTGCTTGTAGTTGGTTGGTGGAGGGGATCCGATCTGTTTGGGTTTACATATGCACTTCGATAGTTGTTTTGCTCACCATACCTGTCCTTGTTATCTCGTTTCCAACCTTGGTTCTCTTCCTTTGGGCGATAATACCCAGGACGAGAACCCGCCGACATAAAACACAACTTTCCATCCACCACCAACATAAGTTCATCATCCTTAGCTCTTATTTCTGGGACATTTACCGCACTCACCTCCTTAGTATCAATCAAATGTTTTGCCAAGAGATCGATTTGTGTCATCATTTTGGCCATTGTTTTGATCCTTTTCGGGCAAGGACGGAAAAACATGGCTTTATTTGTAAAAAGGTTCATTTCAAAAATCTAATTAAAGTTTTTGAAACGTTTTCAATTAAAAGCAAGAGTCGCCACTTAGTTTTTATAAAGTAAAAACCAAGAAAAACCTTATAAGAATTTTTAAAATATCAAAACAGATAAAGACTTTAAAATTTAAGAGATTAAGGGTAAGGGTTCAAGTTAATACTCTTGGAAGGGTGTTAAGGCACCAAGAGTATCCGCTAACTCGCGGTTGCCCGGGCTTGTTTAAAAAATTAACTTGTTGACTAACTTTTGAAAATGGGATTGGTTTATAAAACATCTTATTTTTATAAAGAAGATTGATTTTAGAGGATAATTATGAAAAAAGGTTGTTTTATAAAAGACAATAAAAAGGGGTCCATTTTTTATACTCACGGAAAGAAAAGAGTTGAAATTAAACAAATTGAGTAAATGAAACAATAATTATCAGAAAGTTTGATTACTTTTGGGGATAATTTAACTAAGTTTCGCAAAGTTAGTCTAATTATACAATCAAACTAATCAACTAAGTAACAAGAAGACATAATTAAAATATGTTAATCCTGTCCTAATACTAGTGTGTGGGCCCTCTTTAGGCCCACCGCCATTTTCACTTTGGACTTAGTCCAATTTTCATCTTTTAGCCCTTTGATCTACTGTTGATGCTGAATCTTATGGGCTTTGGCCCAAATTTATTTATTCAGTCCATTTTGGACTTTTTCCAATACGGATCATTTCTTTTGGGCGTGGCCCATTTCACTCCGCCGTTGTCGCCGCTGCTTCTGATGTTTTAGCCCTTTTGGGCTTATTCTTGCTGGATCATCAAATAATGTTGGGCTAAGCCCAACTAGAAGATGCAGGAGAATTTTGGGAGTCCAATTGGACTCCACCGGATTTCATACATAGAAAGAGTAAAATAAATGAGGATTAGTACGTGTCTTAACTAAATTAAACAAAGAAAATAATTCAAACAGTGTTTACACTTAAGAAATATACACCAATACGCAGGTATTTATACCAACTTAAAGCATATGAAACAATGACATTCATACAATAAAATCACTAATTTTGTCACTTAAGACATATATTTTATGAAACTTAGCCATTTTAAGACATTCATATCGATTAACCATTTTCCAGAAAATCAATAAGGGGGTAGGGTAGAAGATAGAGAAATCAAGGGAAAAAGGCAAAAAAAGTTGGACAACAGTAACCATCCTAATGGCAAGTTCAAAATCTATAACACTTTCATGTCACAAAACACAGAACCAATAAGATCATGAGATTTTGAAAGGACATAGTTTCTCAAACTCATTACAAACATCAATCCAAGCATAAGATAGCAATATTGGAGCTTAACCAATTTATAGACATAAGATCATTTTAATATAGGCAAGACAGTGAAGGGAAAGGGGAAGGGAAAAGCAGAATCAATGACAAGTTGAGGGAAATAGGGGAAACAGGCAGGGGTTGAACATTCTTATATCAGTAAACAAGTATAAAATCCATGCTCATAGTATTTACATGTCATACAGTTTAAACAAAACCAGTGGAACTATGGAAAATCAGTACTCAAAGTTCACCTAAACATCACCCCAACCATAGGAGAGTAAGGCTAACAATTCATACATAGTTAAAACTGTAAAGAGGAGAGAGCAGGTTCAACAAAGAGAAAGACTAAGAACAACAAAGAGGGATAGAGTTTTTCTTGAACAAAATCAGACCTAATTCCTAACAATAGGCTCATGCTCAAGTTCATAGCATTTAGACATCACATAAGTCAAACCTAAACTAGTGGAACTATGAGGATTTATATAGGGAAGGGAAACAGAGTTTAAAACTATCACAGGCAGCTATTTAGACATGAGCAAACCATAACAACATTCAATCAATATATATATGAAGCATCAGTGCTTAGACAAAGTTAGTAAACACATAGGAGCATGATTATGAAAAGGGGATTGGGGAACAAACAGGAGACAGAACCAAACATTTCATGGGAAAATTAGGATAGATTCCACATCTTTTAGCAACAATCTAGGCTACAAACTTATGCTCACACTTGTTGTTTTAACAAATTAAATAAAATCAGTAAAAGACCACACTTCTAACACAAGATTTCTACTCGAAATCATAATATTAGTCTAACATTTAAGCACATATCTTTAATACTAACAAACAAGACCAGAACCAGATTTCACCAAGGTTTAAGCATTATAAAAGAAAAAATGAAAAACAACAAAAACAGTAAAGGAGGAGGTTAAGGGATTCACCTTTTTTAGGGCAGCAACTAGGGCTTTGAATTTCACCGGAAAGCCTTACCACCACCAGATTAATGTCAACCCCGTTTAGATTTTGAATTTCTTAGTGTTTTCTTCCCCTACAGCTGACTAGTTTCATGAGGTTAGAGAAACGATTCTCCAAAACCCCCAATATTTCCCCAAAATCAGCTCCCCTTTCATGCAGCTAGGGGGTATTTATAGGGAATTTCGGGTGAAAATGGGGGGGAAACCAGAGGGGGTTTTGGGGATTTTGCTGAGGAATTCAAATTCCTCAGCTGGAGCAATGTTCACAGCAACAACTTGTACGAAATTGTATAAGTTTTATAAATTTTGCGAAGGGGGTGACACCTGGTGTCCTCTAGAAGCTTCTGGACGTGCCAGCGCACCTTTAACGGAGAGAAAGGGATGAAAATAGGAATTTTAATGGGGATAAGGGATTGGGAAGCTGTGAGCAACATTTTGGAGCTGTTAGTGTTGGGCTTGTCATTTGTGAGAACGATGAAGGAGTGAAGGATGAGGGGGCGTACTGGTAAAGCTGAGGTATTGTTCGAAGCGCGTTGCTTCATACAACAAGGGAAGTCAACGCATGAGAGAAATGGAGGAGAGAAGAGGGGGCGGCTAGGGTTTCTGGTGAGCTGTTGAGAGAAAAAGAAGAAGATGAAGCTAAAGGGGTGTTTGGTTTTGTCTGAGTAAGATAAAAGAGAAAGGGGCGTATAAGGGTGGATTAGGGTGAGAGGTGTTGGGCCAGAGCGGGTCAGGAGATTAGAGGGAAATGGAAGTAGGCCGGAGGTGGGTTGTGGGAATGGGTTGGCCCAAACGGTTGGTCATAGAAGGGGTTATAAGGGTGTTTAAAGTTTGGCCACATTTGCAAAAATGTGGCCACTTTAGGTTTAAGGAGGTAGCCAAATTACAAATAAATTGATGAAATTCGGCTAGAATTTAAATAATTTAAGGAATTAGGCTAGCATTGGAATATAGACGAACTAATTACAATCAATTCCTGAGCTCATTTAACTTTAAAAAATTGAAATAATTATTGAATTTAACACTTAATTACCTCTTTAACAATTACAAAATTAATTTATTCATTTAATATCTCATTTGAAATAACTTGGAGAAAAATCAAGTGTTTAATCTTTTAAAAGGACCTTTTTTATGACACTAAGCTCTAAAATAGTTCTTTTAGTAAACTTATATAAATTTCACATAATTAAATATCAAAAATATAAATTGTTACTCAGAACTATTATAAAGCTGATTTGAAAATGATTTACCCCTTTTTACAAGACAATTCAAATATTGTTTAAAATTCAACAAGGCTCAAGATTAATTCGTAATGTGGAGGGTAAAAATTGGGTGTCAACAGCTTCCCCTCCCTTTGGGTAGGGTGAGTGTAATGAACCTTGGGCAAAGGGAATTGACGTTCCCAATTTTATCCGATCACAGGTCCATCTTCAGGAAGCGATTGGTTTTAGCACAAATTTTAAGGAGTTATGCCCAAACTCTGGCATCGAGTTTCCTACATATCTCAGGTTACATGATAACTCAAGCCATTTGTAGTTCAAGATTCTTGATTTTACGCATGATTTTCGAGGAATTCCAAAGTTTCCTGGTTTTTGAGTACAGAGAGACCGGAAAGCTGGGGAGTAGAAGGATTGGGGGGAGTTAGGAATGCAGCCTAGGTTTCATCATAGAGCCCGCCTACATATCCCAGGACTTAGGGAATCAGGCTGCTTGTATTTCGATTCAATCGGTGGAAAAGCTAATCTTTATGTTAAGACGACCTTTGGCTCAGGATGAGTGACGAATAAGTTGAGCTATAGAAAAGAGTCTTGTAACTTTTTGACTATGAATGTGGTGCACTTCACACCCATAAGTATGATTTTATTGGACATAATTTCTAAAGCTCGAGGTGTATCGCCACTCGGATTTGAAAGGAAAGAATATTGCTTCCAATGCGGGTTCAGAAAATACTCTGGGTGCGGAAGCAAGACCCAAAGATAGGAAATACCCACATGCCTTCTGATAGGGGTGTGATTTGATAGTGGTGGTGACTTGTTCCTTAGTTTGCGTCCAAAGAGTTTGACGTCCCTCTCCGGGCTGTGTCACAAGTTGCTGCTAAGAAAAAGTTCCACGTAGTGATGCATCCTTTTTGGTGTAGTCCGCACCTGTGGTTTTGCATTTGAGAATTTCATCCTTCTTGGATGCTCTCGACAATATCTCAAAACCAAATTGTTAGTAGTAACAGAATTCAGCAAGGAGAGATAGCTTTGTACCTCATTTTCCTTTATCTGTTGTTTCTTGAGGAAGATGACGTCCTTTCCTGTCTCTGTTTTAGGAAATGGCTACTAACATGACAGTAAAACGTGATAGCCTTCTTGGATATCGGATAATATTGCTTGTGTAGCAATTTTTTAATGATGACAACCTTCTTGATTATTTAAGGGCATTCTCCTGAATGCGGTAGCCTTCTTAGCTTTTAGCGGTGGTCTTTTGCATATGTCTTTGGGGTAGATCTCACGTATCTTCCGCATCAACACGACTAACAGACACTCCTTGGATTGTCAGGATTTGGGTAATCTATTACATCATCCAACTTCGGATAGAGGCGGCTTACAGACGCCTTTAATTTGCCAGCTTTTGAGTAATCTTGCACATTATCTTCCTTTGGATAGAGGCGGCTTACAGATATCCTTTGAATTGCCAGTTTTTGGGTAATCCTGCACTTCTATCCGATCTTGGACATGATGTGACTCACAGATTTCCCTCGAATTATTAGCCTTTGGGTATTCTTGCATAATATCAACGTGGATATGTCGCGGCTTATAGATAACCCTTGGACCATCCAATTTTGGTAGTCTTGCACTTTATCCAATTTTGGATATCGTTGCGACTTACGCGTTACATTTGAACTGTCAATCTTCAGGTGATCTTGCACACTATCAACGTGGATATGTCGCGGCTTACAGATAACCCTTGGACCATCCATTTTGGTAGTCTTGCACTTTATCCAATTTCGGATATCATTGTGACTTACACTTTACCTTTGAACTCTCAATCTTCAGGTGATCTTGCACAATATCCGGTTTCAGATATCATTGCGTCTTACAGATAGCTCTTAGTTCTGTCAAGTTTCGAGCAATCTTGCACACTATCCGATTTCGGATATCGTTGTGACTTATAGATGACTTTTGACCTTCAAATGTTGGAAAATTTGATTTTTTGTCCGATTTGGGCAGAGACGACTTACAGATATCCGTCAGATAATATGCTTCAAACCTTGATGACAGGTAGTATATAACATCATCTTTCGGAGATTAATGCTTTCAAATAAAGGTGCATAAATTATCCTTGACGTCAGACTCCTCCGCCTTACGCAATATAGGACATAAATATGATGGATGCCATACTTGGCATAATAAATGATAATGATATCCTCATAATCATACTCTTTTGCCTCACATAATTTTGGATATAAGCATGTTGCATGCCGGATTTTGCATAATGAATGAGGATAATGATAATGATATCCTCAATGTCAGACCCTTTTGTCTCACATAATTTCGGATATAAGCATGCTGAGGTTGATCCTGCGCAGCTAGTGTGACTTGGGGATGCCTAATTAATGTCATCCTCTTTGAAGCCAGCTGGCAGAGGGACATAATCTTCGCAGGGGATATGTGTCTGCGATATATGATGATGATGGTCTTCTTTACATGCAAATATGAATGGCCTTCTCGGCATGGTCCTCTTGACATGGAAATATGAATGGCCCTCTCGGCATGGTCCTCTTGACATGGCCCTCTCGGCATGCAAATATTAATGGCCCTCTTGGCATAGTCCTCTTGATATATCCCTCTCAGCATGGTCCTCTTGACATGTAAATATGAATGGCTCTCTCAGCATGGTCCTCTTGACATGGAAATATGAATAGCCCTCTCGACATGGCCCTCTCGGCATGCAAATATGAATGGCCCTCTTGGCATGCAAATATGAATGGCCCTCATAATATAATATGATGCAATGAGATATGTAATAATATGATGCGACACAATGCTATGCCAGGTGATGAAATATGGTGCAATGTGATGTAATGCAGCATGATGCAATGTGATGTAGTGCAGCATGATGCAAATGTGAATGCAAAAATGCGATGCCATGCAGCATGATGCAACGTGAATGAAAAATGTGATGTCATGTAGCATAATGCAATGTCCCATAGGGAAGTCATGAAAACATCACCTTTTGTCTTAACATCGACTCTTTTATGGGTACCTGCTCTCAAGGCAAATGGTTAGCAGACACAGTGTCACTTTTATCAGCGTCAACAGTCAAGATTTGAAAGACTTTAAAGATAGCGTCTATGAAGCTGATCAAAATAACTTTAAAAATGCAAGCGAAATGGTTGTTCCTGCTTTCAGGGACAGCCATGAATACCATTTTTTGAACATTGTATATTCGGGGTGATCCCTGTCTTTCTAGGCATTGGTGGGGAGTGTTGTTGCTCTTTGTTTGGTGCCCCCAATTTTGAAGCTGACCAAGATGTCCTGATCCCTTTTGGGGACTTAAGAAAGTTTTCGGGTTCTCTTTATCTGGTAGTTTATGTGAACTACCAGAAAATTCATCCACTTTAGGGGCTTTTGCCTCTTTGGCCTCTTACTGCTGTTTTGGGCTTTTCTCGCCAAATTTTAAAGCATCTGGTCTCGTTACATTTCTTTGAATGCTTTGGATAACGTGAGACTGCTTTCTGATACACTTTTGGGGATAACCTGCATCCACAGAAAAATTGTTAGTTTTGTCAAAACTAGCCTGTGTTGAGCTCCTTCGATCTTCTTCTCCTGGTTCTGTCTTCTCCGTATGCTTTCCAATCACAGGTATTTGTCACCTTCGACTCTCCCTGGACCAAGGTAGACATAATACAAAATCACATTAAAGGAGTAAAACTAATCTTTGTAAATATTTTTCAAACAAGTTCTTTGGAAAACAAAGGGTTTAAAAAGGAGATGATTTGGAAATGTCTCGTCCTGTCATGTCATGTACTATTTCAATGAACGTCCTTTACTCGAGGTCTTGACATTTCTAACATACTGTTGGCAGACTACATAGGTCCTTCATCGTCCTAGCTGGGGAACTTGAAAGATGATTTTCAAGAAATCTATCACAGCCGGGGATTAATCCATATAGGACTGGGGATTTCTTTGAAGTAGACTCTGATCTCTCGGTGCTGGGGAATTCCTCGGAGCTTAATATTGAACTCTTGAGTGAAGCTTGGTGGAAATTTTGGGATCCTTCTCAAAATTTCTGCTCCAGTTAAAGGTTTCTTAGCAGATTTGATTCCTTCCGGCAAGAGATTGAGACTCTGTGGCGATCACAAGATTCTTTCTCGGTATTTGCTTTGGTTGCTCTTTTGCATACTCTGCATTCTTGCTGGAGAACTCTTCGGAGTCTAATGTTCTTCGTCTTCTGAATTTTTGAGATTCCTTTCTCAAAAATTTTGCCCCAGTTTCCCTTTCCTGGGCAATACGGATGAACCATTGTGGCATTTGCATATCTACAAGCATCCTCTTGTCTTATTGGCAACGACCTTCATCTTCTGAATTTTTGAGATTTCTTTCTCAAAAATTCTGCCCCAGTTTCCATTTCCTGGGGTGATATAACCGAACCGTTGAGGCAGGAATCAGGTCAAACGTAGTTCCCACACTTATAGTGGGAGATTATTGGAAATAATTAAAGGGATGACCGAGGCCGACAAAGGCCGCCTACGTATCTCATTCTTGAGAATTCAGGTCAAACATAGTTCGTTCAAGAGGATAGGGATGTTTTAAGTTATTACAAAGCATAAAATGATTACAATCAGGAAATACGATTACAGGGAAATGAAATTAAAGGAAAACTATCCCTAAACAAAGTATCTCTTCACAGCATCGGAATTGATCGGTTTGGTCCACACTTGACCTTCTATTTCAGATAGGATCAGAGCTCCTCCGGATAACACTTTCTGGATGACATACGGGACTTGCCAATTGGGTGCAAACTTTCCTTTGTATTCCTCCTGGTGGGGAAAAATGCACTTGAGAACCAGTTGTCCTACGGCAAATATACGATCTCTCACTCTTTTGTTGAATGCACGAATCATTCTTTGCTGGTACAACTGACCATGGCATATGGCACTCATCCTTTTCTCATCAATCAACATGAGTTTCTCGTGACGGGCACAAACCCACTCCTCATTGTTCAGTCCGGCTTCTCGAATGATCCTAAGAGATGGTATTTCAACTTTAGCAGGTATCACTGCTTCTGACCCATACACCAATATATGGGGTCACCCCGGTCGAAGTCCTGACGGTCGTACAGTATCTCAATAAAGCATAAGGCAACATCTCATGCCAAGATCGGTGATGGTCGACCATTTTTCTCAAGATCTTCTTGAAATTCTTGTTGGCGGCTTCCACAGCTCCATTCATTTATGGCCGGTATACGGTTGAATTACGGTGAGTGATCTTGAATTGCTCACATATTTCTTTCATCAAGTGGCTGTTCAGATTTATTCTGTTGTCGGTAATAATTGACTCGGGGATCCCAAATCGACAGATTAGGTTGTTTTTAACAAAATTGGCTACAACCTTCTTGGTCACAGACTTGTAAGAAGCACCTTCTACCCACTTGGTGAAGTAATCAATAGCTACCAAAATGAATCTGTGTCCATTCGAGGCAGATGACTCGACGGGACCAATGACATCCATGCCCCAGGCTACAAAAGGCCAAGGTGCGCTCATTGCATGAAGATCTCTAGGTGGTACTCGAATCAAATCTCTGTGGATCTGGCACTCGTGACATTTTTGTACGAACTTGCTACAGTCATTTTCCATGGTCATCCAAAAGTATCCAGTTCGCAAAATCTTCTTGGCTAGGGTGAACCCATTCATGTGGGGACTATGCACTCCAGCGTGTACCTCTACCAATAGTCTTGTAGCTTCAACCGAGTCAACGCATCTTAAGAATCCAAGGTCCGGAGTCCTCCTATACAGGATTTCTCCATTTAGGAAAAAGTTGTTGGCCATTCGACGAATGGTTTTCTTTTGGTTGGCAGTCATATCTTCGGAATAGACTCCAACTTCAAGATACCTCTTGATATCATAATACCATGGTTTTCTGTCTGATTCTGATTTGACTTGCGCACAGTGCACAGGCAGTTCTTTGAAACCTATTATCAATGGATCGATATAATTCTGATCGGGATGTTGAATCATGGAGGATATGGTTTCTAAGGCATCGACAAAACTCATTATGAATCCTTGGTGTATGCTTGAATTCGATCTTCCTGAATTTCTTGCACAAACTTTGAACCATCTTCACATACGACATGATCTTGGGGTTCTTCACAGCCCATTCACCTTGAACTTGGTGAATTAGCAAATTGGAATCACCTATGACCAAAAGTTCTCGGACATTCATATCAATAGCTAGTTGGATACCGAGAATACAAGCTACGTACTCGGCCATGTTATTAGTGCACGGGAAAATGGAATTTGGCTGTGACCGGATAGTGCTGACCAGTTTCTGATACCAAGACTGCTCCAATGCTCGAACCTTTGAAGTTGACCGCTCCGTCGATGAACAATCTCCAACCGGGGTATGACTCAGCAATATCCTCACCTACGAACAGAATCTCTTCATCGGGGAAGTAATTTTGGAGCGGTTCATAATCTTCATCAACCGGATTTTCTACTAAATGATCTGCTAAGGCCTATCCCTTGATTGCTTTTTGAGTCGCATATATGATGTCAAACTCACATAGCAACATTTTCCATTTGGCCAATTTCCCCGTAGGCATGGCCTTTTGGAATATGTACTTCAGGGGGTCTATTCTGGAAATGAGATATGTCGTATAGGACGAAAAATAATGTCTCAACTTCTGAGTGACCCAAGTCAAAGCGCAACAAGTCTTTTCTAACAAAGTATAATGAGCCTCGCATAGAGTGAACTTTTTACTCAGATAATAAATCGCTCGTTCTTTCTTTCCGATTTTATCATGTTGTCCCAAGATGCATCCGAAGGAATTTTTTGAAACTAATAGATACAACAATAATGGTCTCCCTTCTCTTGGAGGAACCAATATCGGAGGACTAGACAAGTAGTCCTTGATATGATCAAAAGCTTGTTGGCACTCCTTGGTCCAACCAGTCGGCGCATCTTTCTTTAATAACTTGAAAATGTGTTCACAAATAACTGTTGATTGACCTATGAATCGACTAATATAATTCAACCTTCCCAGGAAACTCATGACCTATTTCTTAGTCTTCGGGGGAGGCAACTCATGAATTGTTTTGATCTTTGAAGGGTCGAGCTCGATGCCCCTTCTACTGACTATAAAACCCAATAATTTGCCAGCTGGCACCCCGAAAGCACACTTTGCGGGATTCAGCTTTCGGTTTTATTTTCGCAGGCGGTCAAAAAACTTCCTCAAATGGGTCAAGTGATACGAACTCTCACGGGATTTGACAATCACGTCATCTACGTATACCTCAATCTCCTTATGAATTATGTCATGGAAAATGGTTGTCATGGCTCGCATATAAGTAGCATCCGTATTTTTTAGACCAAATGGCATCACTCGGTAATGGTAGATTCCCCAGGGGGTGATAAAGGTTATTTTCTTCGCATCTTCTTCATCCATTAAGATTTGATGGTATCCATCAAAATAATCCACGAATGACTGCATTTCGTGCTTCGCGCAGTTATCGATAAGGATATGGATATTGGGCAATGGGAAGTTGTCTTTGGGACTGGCCCTATTCAGGTATCGATAATCGACACAGATTCTGATCTTCCCATCTTTCTTAGGAACTGGGACGATATTGGCCAACCAGGTCGGATACTTTGTAACCCCTACCACTCCAGACTGAATCTGTTTGGTAACTTCTTCCTTGATCTTCAGACTTAGATCTGGCTTGAACTTTCAAATCTTTTGCTTGATGGGATCAAACCCTGGATTAATAGGCAGCTTGTGGGAGACTATCTTTGTGCTTAGCCCTGGCATATCGTTGTAGGTCTAAGCAAATATGTCGATGTATTCTTGGATCAATATGATAAGTTCTCTTTTCTGTGTTTCTATCAAAGGGACACTGATTTTGGTTTCTTTGACTTCTTGGTCGTCTCCTAGATTGACTGTCTCAGTTTCCTCTAGATTAGGCTTTTCTCAATTCTCAAAGTCTTTTAATTCCTCTGTTACGTCTTTGGGAACCATAGTTTCTTCATCATATTCCTTGAAATCATCGTCACATAGCTAAGTTTGTTTGTTAAGCCCTTGACATGACATGACAGTGGCAGGTTTTAACTTATTATTATTGAAACCAAAACAAAACGGGTTAGATAATAATAAGCAAATAAAAATAAATCTTTAAACGGCGAATATTTTCAAAATAAGGAGGCTTTCATTTGAAATTCAGAAATATTTACAAACTATGGCTACAACCTACATGAATGTAGGTTCATGCCTTTTAGAAAGCAGTAAACAATATAAGAAAATTTAAAACATAAAGGGCGGGTCGCGGAGCCTCATCCGGACCATCGCCGAATTTTGTAAAACAAAGTCTTTGTCTACCCAGCTGAGTGGAGAGTAGCCAAGGGAGTGGCAACCCAGTTTTGCAACTCCTCGTCGAGTTTGAGGTTCCTCATTATGGTTGTTTCGGGAGCTCCTTCTGTGATAGCATCACACTCCTCAAATAGATCCCCTATTCCATCCTTCAACCCGTCGCTTGGGAGACTGACGCGTACCTGGAATGATCTATACAAATGAGAAAAAGTCTTGGGCAGTCCTGACCTCTTCCTTTCTTTATTGCTAGCTCCACCTTCTTGGATCACATACCCCAATCAGTGCTTGCTCAACTGTCCAGGGATACTTAAAGGTTTGATCCGATCGTTAGAGTTCCTTCCTAGCCCCGAGCCTGGTTCATAACCACACATCAGCATTGTGGTCGCAAGCATCTTGTAAATAGGAGGAATAGGAATTTGAGGAGCCAGGTCCTCTTCTGTGGTATTCACAATTTCCACCGTGTAGAAGTCACTCCCTATCGAGACCTCTTCTATTGTGGGGACACAACCATTTGGACGACTCAGGTGGCTTCCCTCTCCATGGATTACCACTTCATGAGCTTCCCAAAAGAACTTTACCATTTGGTGCAAGGTTGATGGCACAGCCCCAGCTTCGTGGATCCATGGCCGTCTCAAAAGCAAATTATAACTAGTGGTAATATCCATGACTTGTAACTCTGTTCAAAATTTAGTGGGTCCCATCTGGATGTATAGGTTGACGTCTCCAAGGGTATCTCTCTTTCCTCCGTCGAAGGACCTCACATTGACCCTGCTTTGACGGATCTTTCCCAAATCGTATTCCAACTATGTCAGTGTTGACAATGGACAAATGTGCAGTCCTTATCTATCATCGATCAGTACCCTGTTCACAACCTTTTCTTGACTCTGAATAGTGATATGTAGAGCCTTGTTGTGCGTCATGCCTTCAAAAGGCAACTCATCATCACTAAAATAGATGCGGTGGCTTCCTAGGACTTGGCTTACCATGGCAGTCAAGTTTTCTGCACTGGTACCCGTGGGCACATAAGCTTCATTTAGAACCTTGAGTAACGCCTGTCTGTGGTACATGGAACTTATGAGCAATGCCCAAATAGAAATTTGAGAAGGAGTATTTTCCAAGTGCTTCACAATCGAGTACTCTTTTGGCTGCATTGTTCTCCAAAACTCTTCTGCTTCGCCTTCAGTGATTGGCCTTTTCTGCACCTCTTCTTGTAAGCATCATCTGCCAGATTATCGGGGACATAACATCTCCCAGATCTTGTCATGCCATGAGTTGCGGTGGCTTTAATTATGAACTTTTTTTCAGCTGGCACTAACACAGCAAATTGTGGCTTCTCCGCGATGCTCAAAGCATCTACAGACCTTTCTAGTTCCTCAGGCTTTCTGGGGCTCACCAGCACTATGGACTTGCTTGCGAACCATTCTTCCTCTATTTCGATCATGTTTACAGTCTCTTCCGTGATTCGGAAGTGGGTTGTTATTAATATTTGGCGGTGCTGTCTGTAAGGTGACTACCTTCTGATTGATCAAATCTTGAATCTTGTGTTTCAGATTGATGCAATCCTCTGTGTTGTGTCCGACGCCTCCAGAGTGATAAGCACAATGTCGATCAGCTTTATAGAAAGGAGAGTTGACGTTACCTGGTTTATGCTGAATGGGATAAACTAATCCAGCGGCCTTCAATCTTTCATATAACTGAGTTTGGGTCTCGGCTAATTAAGTGAAAGTTCGAGGAACTATCTTTTCCAAATTTGGTCGAGAGAGACTGGGGTTAGCGGGAAGAGGAACCCGGTGATTGTTCTGGTTTTCAGGAGCTCTTTGGTATACTGGAAAATTCTGGAGAGGTCCTTGGTAGGTAGATTGTATATTTGGGACTGGGGTTTGGTAGATGGGTTGCACATTTGGCACAGGAGTTTGGTAGATTGTCTTAGTATAGAAGATTGGTTGAGATTTTTGTGTAATTGGAGGAGGGGTTGTTGGAACAAGTTTGGACTAGGATTGAAAGATATCGAAGATACCTCCTCTCTCTTTTTCTTTGGGGGTCCGGTAGGTCCTGAAGAAACTGGGGTTTTGGCGATTTTGCCACTGCGGAGCCCTTCTTCCACAATCTCTCCAATTTTGACTAAGTCGGCGAACTGGGCCTTTACCACCGATATCATCTTGTCATAAACTTCTGACTCCTGAGAGCGCATAAACACCGCGCTTATTTCTTCTTTGGTCATAGGAGGCCGGAGTCTCGCGGGCTCTTTTCTACACCGGTAAGCATAATCTCTAAAATCTTCATTTGACTTTTGCCTAATGGGTCCCA
Source organism: Jaltomata sinuosa (assembly GCA_003996215.1). Taxonomy (NCBI): domain Eukaryota; kingdom Viridiplantae; phylum Streptophyta; class Magnoliopsida; order Solanales; family Solanaceae; genus Jaltomata; species Jaltomata sinuosa. The sequence goes on from QJPP01001547.1 coordinate 65,094, forward strand.
GGGAATATCGATCTGGGATGACTTCTACGTTATATGCAAATCTCTGGGGAAAATCTTGGGCGAGATCGCTCCACTTGAACCACTTCTTCAATTCTTGGGAGGCTAACCATTCCAATGCCTCTCCATTTAGACTTCGGCTAAAGAGTCTCATTAGCAGGGCGTCGTTTCTTCGGGCACCGACCATCTGATCAGAGTAACTCCATAGATGGGCTTTGGGACTCCCAACACCATTGAAGATTTCAAATTTTGGAATTTTGAAACCTTCTGGCAGGTTCATCTCAGGGTGAATGCAGAGATTGTCATAGTCGTAGCCTTTCTCGTAAGGCGAACTCTGTAACTCTCGAATCTGGGCAATTTCTTCTCTTATTTGTGCCTAATCAAGGTCGCGTTTCATTTCTGTATCCTTCAGCTCTCTTTCTTTCTCTTCATAATTATCTAGCTCAGGGTTCTCCTGGAGGATGGGGTATGGTTCTGTTATGGCATGGAAAGCGGGAGGTATGTTCTACGTGGGCGGGGGCTGGACATGTGGAATAGTATTTGGGTATGTAGGGGTAAAATTATGTGGGTTAACTATGTTGGTGGCATTAGGATGGTTGTTTTGGGAGTTGTAGGTGTTTTGTGGAGTGTTCTGGAGGTTTGGAGGGTTTTGTGTGAAATAGGCACCTGGATTGTTGTTCTGGTTAGTATGTTGAACAGGGGGAGTATGGGTCTGGTACAGGGACCTGACAAGGGAGGGGTTATCGTGGACAGGTTCGTTTGAAGGCCTGGGAATGGAAGAGGTGGGTATGTCTTTTGGTTGATTTCCGATTTGCAGAGAATTGAGTGGAAGGTTTTGAGGAGGGGGCTGAGAATCGCCCAAAGCAGGAGTATTGGCGGCGATTGCCGAGCTAGCCATGTCTTTAACCTTTTGCATTGATTCCTGCATCTTTTCTAATTTCTTTGCAGGTTCTGCGATCATTTCATTCTGTTCAGCGATGACGCTGTCTCTTATAGCCAGGGCATTTTCTTCCTCACTATCAGTCATTCTTTCTACAGACAAGCGAGGGTCAGAGGACGGATCTAAGTGTGCTTTCGAGCAAGTGAAGTAAGATTGTTCAGCCAGCTTTTATCAACACAAACCGGTTTCTTGTATCTGTTGAAATGAAAAATAACTCAAAAGCCGCTATGTTAGTTTTTTGTTAGTGAAAAATAATACAAGATATATGGCAAGAAATAAACACATAGGAATTACTTCAAACACATAAAAGTTTCTTTTCGTCAAGGCAAATTAGTCCACTGGTGGTTTTGAATCAATCATTTCAAAGGACAAGATTATGTCCGTTGATTTGGGATTAGTAGGTTTTTGTCAGGAAAGGTTGATTTTGTTGATCTTGTAACATCTCTGCCTATTGTTCTCCTGAACTCTTCGTTGTCTTCGTCGATGTGGAGAAATGAAAATTTCTTTAAGACATAGGCCGGGCCTTGAAGGCTACCTACGTATCTCATGAAGGAGAATTCAGGCCTTACGTAGTTCGAACTTGTGATAGAAGTTGTATTATTTCATTTCATCCACTATTCTAAATACAAGAGGAAAGTAAAAGACGACATCGAAAAATAAAGAAATTTAATAAAACTCTGCTATTTTTGCTACTTTCAGCTCTGGATGATGGGATCTGCTAGACTCTTCTCAATTTTTTCTTCAAGGATGATAAGGGGGAAACTCCAGCTCAATTTTTCCCATGTCAATGAGGTATTCCAAATCGACCCGAAAGTGGCGACTAGTCTCGATATCATGGCCTCCGACCCCTTTGTGGTAGAGGAAAACTTCTTTCCCCTGACACCAAGCCCTGGGCATCTTCACTGGTCTTCTTTCCACGGGCTCCAGGATCCTGGTTTGGACCAGCTTAGTGTAGATTTCATAGAAAGTGTCCTGGAAGACAATGAAATCGTAGTGATGAATCGTCATTTCCTTAGTGATGGGCATGCCATAGCCAACTTGGTCACAAGCAAGGATGGTTCGGGGGGCCCATAGATGGCTTATTTGGCCGTTAGTGATCATGTGGTAAATCTGGGGTTATAAGAGTTTTTAAAGTTTGGCCACATTTGCAAAAATGTGGCCACTTTAGGTTTAAGGAGGTAGCCAAATTACGAATAAATTGATGAAATTTGGTTAGAATTTAAATGATTTAAGGAATTAGGCTAGCATTGGAATATAGACGAACTAATTACAATCAATTCTTGAGCTCATTTAACTTAAACAAATTGAAATAATTATTGAATTTAACACTTAATTACCTCTTTAACAATTATGAAATTAATTTATTCAATTAATTTCTCATTTGAAATAACTTGGAGAAAACTCAAGTGTTTAATCTTTTAAAAGGGCCTTTTTTATGACACTAAGCTCTAAAATAGTTCTTTTAGTAAACTTATATAAATTTCACATAATTAAATATCAAAAATATAAATTGTTACTTAGAACTATTATAAAGCTGATTTGAAAATGATTTACCCCTTTTTACAAGACAATTATTTCAAAAATTGTTTAAAATTCAACAAGGCTCAAGATTAATTCGTAATGTGGAGGGTAAAAATTGGATGTCAACATCCATTGTCTCATCTTGAATCTCTCTTCTCTTTTTAACTTCATTAATCAAGATAGATGAGTTTGATCCCGAGGTTGGTACATCGGTTTCTCGTGTATACCAAGCTAGGTTGATTTTCGTCATTCTTTCTAAGAAAGCTGAGGCAATAGGATATCCCATATCCATGAAGGTGTCACCTCCAAGGTTATCAGCCACTGATTTGTTCAAAGAGCTTAATGATCGGTAGAAGCTTTGGAGCAACACATTGTCTGACAACCCATGGTTTGGACATAAGATACGTTTCTTTTTTAACCTCAACCAAGCCTCATGTAAGGGTTCATCCGAAAGTTACCTAAAATTGATGATTTAGTCTCTTAGTTGCATCATACGAGACAGAGGGAAGAATCTTGAAGTGAACTCCACAACTAACTCGGCCCAAGATGTGATAGATCTGTTTGGCAATTTTTCCAACCACATTGTGGCTTCCCCAGTCAATGAGAAGGGGAATAGGCACAATCGGATAGACTCTTGGGAGATGTTTTCAATGATGTATGGTTGGAAAATCTCCACAAAATTCTGAATATGCCTGTTGGCATCTTCATGTGCTGCTCCACCAAATAGACCTTTCATTTGGATTAAGTAGAGCATGGTGCTTTTCACATGAAAATAGCAATTCCCACTGTGGGGGGTAGGCGGATTGCACCTACCCTCCTTGTATCATAGGCTCAGCAGCGTTGGCATTGTCGAAGCCACCAATGCTCTCATTATCATCGACTTCGTCCATAGCTAGCCTATTCAATCAACACAAACAACAAAACGTAAAAGAAAACAAATATTCTCAATTTGACTTCAAAACATCAATCAAAAATAGCTAACACTCAAGTCCCCAGCAACGGGTCCATTTTTTATGAACGCTTAAATCGTGCTCTCCAATTAGGAGGCCACAGTAATCGTGCAGCAAAACAAAATTTATAAACCTAACGGATGTCGGGGTTGTACCCAAGGGACTTGACTAAGCCAACTAGAGATTGTATCAGTTGATTTCAAGGCGAGAGTAATTGCTAAAACAAAATGTAAAAGGATGGGGGGAATTGGGAAAGTTGTCACTACTAACACAATTCAATAAAAAGCAATAAAACTAAAGATGGGTATACCAAGTGATTTAGAAGACTAGGGGTGCACATCCCATGGGGTGTTGCTTATGGGATAGGGTAATCATTAATCACTTTTATTCTCGCTATTTGACACAAGTAGTGTTGGATATAGGTGTGGAATGCTTATCTCTCGATCAATATCCACATTTCCAATGATTTCGGGTAGAACACCATTGGTTTGATCAACAATCAACCAACATATGTTTGGGGAGGTCACACTATCTCTAGCTTACACCCTTAAATGGGAGATTCCTACGATAAGAGCTATTTCTAGCCTCAATTCTAGATGGATTCCCAAGTACCCACTAGAAATTTCATATCCACAACCATGGAATCCTCTTTCAAGCAATCACACAGTCAAGTAAAGTAAACTAATATTTGCAACCATCAATTTTATGATTAAAACTTGGTGAAATTACTAGACTCATGTCAAATAAGCAATTATAGAGATGAATTAACAACACCCATACCCATTAGCTAAGCACACACATCAATACACTCCTAGACAAGAGAATTTAGCCACTCATAGTAGGAGAAGAAGAGATAGCATCTGGGTAAGTCAAATTCCCAGTCATTATATCTGAATCTCAAGTTCTAGAATCAAATTAGGCACACAAATTGTTAACCAAGAGATTTGAATTGAAACCGTCTTCTCAATGGAGGTGGAAAATTATTTTCAAAGCAAAAACTATTCTAAGACTCGGGTCTGAAGTAATGTATATACAAATTGAGCCTAAAATGCCCTTTTATATGTTCCCAAGTCATCACATAAAATTAGGACAAGTTTTCCTTTCGGGAGGTGTGCTACGCGATATGCGGTTTGCACATTATGGTGTGCACAGTGCACACCTGCTTCAACTCGACCAGTGACTTCAGCTGAAATTGTAGGCTTCGTGTGAAGGTGGTGCATTTCACACCACGGGATATGCGTGTCGCACAGTGGTCGCACTCCTTTGTAGAATCTTTAGCAGCTTCATACGGAGGAGGTACGAACCGCACCTCGGCTTGTACGTGTCGCATAGCCATCGCATCTTGGTTCAGATTCTTCAACTTTTCTCAACTCTTCACACTTAGCTCCTTTTTGGCTCTTTTTGGGTCCATATCCTTGTTCTTCATCTTCTATCAAAAGAACCTGCATAGACATCAAGAAAGGCCATAAGAACCCCTAAATCGATTCAAAACATAGCAATAATTCATGGATATAGGCTCAATAAGTTCGTAGATTACCGACTTATCATCTACCAAGAAAGGAATAAAGGTGTTTGCATCCACCACTGGGATAAGTACCCATAAGACCACATGTCCTATCAGGATGAGTACCACCATGAGCACCCCTACTACCCTGAGCACCGCCTCTGGCCGATGGTACTGGAGCCTTGGGGGCCTGAACCAACTGATCCTGCTAGCCGCCATGTCTGACCCGAGGACAATCTCCTAACTCACCACATTTGTAGCAACCTCTGCCTGCTAAAGTCTAAATAGAAGAACCCGCTGAACCAGATTGGCCACCATGGCATGAATACCTGGAATGTGCACCACGAGAAGACTGAACTATGCCCTGATGACTCTGACCGTCAGCAATTTGTAGTGCCTCCTGAATAGGCCATCTCGGCTAGAAACGCTGCTGGTGTTGACCTCTACCAAGGAAACCCCTACCTCAGGATGGTGGACCATTTTAACTACCCTGATGGGAATGCCTCTTATCACTACCCTCTTGGGCCTCGTGAAGTACACCCTTAATAGTGTGGGCATGATCCACCACCTCTAAGAGGGACTGGCCTGAAGCTACCATACCCTGTGGGCGTGATCCACCTCCTCCAATAAGGACTGGACTGAAGCTACCATACCTTTTGTAGCTAATCGGAGCTATAAAGTCAAACCTCTGACAAAGAGATGCACCATCCTATGCTTGATGGGTAGATTAATGGTGGCATGCCTAGCCAACTCATAGAAATGGACCTCATACTCTGAGATGGACATGGAGCCCTGCTCCAACCTAGTGAACTCATCCATGAATTAGGCACCTCATGCAAATGGACAACCTCCCGGATTTAAATCTGAGTTAATCTCTCTGAACTATATAAAGTCTGAACTGGCAGGAAATGAGTAGACTTCGTCAACTTATCCATGATCACCCATATAGCATCAAACTTCTAAAAAGTACATGTCAAATTGACTACGAAGTCCATAGCTATCCACTCCCATTTCCACTCCAAAATGGGTAGCCTCTGAGTTAAACCACCTGGTCTCTGGTGCTCAAACTTCACTTGTTGGTAGTTCAAGCACCTAGATATGAACTATCATATATCCCTCTTTATCTCATACCACCAGTATTATTGTCGCAAGTCATGATACATCTTAGCCGCCCTAAGATGAATGGAATACCTAGAATGATATTCACCTCCGAGATCAACCTTAATAAATCACCAACTCTGGGAACACAGATACGACCCTCGATCCTCAGAATACCCTCCGGATATAAGGCTTTCTTCCTAGCCTCGCTGCTTAATACCTTATCATCAATAATCCTCAACCCTGCATCATCAAACTGTTGTGCCTGAATCTGCTCTAACAAGGAAGATCTAGCCTCAACACAAGCAAGAATACGGCCCAACTTGTTAGCTAAGTACTGGATGTCCAAAGCTAAAGGTCGCTCCTCTGCTGCTAAGAATGTCAAGCTACCCATACTCACTGCCTTCCGACTCAACGCATCCGCTACCACATTTGCCTTTATCGAATGATAAAGAATCGATAGGTCATAATCCTTCAGTAACTCCAACCACCTGCGTTGTCTCAAATTTAGGTCCTTCTAGATAAAAAATGTACTGAAGACTACGATGGTTAGAGAAGATCTCACAATACACACCATACAGATAATGCCTCCATATCTTCAATGCAAAGACTATGCCGCTAACTCCATGTCATGAGTGGGGTAGTTTCTCTCGTGAACCTTTAGCTATATGCAAGCATAAGCAATAACTCAGCCCTGGTGCATCAACACACAACCCAAACCAACTCCAAAAGAATCACAATACACAGTAAACCCCTGACCCTCGATCGAAAGAGTAAGAATCAAAGCTGAAGTAAATAAGGCCTTGAGCTTCAGAAAGCTTGCCTTACACTTGTCTGACCACTGGAAAGGGACATTCTTCTGAGTCAATCTAGTCAACAGAGTTGATATAGAAGAAAATTGCTCCATAAACTGTCTGTAGTAACCTGCTAACCCGATAAAACTACGATCCTCGATAGGAGAAGTGGCCTAGCCCAATCAAGAACTGCCACAATCTTTGCTAGATCCACCATAATCCCATCCTTGGATACCACGTGCCCCAAGAATGCCACAAACTCTAGCCAAAACTCACACTTAGTGAATTTGGCATATAAATGATGATCTCGAAAGGTCTGAAGTACAACTCTCAGATGATGCTCATGCTCCTCTCTACTCCTTGAATATACCAGAATGTCATCGATGAACACAATAATAAAAGAATCCAAGTAGGCTCGAACACACATTTCTTCAACTCTATAAAGGTTGTCGAGGCATTGGTCAACCCAAAATACATGATTAGGAACTCATAATGGCCATATTGAGTTCTAAATGCAGCCTTTGGGATGTCCGCAGCCCTAATCCTCAACTGATGATATCCGGATCTCAAGTCAATCTTAAAGAACACTGTTGCACCCTGTAGCTAACCAAATAAATCATCAATATGTGACATATGGTACCTATTCTTTATGGTCACCTTATTCAACTGCTTTTAGTCAATACACATATGCATGGACACGTCCTTTTTCTTCATAAGCAGAACCGGAGCACTCCACATAGACATACCAGGCCTGATGAACCCTCTACTCAACAAATCCTAGAGTTGGTCCTTAAACTCCCTCAACTCAGTAGGTGCCATCTGATATGATAGAATAAAAATAGGCTGAATGCTTGGCTCAATATTAATAACAAAGTCAACATCACGATCAGGAGGAAGACCTGGTAGATCAGAGGAAAACACATCTAAATACTCACAAACCATAGGAATTGACTCAAGTGAAGGTGTGATGGAACTAGTATCACAGATGTAAGCGAGATAGGCTAAGCACCCCTTCCCAACCAACCGATGGGCACTCAGGAAAGATATAACACCCCTCGACATGTGGCTATCAGCACCCTTCTATTACTATAAGAGGGATACCAGGCATCCAGAGTGTAACAGTCTTGGTGAAGCAATCCAAGACCGCATAATAGGGAGACAGTCGATCCATTCCTAAAATTACATTAAAATCCACCATATCTAGCATAACCAGGTTTACCCACGTGACATACCCAAGAATAGTCACCAAACAAGCCCGATACACATGATCCACTACTAAGGAATCTCCTACTAGGTAGAGATATGCAATGGCACAGGCAATAACCCACAAGTAGATCCCAAATGGGTAACATAATAAGCAAACCCATATGAAAATATAACCCCAGATCAAACAATGCAGAAGTTGATTGATGGAAAATGGAGATCGTACCTATGATGATAGCATCTGAAGCCTCAGCCTATGGATGGCCCAGAAAAGCATATATGTGGCTCCGATATCCACAACCACTCAATCTACAAGACTTAGGAGCTCCTCGAGTACCCTGAGAACCACCTCTACTACCCTGTGCACCGCCTCTAACCGATGGTGTTGGAGCCCTGGAGGCCTAAATCTGCTGATTTTGTTGCCTACAGTGAGAAGCTGAAGGACATTCCCTAGAAAAGTGGCCCAACTCGCCATACTCATAACAACCTCGACAAACTATACCCTGATGCAATGACCCAGCTGAATCAGAATGACCACCATGGCTTGTGCACCCAGAACAAGCACCTCATGAAGTTTGAACTGTACCCTAACTAATATGCCCCTCGATAATCTGTAATATTGTCTGGAGAGGCCATCTCGATTGGAAGCGCTACTGGTGCTGACCTCGGCCAAAGAAGCCTCTACCCAGAGTCTGTGAACCACTGTAATTGCCCTGGTAGTGGGGCCTCATATTGTTGCCACCTTAGGCCTCATAAAGTACACCTCAATAGTTCGGGCATGATCCACAATAGCTAGGAAAGACTGGCCTGAAGCTACCATACCCTCTGTGGCTAGAAAAAGATACAAGGTCAGTCCCTTAATAAAGCGATGCACCCTCTCATTCTCAGTGGGTAGAATCATAGTGGCATGCCTAGCCAACTCGTGAAAGTGAACCTCATACTCTATAACAGACATGTAGCCCTTCTCCAACCTAATGAACCCATCAATCAACTACCCTCTCAAGCTACGCGGTACATACTTCTGTAAGAAAGCCTCAAAGAATTGAGCCCAAGTGATCTGAGGTGAACCTGCTGGTCTGCAAGCTAAGTAATACCTCCACCTTTGTTTTGCTGGACCATCCAGCTAAAAAGCGGTATAATTTGCTCTGTGTGACTTAACCAAACCAAGGTTATATAACCTCTCCTGGCAGCTGATCAGAAACTCATGTGCAATCCTCCCTTGGAGCACCAGAAAATCTTGAGGGACCCAATTACAGAAACCTACCCAGCATCTTCTGCTTCTCAAAATACATAATCGACCCATCCGAAATAGGTGGAATAATGGTAGGAACTGGAAACACCTCTAATTGGGGAGTCGCAGTAGTAGGTTGTACTCCTGAACCCTGTGCTGCTTCCTGGGATAAAGTTTGAGCCTCGTCCATGACCTATGAGCCAATCAGAGTACCGAGAGAAGCTGCAAGCTGTGACATGCCCTCTAAAACCCTAAGCAGACAAACCAATGTGTCCTAGAGAATCGGTGTAGCCACAAAATCTATCGGGGGCAAGGCTTACCCTACGCCCTCCAACTCATATTGTATATCCTCAATCTTAACCTCTGGAACTGACGATGGTAATCTAGTTTGGGCCCGAGCTGGCACCGCAACCCATCCCCTACCTATACCTCTAGGTCAACCTCTACCCCATCTCCTAGCTAGGGCTCCAGCTGCAGGCGCAGGGTCCTCATCCTTATATGTCGTTGATCTCATCCAAACCATTTGAGAAAGAGTGAAATAACAAATATTTAGAAGTTGGTAAAGTTATGAACGCATGATAAGGGATCAAACCAGATAGAATCTTTCTTAGGAATGCCTTATAGCCTCTCATAGATAGGATATGCACATTATCGTATCGATCCACGAGACTCTACTAGACATTTTACTTTTGTACTGGCGAGACCAGTGAACTTAGAGCTCTGATACCACTCTACCATGACCCAAAATTTGTCCATGATGGTGCCTACTAAAACCCCCCGGTAGGCAAGCCAACCCAAGAATGCGATAATACTCTAAACAGTTAAATAAAGAAAGCGAAAGAGAAAAGCATAAAAAATAGGGGCCAATATAGATACATACCAACAATACTACATATACAAAAAATGGCCCTTACATAACCGGGAAGATGAAAATATACAAGAACCAATCCCGGACCTGATGTCACCGGTATAAGAGCATCTAAAGTACAGGACGAAGCTATACAACAAGTATTGTCTATCTAAAATATAAAATATAGACAGAAGGTTAGATGGAAAGCAGTAAAGGTCTCCAAAATACCGGGAGCTCACCACGATCCGAATACCAGCTAGCCACAAATGAGAGGATGATCACCGAGGGTGGCTTAGACTAGGTGTTGCATTAGAAAAAGATGTAGAGTGTAGTATGAGATCCAAATAAATGGGATACTCAGTAGGCATCATAGGTCGATCGAGATCAGAAAGATAATATATATTATAAGATACAGGAAAGTAAACTAGCTACAAGGATCCACCTAAATCTAGTTATCAACTGAAAATGGAACAATCTAAGCTAATGGTGAAGATAATAATAATAATAATAATAATAATAATAATAATAATAATAATAATAATAATAATAATAATAATAATAATAATAATAATAAAAGCAACAGAGCTCTCAAAGCACACATAAACAAATGTGATGCATCATGAGATTATATGATGTAGGATATGGCCAATGCAGAAATATAAAACTCAGTATCTATTTCCCCGAGCGCCCTGAATTTAACCTTAGACTTATCAACATATGCATAAAGTAAAAACTCATATATGTGCTCCTTAGGCCATCCAGAATCATACTTCGGACTCATCTACAGAAAATAAATGGATAAAATGTCTGGAAATGTCCCTCAGACTGGCATAAAAGTGATACTTTCCCTTTCTTTTCAAAAACAGTGATAAAACATGGGGTAATTCCTTTGAAAATTCGGAAGCTATAGTATATGTAGAAAATCTCAAGTTTAAGCAAAAATCCCATATATCCTTCATTTTCGTACCACTAGCCATGTAAATGCAGTATGAGCATGTGATTTCTAAATTTAGATAATGTACTATACGTACCAAGCAAATAGGGTAAAGCACCCTCCAAACAAGATAACTGACCTAGAACTCCGTCTGATCCATGTTATAGCCTCATGCCCATAGTTATACAATAATGATAAATAAAGACGGGGAAAGCGGAACGATGATACGAAAATAAACTAACGCACCAACTCAACCTATAAAACCTTATTAAATTACTCTAGGAATTCTAGACTAGCTACGTCACACTACAAACTTCTAAATAAAGGATAAACATGGTGGTGTTATTCTACAGTCCCAGCAATGGACAAAATCAGTAGAAAGCAGAATTTAAGCCTAATTCTAACCTATAACTTACCCTAACATTCATGTAACTTATAACATATAGAATCTAACTAAATCAGGTAAAAAATAAATAAACTGTAACCTACCTGGAGACCGAACTACAAGCATGAACAGTCAATCATGTGCCTTCTCCTTTTGGATAGCCTCAAAACACTGCCACGTTATCATAAAAATAATCTACACATCAAGACATGAAAAACAACACCTATATTACTATACAAAAATTTAGGTCAAAAAATGATCCTTGGGGCCCGTGCAATGAAACAGAAAAAGTAAAATTACAAATATGTTTGCAGTGTATTTTTAAATCAATGTCCAAAATTTAAACGCGAACAAAACTCATTTTGAGGCCCAAAATAGCCTCGAAAGTCCTCTTGATCAAGAGAATTTGAATACGGAAGTACAATGATTAAGTGGAAGATAAACTGAATTAATGATGGAAAAAGAGCAGGGAAATACGATGAATTTGAATACGGAAGTACGATAATTAAGTGGAAGATAAACGTGAATTAATGATGGAAAAAAAGCGGGGAAATACGATGAACTTACTAGAAATTGTTGAGATGAAATAAAGCTCAAAGTCAGCTCCTGAAGCTCAACTATAATGGAGAATTCAGATTTTTGAAGGAAAAAACAAAGTTGGCAACTTATATAGCTGTCAGGGGTCATTCATCGCGATCACGAGGGACCCCACGCGATCCTAAAGAACACGCAAGCAAGACCATCGTGATCACGATGGTCCAGTCACGCGATTACAAAGAACAATGAATGGGACAGACCATCGCGATGGTCTATATTGCGACCACAAAGAAAAAGCTAGACAGGGTCCCTACCGGCCTTCATCACAATCGCGAAGGGTCACCTCACTGTCGCGATGACCAAAAATGTCTGCAACATTTCAGCAAAAACCAGCAAATGTTTAAAGCTAAAAAGTCATTGGATGAACCCTCGGAATTCATTCTGAACCCCGTGAACACAAACCAGATATGCTACTTTATCAAAAATGGCATTTCGGACTCAACAGAATCAACGTAATTCCCAAAGATGATTGTTTTAATGAAAAGTAGGCCACATGCCTAAAAACCAAATGTAACCAAAAGAAAACTAATATCCCAAAACAAGTCCGGAAGCCTCGGGACCCAAATCAAAGGTCCTACTAGCCCAAAGTCAACATTCCGGAGCTAACAGAATTAACAAAATTTTAATCTGAAGCTTTCTTCTCCGAATATCTACCAAAGTCAAATCTCTAAGTTATAAGAGTTTCAAAATAAGAAAATGGGCTTAAAACACAAACGAACTGCCCAGGAACCAAACTGTCAGTCACGGCGAGTCAAAAATGACATGTAGCCGTTGTGGAGAAGCTCGAAATGCAGAAAAATCATGAAAACAGAGGAAATGACCTAGAGGGTCATTACAAAAGACTTATACACTATCAGGGAATTTCCCTTTGCAAATGTGGCCTCACACACGTGGCCCTTCCCTCGCGAAGGTGAACAGGAAACAGAGTTGGGTTCAGAAGCCCCTTCTTCACGAATACGGTGGAATCGCCGCAAATGTAGGCTCGCAAATGCAGCAAACCCATCGCGAACGCGAAGGGTAAAGTTGGCTGCACCAGCTATGGATAAACCAGCAATTTCAACCAAGTTCAATAACACTCGGATGGACCCTCAAGATTCATTCGAAACTCTGCGCACGCAAATGAAATATGCTACCCTACTATAAATGATATTTCAGACTCAACAAATTCAATAAAATTCCTAATGGAGATTATTTTAATTAAAGATGGGTCCTATACCTAAAACATCCATTTTTACTAAAAACCAACTAATAGCCTATCTGGAAGCCTCGAGACACAAATCAAAGGTCCTACTAGCTCAAAATTTATGCTTCAGAGGTAACATCATTGACAGAATTTTCATCTGAGCCCGTTTACTTCGAATATTGATTAAAGTCAACTCATTCAACTTTAAGAATTTCAAAACAGAGAAATTAATATAAAAGACAAACGAACTGCCTGGGAACCAAACCGACTATCCCGGCAAGTCATAAATGATCTGTAGCTCCTGTGGGAAAGCTTAAAATACTAAAAACGCACAAAAATAGATAAAATGACCTAGAGGATCATTACATACTCTTGCAAGATTGGATATATATATTTGTTACCTTCGTCAAAAAAAAAAGTTTGAATATATGTTCAACATAAAGCAACACTCTTATAACCAAAAAAAATACTCGTAAACCCAAAAAAATATTGGAATCGAAATAACATGACGTAATGCAAAAGCTAATAATCAGCAATAAAGAAAACTATAATAATAGAAGCATAATATTTAATATGGTTTGATTAAGTGACAAAGAATAACAATGACAAAGAAAACTATAATAATAGAAGCATAATATTTAATATAGTTAGGTCAAATGACCTACATATTGAAAAAACTACCAAAAAAAATACTCGTAAACCCAAAAAAATGTTGGAATCGAAATAACATGACGTAATGCAAAAGCTAATAATCGGCGATAAAGAAAATGATAATAATAGAAGCATAATATTTAATATGGTTTGATCAAGTGACAAAGCATAACAATGACAAAGAAAATATAATAATAGAAGCATAATATTTAATATGGTTAGGTCAAGTGACCTACATATTAAAATTACTAATATTAACATGACGTAATACGAAAGCTAATAATCAGCAATAAAGAAAACTATAATAATAGAAGCATAATATTTAATATGGTTTGATCAAGTGACAAAGCATAACAATGGCAAAGAGAACTGTAATAATAGAAGCATAATATTTAATATGGTTAGGTCAAGTGACATATTAAATATTATGCTTCTACCTACATATTAAAAAAATTAATATTATCAATTATGCTTCTACCTACATATTAAAAAAACTAATATTGACACTTGACCTAACCATATTAAAAGAACTAATATTAACAAATATAAAACTTGTTGAGAGAATGATCTCCCCCTAAATAAAACTCTTTAACGACTATTGTGGATGTTGTTCTATTATTTGTGGGAAGAAAAAATTATCAACTGATAGAAGTTCAAAACTTTTTTTCCAAAAAGGATTAACAAAATATGAAAGAAATATTTTCTAACAAGGAAATATTTTTCACCAAAAAAGATTATTTTTAATTATAGTAGAAAATCAAGGTAAAACACTCCTAAACTTGGAAAAAAGAACAAAAAGTTAAGAAAAGAACACAAAATTAATTAAAAATAATTAGAGGATTAATTACCGTGCTTATATATTTAAAGTGTGGTGGTCATAGTTATTTTCCTTTTTAACTTAAATAAATTAATAAAACAATAAATAATTACTTAGTTATAATAATATAACAAATAATAAAATTCTAAAATCTAACCTTTTTTCACCACGAAAATTTCCTGTTTTGTCCTAATGTTACATTTCTTTTAAAAATTTATTATGTTATATAATTCAAGGATTTATTACATAAAATTTAATTGATTTTGATAAAGTTTTAATTATTAGGAATATAGTAAATGACCGTTTGGTCTATTGTGGAGTCTTTTAATGAAGGATAAAAAGTTTAAATCATATTATAAGGTCCTTCACATTTTTAATATAACTAGTTAGTGTTCGTGCATTACACGTATTCTTAAATATAATTTATTGTGTGTACATTATATTATTAAGTACAATACTTTTAAAATAATGTAAAATTTTTAAATCAAATTATGAGCATCATGTTGAGATTGAAAGAACAGGCGAAAACTAAAAAAGAAACCTTAAATGATGATAACAAAGAGAAATTATAAAAAAGCTCATAATATATTTGAGATATTTAATTGCTTTGTTCAATCGACCTACATATGATTTATATAAAAACTATTAGGAGAATAATATATATCTATATCTATATCTATACTATTCTAAAAGTAGAAAGCCTATAGTTGAAAGTTAGATTACGATAATACTCTTAAAAAGTTAAACGACTATTCTATCCTTTATTTATAAGTAAAATTACCTTTCATTAAATAACTTTTTAGAACTTAATGCCCTGGTAAATGATTAACACATTAATGAAAGAAATAGTCCATACTCCCATGATGGGTTTACCTTTTCTATCAGCATTTTTTTCTCCTCTTTCTTTTTCTAATCAATTCTTTTCTCATTTAATTCCTTAATTGCATCAAGTTTCGGTTATGAGCTTTTTCTATTCTTTCAGTTACAAGTTCATCCATTAATCATTTAGTTACAGAATTTGAAAGGATTCTTCACCATTAAATTTTGAACACCACTATATAAACAGACACAACACTACCTGCATTCACAATCTTGCTTTACATTGTCATCAAATTCAAACAATGTATAGTGAGGATAAACATAAATAGTTAGATAAATAGATGAATGAGGTTAAAGAAGGCCAAAAGTGAAATTCTTTTACGATTCATTGTTCAAGTTGGTTGCACGTTCTGCTCCCAAAATGCAGCGAGACTTGTGAAGACAGAGTCAAACGTAACCATTCCACGCTATTTTGTAATTTCAATACATCACCAGTTTTACTACTACTTTATGGAATAGTAAGTTATAATCACACCATATTATGTTTATTCTTCAAGTCACTACATACCAGTCAAATAACAAAAAAGAGCCAGCAAGCTTTTGCTGAGGGGTTTAAAATTTCTTACAAGAGATGAAGCAAGAAGAAGGAAGAAATTGCAGCTTTGTTAATTTCTTGGCCTGAAGCTACAACCAATTTGAATACTCTTACGACTTGAATTCTTGTACTTTAGTTTTCCTCTCTTGCTTTTTCAATTGTAGAACTTTGAATTTATAGGAGGAAATAACGAGAGAGTTTTAGCAAAAATCTGATATAAGGAATAATGCATAATATTAGGAGGAGATTAGTTTTTTCCTAAGCAAAAGCATGAAATGGGGAATCTTATTGTGACAAGTAATTTTGTTGGTTGTGCAGTTTTTTTGCCTTTTCTCCTTTATCCCTTTTCCATTTAAGTACTTAGAGGTCGTTTGGTTGAGAATAAGTTATTTCGGGATTAGTTATCCAACCATATATATGAGATAACTTATCCTATCACTATTGTATAAATGGTTGGATAAATAATTTGAGACTAACTAATATCTCCAACCAAACGCAGGATAAAATTATCCTGCATTTTATCGCGAGACTATTGTACCTTATACCTGAGACCAAACAACCCCTTAATATTTATGAGAGAAATGATGAGAGTACTTTAGTGGAAAAACTGATTTTGAGGATTTTGCATAAAATTAGGGGGAGATTAAATGCAGAATATAGGCAGAATGTAGAGAGTAAAAGAAAAGGAAAAATGGAAACAAACCTAACTGGAAAAGGAAAAAAGATAAGAAAATTACAAGAAAAAAGAAAGGAAGGGAAAGATTCATATACAAATTCTATCAAAAGTTAATTTGAAAAAAAATATTTTTTTTACTTTTTCCTATATATGTATAGCCTTTGGTAGGGAGTGCTTTATCTCCCATACTGGGATTTTTCGATGCAAATTTGGATTAGTCGAGCCTCAATATAGATACCTAACATCGAGTAGGAAATCAAAAAAAAGTCTACTATAAAAGATGGGAGTTACACTTAGTGCAATTTTTTTAATCTTTTATATTCATTTATTTAAATTTTTAAAATAAGAGTCACCAAAAAGAAGAAGCTATATACAAAAATTAAATGTAAAAGGAAATACACATGAGGATATATCTTTGGTAAGATAATTTATACTTATCAGCTGGTAAACTTTTTCACACTTTAGTTTTAAATCTTTTTAGCTAGCAACCATTAATAATATAATAGAAATATTGTGTTTTCACATGTTTTATTTTAATACTAGATACAAATACCCGTGTCAGCACGGGCCCAATATATGCTACTTTTTTTATCCCAATTTATGTGATACAGATTGAATTTAGAAAGTCAATCAAATTTTTTATATAATTTTTAAATGATTTAAGTTGTTAATTGTTGTGATTTATACTATTTTTTACGTAATTTTCAAATAATATATGTTACTTGCTCTGTCCCAATTTATGTTGTACTGATAGAATTTGGAGATGCAACCAAATTTTTGATATGTAACTTTTATATATTTTAAATTGTTAATTATTGTGATTTATATTACTTTTTATATACTTTTCAAATAATATATGTTACTCCTTCTGCTCCAATTTATATGGCATCGAAGAGTGAAACAAAATTTTTATGTCTTGAAAATATTTTAAGTTACTAATTATTATGATTTATAATACTTTTTACGTCATTTTTAAATAATATGTGTTACTTCATCTGTCCCAATTTATGTTGCACTGATAGAATTTTGAGCGTCACTCAAATTTTTAATGTCTTCTAAATATTTTAAGCTCTTAATTATTGTAATTTATAGTGCTTTTTATGTAATTTTTAAATATATAATCGATTAAAAAGAAAAAATAAAATAAACTAAATAAAATGGAAAAAATATGCAAGAATGATAAAAATACTCTTACTATATAAAAGAATGACGGGAAACACACGCATCAACGGACAACTGCCTGCTTCTTCGCTCTTCTATATATAGTAGTAATTCTTCGTGTCACTTGACACACTTAATCTATTTTGTCACTTTTGATTTTCCTTTTTTTAAGGCAAACATTATCAATTTGGCAAATTTACTTTTCTCATCAAAGTTTCTTTTTTAAAAAAAAAAAATGATGTATTTGCTTCACAACATCTGTAATATACATGTACGCAGTAGCCACGTATAACGAAGGGTGGTCAGTTGAACATTCTTCGACAAAAACAGTGTATATATAAAAATTATATGAAGTATATAGGTCACAAATTACTTTTCATACATATATATTAATTATTGAACACCCTTAACAAAATTTTTGACTTCGCTACTACATGTGAGGGAAAAAAAATATGTTGGTTGTGTTTTTTCATCTCTTTCGAAATATTTTTTAGGATATATTTAAGTTATATTATTGCGTTGGAGTAATTTTTAGAGTTATGCTCCTTTTCTCTTTCGTGCATGATTTTCTATTTTATTTTTTGCTTCTTACTTATCGTATAATTAGTTTTAACACCTTACACTTCTTGTATGATGTATGAATTAGCTATCTATAGCTATACAATCATGTCGATCATAGCTAAAGGAAACTTTTCAATGAAATTTCAATAAATTGGTTGATACGAATATAACTTACTCTATAAGAGATTATAATTATTTAGAAATTAAAACTTTTCGCTTCATCTATATTACTTTTTTATAACTCAAAACTTTGAAGTATATATAAATTTTATAATAATAATAATAATAAAAGGGACAAACGTGCAACGCACATTTTCATAAACTAGTTTTCCCTTAAACAAGACTTGTTTGAAGACTAAATTATGAATGATATTATATTGATATAGAAAAGAATAATTTTATAGAAGTTCAACACTTCCTCTCCAAGAAAAAGTTACCTAAATATGAAAGATTGTTTTTCTTTCCATAACTTATTTATCAGTATTAGAATAACACAATTTCAAATGAACAAATGACTCCTAAATATTAGGTGTTTGTACTAAAAAAAAATTATTTATTCTCCAATTGAATTCTTCCGCTTGTTTTAACCTAATTTCTCCTAATATAAAAAAAAATCCCCTTGTTTTTTGACCTACAACCATAACCTACTTGTTCTCTTTTTTTTCCTTTTTTATTATGTGAAATTTAATTTGGTAAAAGTAATTAAATAATAATTTGAGAAAAATAGTAAAAAGATGATTTTGTCTATTGCAGAGTCTTTTAATAAAGGGTAAAAAGTCAAATCACATTATAAAGTCCTTCACACTTTTAATATAACTAGTTTAGTGTACGTGCTACGCACGTGCATATCGCGTCAATTAATAATAAATATATATTGTGTACCGCACTAACTAAATTGTTGTACAGATGACACTCAATGTACAACCTCGAAAATTATCACACTATTAAATTCTTAACTATCAATCTATCACAAGTCAACATTCATATAATTAGACATATATAATCATCTTTGCTATTCTATTTCTATCTTTCTTAAGAACTTTGAATAGCTCAAGAATTTCAAGAATCACATCAATTAGATCTAACATCTAATAAAAGACACAAAAATGTAATAGCATCAAATGAATTTACGTAAATCTACTTAAATATCTATACATAACCATAACTAAAATATCGAAAACAAAAATAAGCAAACAAATTTCCTTATTTCATTAAACAAATACATATGACAATCAAACATAACCTCGAAAACTATCATACTATTAGCTTCTTAACTATGTTATTGCGTGTTTTATTAAAAGAATGAAGTTAAGTGAAAAGTTGAAAACAAACCTCTAAGAATTGTTTTAAAAGTAGCCTCTCACTATCCTCTCCGATCTCCATCATAACTCTATTCCGTTATTGAATTCAATTGTAGATCACATCGATGTTGCGAGTATGATGAAAAACTACATAAAAAAAAATAGTTAGAACAAATTTTCAATAATGAATCTGACATAAAATTATTCATCTTAATCTTCTCTCAAGTCACCTTAAGAAAATTCGAAAGAAACATAAAATCAAACAAAAATGATATAAAAAAAATCACCAACAATTATATTGAACACAGAATTAATTAGGTTTAAATATTATTATGCCTCATAGAAAGAAAGAGTCCTCAATTTATAAAACTTCAAAACTTTTTTCTCCAAGAAAAAAACTATCTAAATATGATTTATTTATTTTTGGTGAAAAGTAAAAATTAATTATGGTAGTGTTTTATTTTTTTACTAAATAAATTATTTATGTTAATATTTCATTTGCTTACCAACTCATGTGCACATAATTAGTAGAGTATATGTTTATGCCGCCCACATAATTAGTACTCCGTGTATGTTCTAAAGTTAAGGAAAAAGCAAAATAAATTAATAATATTATAAAAAATTAATTAATTATATAGTATAGAAACTAATAAAATCCTAAACCTAACCTTTTTATCTTTTTTTTCCACCAAATTTTCCTAACAATTATAGCAACAAATAATGCACACGAAAATTTCCTATTATTTTGTGTTACTTTACTTTTACAAATTTATTATGTTACCCAATTTAAATAAGGAAGGATTTATTATATAAACTTTAATTACTTTTAAAGTTTTAAATATTAAAAAAATAGTAAATGACAATTTTATCTATTGTGGAGTCTTTTAATGAAGGGCAAAAAGTTCAAATCACATTATAAAGTCCTTCACACTTTTAATATAGTATAGATATAGATACAGACAAGTTAGGTGTACGTGCTTTGCACGTGTATATCATATTAATTAATAATAAATATATATAATATAACGACCCTTTCTATCGTAATGGGTGAGTTAATCGTGAAAGAAATTGAGTTAGAAAACTTCCGGGTTGGCGAGTTAAAAATTTTGGGCTAGGCTAGTCTCGGAAGAAATCTGAGCGAGGTGAGGTCTAGGGCAATCCGGGGAAGGATTGGGCAAAATTATTAAGTTTGAGCTTATTTTTCTATTAGCAACGGCGTTAAGGTGTCCGTAGAACTTTTCAAAAAATGAACTTGGATGAGTAAAACTCCCGATATCGAACTTGGCGTAAAGGGGTTAGTCTGAAACGTCAAGGTTTAAGGGTGTATTGCGAAATGGGTAAAACTGAAAGGATTTCTGAGTTTCTATCCTGACGCACCTGCTATAGCGGGTGACACGCTGCTATAGCTGAAGTCAAAGGCGGTCAACTCCGCTATAGCGGAGGCTTTCGCTATGGCAGTGCCGCTATAGCGGGATTGGACCACTATAGCGGGATTAGTTACTGTAAATGCAGAAACTTCCTCAAAAATATTCATTATTTCTCAAGAATGTTTTGGAGAGGGTTATGGCAAGTTTGGGCGATTCTCAGCACTTTTTCACCATAATTCTTCGCCAAGGTAAGTATTTTATCCCAGTAAACTAGTACTTCAATTCTTATAGCTTAGAATCGTTAGTTATAGGCTTGGAAAAGGGTTTAACTTAACCTAGGTTGAATTTTCTGGTGTAAAAGTGAAATGGTGGGATGAAAAACCTTGGGTTCTGGTTTAAGTTATTTATTTAAGATTCCTTATCGTAATTCACTGGCATAACCATGGAATTGGTAGTAATTAGTTGAAATTAAGGTGGGAAGACCCTGGGATGGGTGGAATGATTATGGAATTGGGCTTGGAGTTCGGGATTAAGTTGTAATCTGCGATGATATAGGTCATTTGATTGATTATGTGTTTGTATTCTTGTTTTTACACCACGATCAAGCTAAAGTTTCAAGAAACGGGAAAGATCTGGTCCAGTAGAGTATTCAAGCTTGAATTAAAATAGGTGATGATTGTTGTAATCCAAAGTTGTAATGTGTGCATTGTAATTTTCTCTTAGTATAACTTGCACCATGTGTGTTCGGGGAAAAAGGGAAAAGTGTTAGTGATATTTTAAGTGTCAATCTCATGCAATGAACTTGTTTAAAATGCTTGTTGGTTATACAAGTGTGGTATGTTAGTCATTGTGATTGTGATGATTGTGATATCTGTGATTTTTTCAATTGGCTCGGATACCAAACCTGGTATAGATTATTAGTAGGCTCGGGTATCACGCCTGGTACAGATTATTCATCAGTTGGCTTGAGTACCACACCTAGTACAGTATCATTTATGGTTGTCTCGGATACCACGCCTGGTACGGGTTTGATTGTGTTATGTGTGTTAGTTCCATGAGTGAACCGGGTTTGTCTATTTTGATGTTATTACTTCATAATGGTCCATGAGTTGCTAAGTTGGTATGTTTAAGTGCTAAGGTGGTTTATTGAGTAAATCGGGATCGCGTGTTGAACGCCATAGATGATGTTATAGGGGTCCTTAGGTGGTCCGAGTTGTTACTATTTACTGGTTTGGACATGTCTTACATGGTGGTTAAGTCAGGTTGATGACTGAGAGTCTTGCTTATATGTACTTGACTTTATTTATACATGTTATCCTGTTTTACTATGTTTTGGTTAATTGTTCATATTCCATATCTTGGAACTGGCCTATGATCCTACCATTACACTGTTGTTCTTGTTTATTGATACTGCACTTGCTCTTATTTTGTTGAGTACAGAGCATATTCCGGCGGCTATTTCGAGACCTTAATTGTGATCCAGATGACTTCTGAATTGAAGGATGAGCTGCATCTTTCGGACTACCATGGATTCTTCTATTAGTTCTAGTCCCTTGTTCAAACTTAGACTTTATTTATTTTGGGGTTGCATCCCCATCTTTTAGATATGATTAGAGTTTTGGAACACGACTTTCAGATTCTAGGGAAATATTTCTATAGGTTTTCTATTTTTTAAATTTTATATGTGAATCTTGGTTTTTATATATATTGGATTGGTTTTAGCTGCTTAATTTCCAGTTAAGTATTGGTTGGTTAATTAGTTCTCCCACCGAGGGTTAGTGTGGGTGCCAGTCGTGGTGGTTTAGGTCATGAAAAAGATGGTATCAGAGCCCTAGGTTCGTTGATCTCGTCATACAAAACCAAGTTTAGTAGAGTCTTGTGGAATGGTATGGAGACGTCTGTACTTTTCTTCGAGAGGCTACAGGACTTTAGGAAACTATCTCTTCTTCGTTCATTCGAGTTATACTTTATTCCAATTGGTATCTGGCGATCCAAATTGGTATCTGACCTCCTCTATTCTTTTTTTTTGCGCATAGTGAATACTAGACGGAATGGAGCGAGAGCAGTAGCTCCAGCTGCGGGATGGTAGTTTGAGGGAGAGGTAGGGGCATAGGCAGAGGGAGAGTGACACCCACCAGGGGTGGAGCTCAGGCGGCGGCTGACTAGAGGCCGGCGACCCCTCCCAAACCCCAGGATCATATTGAGGATGCTGAGGCGGTACACAAGTATGGCGCGGAACCAAAGGTGGCGGCACCGGATGGACGTGCAGGCCTTTTCTTCTTTGTCTTTTGAGGTTATTCAGCAAGTATTGGCATATCAGAGTGGGCTGGCAAGTACTGGAACCACCCCCATGGCGCCAGCAGTTCAGGTTTCGGGTGCCCATCCCGCTGTTGCCATAGCTTCCAAGATGGATGAAGCTTCAAGTACAGAGGCATTCTTCCATCTTGTATTAGGCCCTGTCATGATTGGGATCGAGCATGAGTTGTTGACTAAGTTCCTAAAGTTAAAACCTCCATCATTACATGGTACAGAAGATGAGGATGCTTTTGAGTTTATTTTGGACTGTTATGAGAGATTGCATAAGTTGGGGATTTTACAACAACATGGGATTGAGTTTGTGACTTTTCAGCTGCATGGTAATGCCAAGCAATGGTGGAGGGCCCATGTGGAGTGTCATTCATCAGCTTTGCCTCTGATGACTTGGGCCCAGTTTCATGCTTTATTTCTAGAGAAATATGTGCCCCGTACTCTCAGGGATCGCAAGAAGGATGAGTTTCTGGCCCTTGAACAGAGTAATATGTCTGTTGCAGCTTATGAGGCCAAATTCCATGCCTTGTCTTGCTATGCTACCCAACTATTGGGTACTGAAAAGGAGAGGATTCGCTTGTATGTTAAATGTTTGAATACTGAATTGCAAGTTCTGTCCGTTCACATGACTTCGGTAGGGAGGAGATTTAATGAGGTGACTGATTATGTGAAGAAACTGGAGGGAGTTAAGCAGGTTAGGCAGGATAAGGTGTTAGCTAAGAAGTCTCGAAGTATGAGTAATTTTAGTGGTTTCTATTACAGAGGTCCCAGCCAGCAGTTTCATTCGGCTCATCCCATTCAGTCACCCTTGCTAGCTTCTACCGGTGGTCAGTTAGGGTCTATTCAACAGAATCCAGCTACTAGAGGCTAGGGGGCTTCCTATTCTTCTGCCAGTAGGCCCTCTCTCAAGCGAGGATGTTTTCATTGTGGTGATCTTGGTCATTTCAAGAGGGAATGCCCTCTGAGGCAGGTAGGTAATCAGGTGCAGAAGCACACTAAGGCTGTGGTTCCAGCAGGTGGAGGTGGCAATGGCAGGGGACATCCATAGGGTGGGTGAGGTAATAATCAGGGAGGCTGTGGTGGTAACAGAGTAAATGGTAACTCGGGGAAAGGTGGAGAACATCCTGCTAGATAGGTTGCCTGGATTGATGATAGAGCTTATTGTTATGCCTTCTGAGGCAAGTCCGAGGCTGAGGCATTTGATGCTGTGATAACAGGTACTATTCTCGTCTGTGACTGGATGGCTTCTATTTTATTTGATTTGGGTTCCATATATTCTTATGTATCTATTAGATTTGCCTTGGGTCTAGACTTGATTTGTGATGTTCTTGCTTATCCTATTCATATTTCTACTCCGTTTGAGGCATCTGTGGTACTGACCTATGTGTATCATTTATGCTCTATGGGTGTTTATGGGTTTTCAGACTTGGGTAGATTTGGTCATATTGGATATGCCAGATTTTGATATTATTTTGGGTATGACTTGGTTGTCTCCTTATCACGCGTTGTTGAACTGTAATACCAAGATAGTAACTCTAGACATGCCGGGTATGGATAGATTAGAGTGGGAGGGTGTGTATAAGCCTAAGCAAGTGAAGATCATATCCTTTGTTCGGGCTAGAAATCTAGTGGGAAAGGGGTGTTCAGCCTTCCTGGCTTATCTTCATGATGTTAGTGCAGAGTCCCCTTCTATTGAGTCGGTCCCTGTGGTTTCTAAATGTTAGGAGGTATTTCCTATGGATTTGCCTGGTATGCCTTCGGACAGGGATATTGATTTCTGTATAAGGTCAAGATATCATCAGCTAAAAATTAGGCCTGAGGATATACCTAAGACGGCTTTCAGGACTCGATATGAGCATTATGAGTTCCTAGTAATGTCGTTTGGGTTGACCAATATGACGACAGTCTTTATGAGATTGACAAATGGTTTTTTCAAGTCATTCTTGGATTCTTTCGTGATTGTTTTTATTGATGGCATTTTAATTTACTCCAAGAGTAAGGAGGAGCATGCAGAGCATCTTTGTATTATTTTGGGAATTTTGAAGGAAAAGAAATTGTATGCTAAATTTTCAAAATGCAAATTTTGGTTATCTTTGGTTACCTTCTTAGGGTATGTGGTCTCGAAAAAAAAGGTGATGGTAGATCCCCAGAAAATTGAGGCAATTAAGAGTTGGGTCCGACCCAACTCTATGACTAAGGTTAGGAGTTTTGTGGGTCCTGCTAGTTATTTTCGCAGGTTCATCAAGAATTTTAATTAATTGCTATTAACTTGACAAGGTTGACCTAGAAGGAGGTACTATTTGTTTGGTCTGACAAGTGTGAGGAGAGATTTCAAAAGCTCAAGACACTTTTGACTACAACTCCTATTCTATCACTATCGGTTGAAGGTAAGGACTTTGTTATATTTTGTGATGCTTCACATTCGGGTTTGGGTGTTGTGTTGATGCAGGACAGGAATGTCATAACTTATGCTTCGAGGCAATTGAAGTTTCACGAGAAGAACTACCCGACCCATGATTTGGAGTTGGCAGCGGTGGTATATGCACTTAAAATATGGAGGCACTATCTCTATGGTGTCAAGTGTGAGGTTTTCATAGACCATCATTGTCTGCAGCATGTGTTTATACAAAAGGATATGAATCTGAGACAGAAAAGGTGGATGGAGTTATTGAAAGATTATGACGTGACCATCCAGTATCATTCGGGTAAGGCCAATATGGTGGCAGACGCATTGAGCCAGAAATCAGTTAGCATGGGCAGTTTGACTTGTTTGGGGGTGTCAAAGCGACCCCTGGCTAAGGAGATTCAAACTCTAGCATCCCAGTTCATGCAGTTGGGCATCTCAGAAAAGGGTGGAGTGTTGGCTAGTATTGAGGTTAAGTCCACATTTCTGGAGGAAATCAAGGCCAAAAGGTTTAAAGATATGCAATTGAACAAGCTCTAGAACAAGGTGGTGTCTGGTGAGACTTCAGATGCCACACTTGACGTGTGTAGGGTGTTATGTTTTAGAGAGAAGATATGTGTTCCTCGGGTTGATTATTTGGTTCAGAATGTGTTGGCTGAAGCTCATGGTTCACGGTACTCTATTCATCCAGGTGTGACCAAAATGTACCAGGACTTGAGACAACTTTATTGGTGGTCTGGGATGAAGAAGTACATAACAGAATATGTGTCCAACTGTCACAATTGTCAGCAGGTGGAGTATGAACAGCAAAGGCCTGCAGGATTGCTTCAAAGGATGCTCATTCCTGAGTGGAAATGGAAAAGGATAGACGTGGACTTCATGGTGGGTCTTTCTAAGACCTTAGGAAAGTATGACTCTATTTAGGTCATCGTGGATAGGCTGAATAAGTCGGCCCATTTTATTCCGGTCAAGATTGATTACAACTCTCAATAGTTGGCCAAGATCTACATCAAGGAGATAGTGAGGTTGCATGGGGTGCCATTTTCTATTATTTCAGACAGAGATACGCAGTTTACTTCTAAGTTCTGGGGCAGGTTGCATAAAGATTTTGGCACCAAGCTCACTTTTAGCACAACTTTTCACCCTCAGAATGATGGTCAGTTGGAGAGGACGATTAAGGTGCTTGAGGACATGCTGAGAGCATGTGTAATTGAATTCGGGGTCATTGCGACCAGTTCTTGTCATTGTGTGAATTCTCATACAACAACAATTATCACTCCAGTATTGACATGGCACCATTCGAGGCACTTTATGGGAAGATATGTAGATCGTCCATAGGATGGTTCGAGATGGGTGATGTGAAGCCTTTGGGCATTGATTTAGTGAAAGAATCCCAGGAAAAAGTGAGGGGTATCCAAACCAAGTTGTTGGCAGCCTAGAGTAGACAAAAGGAATATACAGACCGAAAGGTAAGAGATATATCATTTCAGGTTGGTGAACAAGTTCTATTGAAGGTTTCACCTATGAAAGGAGTCATGAAGTTTTGCAAGAAAGGTAAGCTTAGTCCTCGATACATAATTTTGTTTGAGGTTCTCAAAGATGTGGGGAAAGTAGCTTATAGGTTGGCATTGCCGGCCAATTTGTCTGGGGTCCATCCAGTTTTTCATGTATCTATGCTGGAAAGATATCATGGGAATGGGGATTAGATCATCAAATGAGATTCGGTCTTGCTAGATAAAGACCTTCAGTACGAGGAGGAGCCAATTGTTATTCTTGATCGAGATGTCTAGAAGTTGAGGAAAAAGGAGATCAGATCAGTAAAGGTTTAATAGAAGAATCATCCGACTAAAGAAGCCACTTGGGAAATCGAGAGGGACATGCGGAACAAGTACGCTCACTTGTTTGAGGATTCATGTACTACTTTCTTCTTGATTTAGCGTATTTTCTTGTTTGATCATTTGGGGATGAATGATGAGTAAATTGATATCTGTTGTAATGATCCTTTCTATTACTATGGGTGAACTAATCGTGCAAGAAATCGGGTTAGAAAACTTCTGGGTTGGGGAGTTGAAAATTTTGGGCTAGGCTAGTCTTAGATGAAATCTGAGCAAGGTGAGGTCTAGGAAAATCCGAGAAAGGATTGGGCGAAATAATTAAGTTTGAGCTTATTTTTCTATTAGCTAAGGTATTAAGGAGTCTGTAGCACTTTTTAGAAATAAATTTGGGTGAGTAGAACTCCCGATATCGAACTTGACATAAAGGGTTGGTCTGAAACGTCAAATTTTGAGGGTGTGTTGCGAAATGGGTAAAACTGAGAGTATTTTTGTGTTTCTGTCCTGATGCACCCGCTATAGTGGGTGACACACTGCTACCGTGATGCCGCTATAGTGGGGAAATTCTCGCTATAGCAGGAGTCAGAGGCGGTCAACTCTGCTATAGCGGGAGGCTTCAGCTATGGCGATGCTTCTATAGAGGGATTGGATCGCTATAGATGAATTAGTCACTGTAAATGCAGAAACTTCATCAAAAATATTTATTATTTCTCAAGAATATTTTGGGGAGGGCTATGGCAATTTTGGGTGATTTTCAGCATTTTTCCACCATAATTCTTTACTAAGGCAAGTATTTTATCCCTGTAAACTACTACTTCAATTCTTATGGCTTAGAATCCTTAGTTACAGGCTTGAAGAAGGGTTAAACTTAATCTAGGTTGAATTTTCTGGTGTAAAAGGGAAATATTGGGATGAAAAACTTTGGGTTCTTGGTTTAAGTTTTTTATTTAAGATTTCTTGCCGTAGTTCACTGGCATAACCATGGAATCGATAGTAATTAGGTAAAATTAAGGTGAAAAGACCCTGGGATGGGTGGAATGACATGGAATTGGTCTTTGGAGGTTCAGGATTAAGTTGTAATCCGCGATGATATAGGTCATTTGGTTGATTATGCATTTGTATTCTTGTTTTTAGACCACGATCAAGTTAAAGTTTCAAGAAACGGGAAAGCTCCGGTCCAGTAGAGCATTCACGCTTGAATTAAGGTAGGTGATGGTTGTTGTAATCCAAATTGTAATGTGTGCATTGTAACTATCTCTTAGTATTACTTGCACCATGTGTGTTCAGGGAAAAGGGAAAAGGTGTTAGTGATATCTTAAGTGTTAATCTCATGCAATGAACTTGTTTAAAATGCTTGTTGGTTGTACAAGTCTGGTATGTTAAATATTGTGGTAGTGATTGCTGTGATATCTATAATTTCTTTGGTTGGCTCGGGTACCATGCCTGATACAGATTATTTATTGACTGGGGTACCATGCCTGGTACAGATTATTCATCGGTTGGTTCAAGTACCACGCCTAATACAGTATCACTTATGGTTGGCTCAGGGACCACGCCTGGTAAAGATTTGATTATGTTATTTGTGTTGGTTCCATGAGTGAACCGGATTTATTTGTTTTGAGATTATTACTTCATGATGGTATATGAGTGGCCGGGTTGGTATGTATAAGTGCTAAGGTGATTTCTTGAGTAAATCAGAATTGCATATTGAATGCCATAGATAATGTCCTAGGGATCCTTGCGTGGTCCGGGTTGTTACTATTTACTGATTTGGACATGTCTTATATGGTAGCTAAGTCAGGTTGATGACTGAGAGTCTTGCTTATATGTACTTGACTTTATTTATACATGTTGTCCTGTTTTACTAAGTTTTGGTTAATTATTCATATTCCGTATCTTGAACTGGCCGATGATCCTACTAGTCACTGTTGTTCTTGTGTACTGATACTGCACTTGCTCTTCTTTTATTGAGTACAAGGCATATTTCGGAAGCTGTTTCGAGACCTCAATTATGATCTAGACGACTTCTGAATTCAAGGGTGAGCTGCATCTTTCAGGCTACCATGGATTCTTCTATTAGTTCTAGTCCCTTGTTCAGACTTAGACTTTATTTATTTTGGGATTGTATCCCCATCTTTTAGACATGGTTAAAATTTTGATACACGACTTTCAGATTCTAGGGGAACATTTTCGCAGGTTTTCTATTCTTTAAATTTTAGATGTGAATCTTGATTTTTATATATATTAGATTGGTTTTAGCTGTTTAGTTTCCGGTTAAGTATTGGTTGGTTAATTAATTCTCCCACCGGGGGTTAGTGTGGGTGCCACTCGTGGTGGCTTAAGTCGTGACATATAAAAAGAATAAATTATTATGTGTACGTTATATTATTAAGAATAAAAAAAATTAAAATAAAGTAAATTTTTTAATATACGTGCATTGCATGTATGTATCGCGTCAATATAAAAGATTGCATATAAAGTGCGCAAAATTTTGATAGAAAATAAAATTACTTGCGCTATTGCGTCAAGCCAACAATATTTTGAAGGAAATATTACAAAAGCACAAGCACAAGCCTCTCTCGACGTTTTTAGTCGTTAGTGAGCTACAAAATGATAACACAAAAATATAGTTCAAGAAAAATAGACCATAATTAAAAGCACGATAAAAGAAATAAAAATAGTTCTAATAAAGAAGAACACTGAAATCATACTACATCCAAAAATAATGTAAGAATACACAATGAATACATATACCAATAAGCTAGCATTTAAGCCCCAATCCTTAGTTGTAACCTTATGTTTCTAGAATTGTATCGGTTCAATGTGTTTTAGTTCATGTAAATTACTAATATCTTGTCTTATATTTATGTTGATGAGAGAAATTCTTAAAACTCTTACCATATATTTTTGAATTTTTTAATTTAAAATATATTTTTCTCTTATCATATATTTTAAGACTTTTTAATTACTAATTCTCATGATACCTCTTACCATATATATTAAGACTCCTTAATTATAAATATTATAAAAATAATTAATTATTAATTAATAAACATATGTAAGTTCAAAAAAAAGGAAAGAAGAACAATTAAACCAAGAAAAAAGAGGCCTCATTAGAGTTACTATTTTTTTTCCACGTCTTATGTTTGTATTTCCGATGAACAATAATTAATTATAATTATGTTATATAATTTAAATAAATAATTTTCTATTTTATATAAGCGGCTAAGAAGGACAAACTCTGCAGTAGCAAATTGTACACAAAGCATTCTAAGTTATACTTTGAACTTAGCCCTGTTAGTTCTGTTCTCAGAATAACACTTCTACCTTTTGACATTGTTTTATTACTCTATAGATGCCCTGATATTTTTATATATTTAATAAACTTTGAGACCTATGAGGCCTTTTAAAAGTTTCAAAACTGATATCATGCTAATAGTACATAGCAGCCTGCTTTTTCTGTACTCCTTTTTATGCAGCCATGTGTGCGCCTATGTGTGCTACTTACTGTGCTGCTTCATTTTCTTCACCTTGAACTTTTCAAATTCACATTAGCACGTTGCCATATAGAATTATTGACATTTTTTTATCTATCTATCTGGGAGATTCAATTGTGTAGCTCTTTATATAAATTTATTTTAAATTTAATGTCAAATTTAATTTGTAATTCTTTATAAAATTATCTGTAATATAATTATTTTTTTATTAAAAAAAATATTTTACACGTAATAATATTTTTTTCTATTTAAATAATCACAAAAGATCATTTTCATCGACTATTTTATCTTAATTATACCAAAATTTAAAAATAAATCATTTTCATTGACAATTCTATCTTACTTATATCAATTTAAAAACAAAATCATCTATTCTAACTTATATCAAAAATGTAAAAATAAGAACATGTGAAGAACAAAAATGATAAAAAAGTTAAAATGATGAAGGCAAATAACTAAAATTACTTAATCCCCAACCCCAATATTAAAGTTTATGGGTCCTTCTACCACAGAGGAATTAAGAATCTTTTGTCCATTTATAAAATGAATAATAGAGAGTGGTATTTTAGATTTCTTATCTATAAAAATAAACTTTTTTATAAAAAGGATATAAAACTTAAAATTTTAAATTTAAATAGGTTGGACGAGCTTACAAATTAACTCACTCTCATTTAATAAGTAAATAATTGAATTGATTCAATTGCATAATGCCAACAAAATCGAGTAATAATTTTTATTTTATTGAATTAACCGATCAACGTGTTGACAAACATTTATTTTGAATTCAATAATTTTGAAAAAATAAGTTTTCAATAGGCTAGAAAGCATTTCTTTTTCTCTTCTATGTCTATATATTTAAGTACACAAAAATAGTGATGGATCGTAATTTTGTTGATAAGATTCGACTTTCTTCTAATTAGATTTTAGTATCCATAAATTTTGTAATCATAATTATTGTCAATCCGGATTATGCAGTCTAAACTCTCATGTTGGGTCCGTGCATCGTACGAGCAGGTCCTTCTAGTATACATATATGGTAAAAATCTTCATCAATTTTAAAGTACTAAATATAATTTAATAACAATAAATTTTAAAGTTTCGAATATTAGAATAATAATTAAATGATAATTATTGAGGAAAATAGTAAAAAGATGATTTCTTCTATTATAGAGTCTTAAGGCAAAAAGATCAAATTACATTATAAGGTCCTTTACATTTTTAATATAACTAGTTTAGAATATGTGTGTTGCACGTGTGTGTCACGTCAATATTATTAACTTGAATATTGTAAAGATTTGAAAACTCAAACTTGAATATTGTTGTAAGCCTACATAATTCTAAGTGAATGAAACAATAATGAATGACACTAAACATACACTTAGTTTAAATTTAAAGAGTATATACTATAAGAAACATACATGCATAATAGCAAAGGCATTTGCTATTTCATTGATTCTTCCACCAGATCATTCAAATTGTAAGAGACTCTGAAAGAGAAATATATGCAAAGTAGTGTTTTATCTCTAGTTTCTCTTTGGTGCACTTACGAGGTTTCTTTTTGTATAAAGGATTGAACTTCAGCCAAAACTTGAAGAACCCTCGGACCATCCCAATAGATAACGCGACCACCAACTTCTTCTATCCGATTGCGTTCATCGGGTGAGCATGCTAGAAACAAGAACAAATCACTGTTATCTGGGTGATATAAAATTTGTATTTAATCAAAGTAAGTAGAAATAAGAACTCAAACTATTTATGAAAAAATAGTAAAGAAAAGAGATGAAGAAGAAATCGAGCCCACTGAATGCACAGTGTGTCCTTAAGAAAATTATTCCCCTCAAGCACCCGAGATTGATAGAATATATCCTCACAGGATAGAATCATTAAGCATCAATAGAATAGTGGTATCTCAAATCCTATTAATTGGCGAATCACTCAACGATAGTAAATTACACTTGATTTTTGAAGAAATGTAGAAGTATACTTATGTTTCTTGTACTCAAATAGTACTTAAATTCGTGCTTCATATCTGAAGAAGAATCATATATTTATAGCCAAAAAATACTGCTTCAGAATGGAAGCAAGGGTTTAGAAAAGTTACACTATTTCAGATACGACAGGATAACGTGTGGTTCGCACAAGAGGAAATGTGCATCGCACGTCCTGTCGCATACGAAATTAGTGAGACTGCTCAACTGGTCGTGATATGCGAGACAACATGTGAAACACACATGGCATTGTGTGGGTCACATGTTCTTTCGCATGTCCCAAACCAGTGAGTCAAAAGGACACAATTTTTTGGTATGAGATTCTTATGCATTTCGCACATGCCAATGTGTGGCTCGCACATTGAGAAATATTTTGGGTTAGAATTTTGGCTTAACAATTAAGTTTAAATAAACTTTGTCTATAAAGATAATCTCTCGATCGATCTTTGACAAATTCAAAGCTAAAGCCAAAGCCGAAGCTGAGCCGAGCGAGCGACGATGACGGCGTGAGGCTTGTATTATTCTCAATCCTTTTAAGACCATAAGAAAGAGTTTCTGAATATAAACACTTGAAACTTCCTTTCCACCATCAATGTGGTACAAATGCTCTTTGCAAAAGCAAAAGTAAAATTTTATTTTTCCCCATTTTCTATTCACTTTTCATTACTAAACTCCAATAATCCCCCACATGAATGGGAAATGGCTATTAGATGAAAGAATATACGGATAAGTGTGTGATCTATAAGCAGAGATTAATTGCATCTGGATAAGTAGGTTTCCCTTTGAACTTTTCGTAGTAAACTTACATCGGATGCACTCGGTCACTCGGTAGATGTGATATCTTTAAACCATCAAACTTTCCTGTACACCTAGACAATACAAGTCACACAACTAACCTTTAACTATTTATGCTTCTCACGGTTTTGTTCGTTTCAGTCATGAACACTTTATGGTTTTATAAGTGCTTAGAGAATCGGTCTTTACCATCATTCTCCTTGAATTGGCTTACACTTCACACTTTGATAGGTGTTTTCTAAATATTTAATCCTATAGATAAACTATTTGGTCATACCTACCAAACTTAGAAATAATTAAAAAGCTTTAAGACTTAAAAACTTTACCCTTATTTTCGAACATTGTCTTCATCACGAGAATGAGTTGAGTTATTTGACAATGCTGAACCGTCAATCATAACTTTATATTTCTCCTTGAACCTAGCTCTTGGGATATTCAGTCTACTAGGTAGATTTACCATCATGATGACTTGTCCTAGGCCTTAACTCATTCTCCTTGATGATCTTTCAACTACCTCTCTAGTTAGGCCTTTTGCAAGTGGATCCGATACATTATCTTTTGACTTTACATAGTCAATCGTGATAATTTCACTAGAAAGTAGTTGTCTAATGGTGTTATGTCTCCATCGAATGTAACGAGATTTTTCATTATACATATTGCTCCCTGCCCTACCTATTACCGCTTGGCTATCACAGTGTATACATACAGGTGCCAATGGTTTGAGCCAGAACGGAATATCTTTCAAGAAGTTTCGGAGCCACTCAACTTCTTCACCGACTTTATCTAAAGCTATAAACTCATATTCCATTATAGAGCGAGTGATACATGTTTGTTTGGATGAATTCCAAGAAATTGCTCCTCCACCAAGAGTAAATACATATCCACTTGTGGATTTAATTTCAGATAATCTGGTGATTCAATTTGCATCACTATATCCTTCAAGTACTGTAGGATATTTATTATAAGCAAAGCATAGTTTTGAGTATATTTCAAATATCTCAAAACTCGTTTCATTGTTATCCAATGAGTTTGATTGAGATTACTTGTGTACTGATTCAGTTTACTAATAGCACATGCTGTATCTAGTCGCGTACAATTCATGATATACATCAAACTTTTCAATACTCGTGCGTATTCTAATTGTGAATCACTTTCACCTTCATTCTTTTGAAGTGCAAAACTCACATCCATTGGTGTCTTGGCAACATTAAAATTCAAATATTTGAATTTATCAAGTACCTTTTCAATGTAATGAGACTGTGACAATACTAGACCTTGAGGAGTTTTATGAATTCTGATTCCTAAGATCACGTCAGCAACTCCTAAGTCTTTCATATCAAATTTGCTAGCTAGTATACGCTTAGTAGTATTTTTGTCAGAAATTCTCTACTGATGATCAACATGTCATCAACATACAAACAAACAATGACTTTATAATTCAGAGTGTCTTTAATGTAAACACATTTGTCGCACTCATTGATCTTAAATCTATTTGTCAATATTATTTGGTCAAACTTTGCATTCCATTGTTTGGATGCTTATTTTAGTCCATAAAGTGACTTAACAAGTTTGCACACTTTTCTTTCTTTACCAGGAACCACAAAATCCTCAGGTTGTTCCATGTAAATTGCTTCCTCCAACTCTCCATTAAAGAAAGCTGTTTTCACATTCATTTGATGGATTTCGAGACCATATACAACCTCCAATGCAATTAATATCCGAGTAGATGTTATTCTTGTTACTGGCGTATATGTGTCAAAATAATCAAGACCTTCTTTTTGTCTATAACCTTTGACAATAAGTCTTGCCTTATATTTGTCAATAGTACCATCAGCCTTTATTTTTCTTTTAAAGATCTATTTGGAACCTAAAGGTTTATTTCCAGGAGGAAGATCAACCAATTCCCAAGTATGGTTGCTCAAGATTGATTCAACCTCACTATTAACAGATTCTTTCCAAAAATGTGAGTCTCTAGAAGACATAGACTCTTTAAATGTTTGAGGCTCATTTTCAAGAAGAAAAGTCACAAAATTCGATCCAAAGAAAGTAGATATCCTTTGACGTTTACCACGTCTTGGATCCTCTTCATTAAGTGTATTTTCCTTTGATTCTTCCCGAGGTCATTTAGTTCTTTTGGTTGATGAATCACTATTCATTTTATATGAATAAATGTTTTCAAAGAATTCAGCATTGTCTAATTTTATTATCGTATTATCATGAATATCGGGATGATCGAATTTGTGAATCAAAAATTGACATGCTTTACTAGTTGTAGCTTATCCAATAAAAACACAATACACAGTCTTTGGTCCTATTTTGACCCTCTTGGATTTAGAAACTTTGACTTTGGCTAAGCACTCCCACACTTTGAAATATTTCAAGTTGGGTTTTCTTCCTTTCCATTTTTTATATGGAATAGATCGTGTTTTTCTATGGGGCTCTCGATTGAATATTCGGCTAGCCATAAGAATAACTTTCCCCCACAAGTTCTTACCTAAATCAAAACTTATTAACAAGACATTAATCATTATTAATGATTAATTGATCCTCATTTTTATCGACCAACAAAAGGCGGGTAGCCTTTCAATGTTCATGTCTATACAAATAATTATATTTTAATAGACACATCTTTTCATGAAAAGTCACGATATTTCAAGTGACACTCTTTCATGAAAGAATATAATTTTTATGAATAAGTGTGTGTTCAATTATTAATTTGATAGTTTATAAACTAGTCATATACTAGTTAAAACTCAACGACCACCAAATCAAATATCCTTCAAGGATTTCATGGATTTGGCATAACACAAGAATGTAATTTAGATATCATATCTTGTCTTCCAAATTAAATTAGACACAAGGTCTATATTGACTTTATCATAAGCCAAGAACCCCCACATTTTAAATATTTTTTTTCATGATCTCAAAAATATTTTCAAGTATCAATGTAAGCATAATTCATGCCTACTATCTTAAAAATATTTTTTCACATAATTTTATGCGTGCGACTAAATTGTATACCAACTGTTAATTTTATTGTATACAAATATTTTTTTTTTGAGATCATCACATGAACCTTTTTTTTTGTTTTTCCTGATTTTATCTCTCCAAAGAGTGACTAAAAAAGTAGTCTAGTTTGAAAAGTTGTGTCATTTGAAGACAACTCTTCGTAGTTGATAACGCCCAAACTACACCTCAAATTAACGAAGCGTAAGCGGTCGTAGTCAAGTAAAGAACCCAACAAGGTTGGGGTCGAATCCCACAGAGAATATGGTGAAGATTAAGTCTTTAAGTGAAATATGTGACTAATGGTCAATAGTTTCCGGTAAATAAAGGGGGGGGGTTTGTAATCAACGTGAACAAAAGCAACAATATTGTAGAGAAGTAATCAGTAGGAGAGAATGAACTAGGGACGTGTTCACCATGGCGTTGTAACAATGTCGATTCTAGGCTTAACAGGGTTCTTTCTATATGCGTGTCACGATGTGATTGCGTCAATGGTATC
Source organism: Jaltomata sinuosa (assembly GCA_003996215.1). Classification (NCBI taxonomy): domain Eukaryota; kingdom Viridiplantae; phylum Streptophyta; class Magnoliopsida; order Solanales; family Solanaceae; genus Jaltomata; species Jaltomata sinuosa. The sequence goes on from QJPP01001547.1 coordinate 102,557, forward strand.
GTCTAAACGTCTCTCGACCAAATAAACAAATTTCCTTTTCTATTCTCTCGACCTCGAAAAGATGTGCTTTTTAGCTTTCAATCCTAAACATCAAGTAGATTAATCCAGTTACGGCATTAATCAGTAAGACGAGAGTTGGTAGTCTCGAATCCTTGTCGTTAATCAAGTTTCCCGGTTTTAATCTCTTTACTCAAGCAAATTAAACCTAGGCATGTTCTAATGTTTGCAACCACTAGAAAACGTGACATAACGTATGATTAACAACGTGACTACATATAAATTGAACCCGTCGCTACCCGAAATCTATATCGCTACTTTAGCCATGGCTCCCACAACCCTAGTTGCGGGAGTTTTAGTTACTCATGCTCGAAGAAGAAAAGAAGAAATTCATAATAAAGGAAAGAAGATTCTTACAATATGATGAAAATACCCTTCAATAATCCAAGAACAAGAAAAACCAAGAACTCAAGAACGAATCAAGAACACGCTTGCAAGATCAAGAAACCGTGTTGCTGCTCTCAAAATCGACTAAAAACTATGCTAAAACTATTGGGTGAACGATATGTAAAATAAACCTATCATAGGGTATTTATAGGAGTCAAAGAAACCAAATCCAAAATGGGTTAGGAGTCTTAAACGCGGACAGCCGCTGACGCGCGTCTGCCTTAACTTGACGGCCAGGCTGACGGACCGTCAAGCCAGTGACGGACCGTCGCCTGGACCGTCACTGCTAACCAGTGATGCCGCCTGAAGTTGCTGCCTTGGTGTGACGGTCACTGTGACGGACCGTCACATGTGTGACGGGCCGTCACTCAGGCCGTCACTCTTAGGCAAAATGTTGTTTTTCGCGTATTTTCTTCCGTTTCCGTGTTTGTTTCCATTTTCTACAAATACAACATAAAAACATCAAAAACAACAACGGTTGCTTGAAAACGTACGATTGTTCTTAGTAAAAAGGAGTCGAAAGTGCCGTAAATTAGCGGCACATCAGCACCCTCAACTTAAAACGTTCGCTTGTCCTCAAGCAACATAACATAAAACAATAAAACGACTCAACTAAGAACACAAACTCATGTCTCTAGCAACTCATGGTCATTCCACATCTTAATCCATTAAATCAAGCTCCCTCGTAGCACACGAATGTATGAAACACTAACTTGCAAGGATCCAAACATGTCATTTCGATATGATAGAACATTCTACATACACACGCGCAGCTATCCTAACAATCAATAGACAATACAGACATCTTGGTGCCCTCACCACAAAGAAATCCCACACACAAGATTTGGGACTAGGTAGGCGCTCACACTCACAAACGATTTCAAACAATGCATATGCGATACCATAGGCTTGCCCTTACTATTCTATTTCAGTTTTTAAGAAAGCCGCTCAGGATCACTACAGGACTTGTTTAGGCTTGTAATGAGGCTTCAGGTGCAGGTGGGATACATTTAGGGGTTAGTGACTAAGCCCTCCTTGGAACCACCGACGTCTTATTACCACATACTTTTTGTCCATCCTTATTCACCTTTTTATTTCCTTCTCTCTAGCTACCGGTGCGATCTCTTTATTTTGACCATTCTTTTTATTACTTTTTTCGATCTTTTTCATCTCTTTTTATTTTTCTTTTCTTTTCTTAGGCACACACCCGAATTTTCATTCTATTCACAACCAATCTTCACTATCCTCTTTTTCTTATCATTCACCTCTATAGTAGCCACCCTCAACTTAGGCTGATTGCCTGGGTTGAGGTGCACAATGTCCATGGAAGGACCAGGGCCAAAACAGTGTTTACCTCTATAGTAGCCACCCTCAACTTAGGTTGTTTGCCTGGGTTGAGGTGCACGATGTCCAAGGAAGGACCAGGGCCAAAATAGGAATTCAAAGTTAAACAGGAACGGTGATGGGTTATTGAAAGAACAAGGTCAATTTTGGCTCAAACAGGGATCAAAGGGAGTATTTGCATTTGGACGGTCTTATAGGTTAAGTGGACTGCACACAAAAAGGGCCTGTGATCCTTTCCTAAGCAACCAAACTTCAAACTTAACAAAATAGACCGGGCAAGTTCTAGATGCATGCACAGAGTAAGAATTTATGCCAATAATCTCACATGCTCTTGGCACCAAGGAACTCTATCGCTACCAACTATCAGACAACCGCTCGGCTTAAGCATACTCATTCTACTCATAATCACACAATGACATACAAGGATCCAGACAGTCAATCGTTTCAACATAAGCTCAAAACCATAAATTTTTTAAAGGGGCCTCGTTTTAGTTAACAAAAATGCCATGCTCATCACTATAGACACTAAAAAATTTAAAATCACAACCTAAACATGCCGGTTCTACTAGATAGCACACCGGAGGGAAAAGAAACACGGCAACAAAAACCCTCGGTGGTGACTCACAGGTTTCCCCACGAAATAATTAGACTATAATACAACAACAATTTATGGGTTGCCTCCCATACAGCGCCTGATTTAACGTCGCGGCACGACGCGGGTGTCTTGATTACTCAGACTTCATCAAGACACCCCAGACTTAATAAACAACCGTATGCACAACTATATACCCTATAATAAACAAAAACAACAAATAAACGTAAAGCAGGAAATTATGACTAAGAGTCAAATAAACACACTAGACTTAATCAAAAATCGTATTCCCCGGCAACGGCGCCACTTTTGATAACGCCCAAACTACACCTCAAATTAACGAAGCGTAAGCGGTCGTAGTCAAGTAAAGAACCCAACAAGGTTGGGGTCGAATCCCACAGAGAATATGGTGAAGATTAAGTCTTTAGTGAAATATGTGACTAATGGTCAATAGTTTCCGGTAAATAAAGGGGGGGGGTTTGTAATCAACGTGAACAAAAGCAACAATATTGTAGAGAAGTAATCAGTAAGAGAGAATGAACTAGGGACGTGTTCACCATGGCGTTGTAACAATGTCGATTCTAGGCTTAACCGGGTTCTTTCTATATGTGTGTCACGATGTGATTGCGTCAATTGTATCGTCTAAACGTCTCTCGACCAAATAAAAAAATTTCCTTTTCTATTCTCTCGACCTCGAAAAGATG
>QJPP01001548.1:0-325675 GCA_003996215.1 Jaltomata sinuosa
GAGAGCATAAACATGTAGAGGAAGGCGGTGAGATTAAATCAAGAAAGCGAAAACACCGCAAGAGAATCTGCAAAGAAAGAGCGAAGAAGCGGTTACGACTAGCTGCGGAGCCAACAAAAGAAGAAGTTGGACAGCAACATCGAATCAGCAGCGCGTGCAAACACTCCATCGAGTTCTCTTGTTTTGGAGACCCTGGCGGTCTCCAACATCGTTCCAGAATCTGAGTCATGTCGACTTCACAGGTATTCCTTTATTCTCACAGTTTTTTTTGCATATATATGCATTGGGGACAATGCATGAGTCTAAGTTGAGGGTGTTGGGAAACCTGTGAGTCACCACCGAGGGTTTTTGTTGCCGATTTCTTTTCCCTACGGTGTGCTATCTAGTAGAACCGGCATGTTTAGGTTGTTGTTTTAAATTTTTTTAGTGTCTATAGCAAGCATGCGTTGTTCTTGTCTAAAAACGAGGCCCCTTGAAAAAATTTCTGGTTTTGAGCTTATGTTGAAACAATTGACTGTCTGGATCCTTGAATGTCATTGTGTGAATATGATTAGAATGAGTATGCTTAAGCCGAGCGGTTGTTTGATAGTTGGTAGCGATATAGTTTCTTGGTGCCAAGAGCGTGTGAGATTAATTGTTATAAATTCTTACTCTGTGCATGCATCTAGAACTTGCCCGGTCTATTCTGTTAAGTTTGAAGTTTGGTTGCTTAGGAAAGGATCACAGGCCCTTTTTGCGTACAGTCCACTTAACCTAAAAGACCGTCCAAATCTAAAGAAGCCCTTGATCCCTGTTTGAGCCGTAATTGACCTTATTCTTTCAATAACCTGTCACCATTCCCGTTTAACTTTGAATCCCTATCTTGGCCCTGGTCCTTCCTTGGACATCGTGCACCTCAACGTAGGCAAAACAACCTAAGTTGAGGGTGGCTACTATAGTGGTAAACCCTGTTTTGGCCCTGGTCCTACCAATGGACATTGTGCACCTTGACGTAGGCAATCAGCCTAAGTTAAGGGTGGCTACTACAGTGGTAAAGGAGAAGAAAAAGAGGATGGAGATGATTGTTGTTGAATAGAATGAAAATCCGGGTGTGCGCCTAAGAAAAGAAAAGAAAAATAAAGAAAGATGAAAAAGAACGAAAAAGAAACAAAAAGAATTGTCAATAAAGAGGCCGCACCTGTATCTAGAATCAAGGAAATAAAAAGGTGAATAAGGATGGATAAAGTGAAGTTATGTGGTGATAAGATGTAAATGGTTCCAAGGAGGTCTTAGTCACTAACCCCTAAATGTATCATACCTGCACCCGAAGCCTCATTACAAGCCTAAACAAGTCCTGTAGTGATCCTGAGTAGCTTTCTGAAGAACCGAAATAGAATAGTAAGGGCAAGCCTATGGTATCGCATGTGCATTGTTTGAAATCATTTGTGAGTGTGAGCGCTTACCTAGTCCAAAATCTTGTGTGTGGGATTTCTTTGTGGTGAGGGCACCAAGATGTCTGTTTTGTCTATTGATTGTTAGGATAGCTGCGTATGTGTATGCATAATATTCTATCATATCGGAATGACATGTTTGGATCCTTGCAAGTTAGTGTTTCATACATTCGTGTGCTATGAGGGAGCTTGATTTAATTGAATAAGTTTGAATGACCATGAGTTGCTATAGACATGAATTCTTGTTCTTAGTTGAGTCGTTTGATTGTTTTATGTTATGTTGCTTGAGGACAAGCGAACGTTTTAAGTTGAGGGTGTTGATGTGACGCTAATTTACGTCACTTTCGACTCCTTTTTACTAAGAACAATCGTACGTTTTCAAGCAACCATTGTTGTTTTTAATATTTTTATGTTGTATTTGTAGGAAATGGAAACAAACACGGAAACGGACGGAAATACGCGAAAAAGTACATTCTGGATAAGAGTGACGGTTCAGGTGACGGTCCGTCAAGGGTGTGACGGTCCGTCACCCAAACCGTCACACCAAGGCAGCAACTTCAGGCAGTCCACTGCCTAAGGGTGACGGTCCAGGCGATGGTCCGTCAACCCTGTGACGGTCCGTCACCCCTGGCCGTCACGCTTAGGCAGTGACTCAGGCGGCGACCCGCGTTTTTGGGGATTCCTAGCCCGTTTTGGAATTGGTTTCTATTACTCCTATAAATACCCCATGTTAGGTTATGTAAAAGGTGTCGAATATTATTTTATAGAATTCTCCCATTAGTTTAAACACATTTTCGGATTCTTGAATTCGTGTTCTTGAGTTCTTGGTTTCTCTTGTTCTTGGATATTGAAGAGTGGTTTTCATTATATTGTAAGAATTTCTTCTCCTTATTATGAATTCAATTCTCTTCTCTTTTCTTTATAGCATGATTAACTAAAACTCCCGCAACTAGGGTTGTGGGAGCCATGGCAAACGTAGCAATATAGATTCCGGGTAGCGTTGGGTTCGATTTATCTATTGTCACGTTGTTAATCATACGTTATGTCACGTTTTCTAGTGGGTTGCAAACATTAGAACACGCCTAGGTTTAATTTGCTTGAGAAAGAGATTAAAACCGGGAAACTTGATTAACAACAAGGATTCGAGACTACCAACTCTCGTCTTAAAGATTAATGCCGTAACTGGATTAATCTACTTGATGTTAGGATTGAGAGCTAACAAAGCACATCTTTTTGAGATCGAAAGAAGATAAAAGGAAATTTGTTTATTTGGTCGAGAGACGTTTAGACGATACCATTGACGCAATCACATCGTGACAAGCATATAGAAAGAACCCGATTAAGCCTAGAATCGACATTGTTACAACGCCATGGTGAACACATCCCTAGTTCATTCTCTCCTACTGATTATTTCCATAAGTTAATTGTTTATTTTGTTTGCGATTTGTTACACAAACCCCCCCTTTATTTACCGGAAACAATTGACTACTAGTTACTTAATTCACTAAAGTCTTAATCATCACCATATTCTCTGTGGGATTCGACCCCAACCTTGTTGGGTTATATATTTGACAACGATCGCTTACGCTTCATTAATTTGAGGTGTAGTTTGAGCGTTATCAATAACTCTATAAGGCCCAATATACCTGGGACTCAGCTTACCTTTCTTCCCGAATCGCATAACGCCTTTCATAGGTGACACCTTCATGACTACCAGATCATTAATTTGAAACTCTAGATCCCTACGTCACACATTGGTATATGATTTTTTTTGACTCTGAGCAATCTTCAACTGCTCTTGTATCAACTTGACCTTCTCAACAGCTTGATGAACTAGATCTGGTCCTAATATTTGCGTCTCACCTACTTCAAACCAACCGATAGGCTATCTGCATCGCCTCCCATATAGAGCTTCAAATGAAGCCATGCCAATGCTGGAGTAATAGCTTTTATTATAGGCAAACTCTATTAGGGGCAAATGATCATACCAGTTACCTTTAAAGTCAAGCACACATGCTCTCAACATATCCTCGAGCGTCTGGATGGTGCACTCGTCTTGACCATCTATTTGTGGATGAAAAGCAGTGCTAAGATTCACATGTGTGCCTAAGCCTTTTTGGAACAATCTCCTAAATGAGCTATAAATTGGGCACCTCTATTAGAAATAATAGAGACTGGGTCCCATGTAAATGAACAACCTCCTTTATATACAGATTAGCATAATCTTCAGCTGTGCTATTAGACTTAACAGGCAAGAAGTGGGCAGATTTTGTCAGCCGGTCAACTATTACCCAAATGTAGTCAGGTCTTGGAAAAGAAAAGGGCAAACCTGTGACAAAATCCATTTTAATAGCCTCCCATTTACATACCACAATACTTATGGTCTGATCTAGGCCGCCAGGCCTTTGATGCTCTGCCTTCACCTGCTGGCAATTGGAGCATCGTGCTACATATTATTCTATATCTTTCTTCATATCATTCCACCAGTAGACCTCTTTAAGGTCATGATACATCTTCGTAGAGCTGAATGGATTGAATAATGAGAACAATGTGCCTCAGCCATAATCTGTTATCTCAGGCTATCAACATCAGGTACACATAGGCCTCATTTGTTTTCATTAAGATTAAGACATCTGAATCTGAATGCACATCTGAATGATTAAGATGTTGTCTCTAGATCTGAATACTGAATGATTAAGACTGTTTGTTTTTCAACATCTGAATATGCATAATTTATTTATTTATAAATATAATAAAAGTACAATTCAAATAAAAATTAATTATACATTAGAAAAAAACTTAATTTAATAAAAATAAAATTATTAGCTGATTAAAAAAAATGAGACATTTATGTTTGCTAGTGATGATGTAGATGGTTTGTAATGGTGGTGGTGGTTATGGTTGGTATTTGTGGCTGGTAATGTTGGCGGTGATAGTTGATTGTAGAGGTTGTTGATATTTTAGTGACTGTCATAATAGTGGCGATTGGTAGTGTTGGTGGTGGTTTTTGTGATGGTGAAGTTGGTTAAGGTTAGTAGTTGGCAGTGTTGATGGTGGTGACTAAAGAATGTATGGTAGTTGGCGGCGGTTCTAGTTGTGATGGTGGATGTGGTTGGTCGTAGGGATTGACTGTACTGGTGGTAGTGGTGGAGGTGGCGGCAAGGTGACAACGGTGGTGGTGGTGGCTGAAAAACGTGTAATAGTTGATGGTGTGTTTGTGGTAGTTAGTGACGGTGCTAATTGTGATGGTAGAGTTGGTTAGTTGTAGGATTGACCACAGTGGTATTGGAGGTGACGGTGGTGGTGGTGACAATGGATATAATTATATATAATGATGGAGGTAGTAGGGGTGGTAGTGGCTGATAGTAGTGGTGACTGGTGGTGGTGGTTGACGACGGTAATGGTGGTTAACAATGGTGATGGTGGTTGTGATGATAAAGGTGGTAACTGGTGGTGACTGGTGATTGTGGAAATAGTGGTGGTGAATATTGTCAATACATGTTCACCTCTTAATGGTATTAAGACTTTGTTCTAGATTTTAATGATTAAGACTCATTCAGACCAATTAAGTGCTTAAATCTTAATAAAAACAAATGCACTTAATGACCTAAGGTCTGAACCATTCAGATTCAGACCTCCATTAAGTGCAAACAAATGAGGCCATAGTCTACCTTGACATCTCAAAGTGCCATCGCCTGCTAGTTCAAATGTTGTGACCCGGTGTTGTTGAATCCCTTCTTTGTATTGAAGCAATAAGAGATCGTCATAATGCTTTTATTTCACCAATGCCACTAATGACGACTCTGTTGTATTCAATACCACAACGCCACCATCTTAGGAGTCCATGAGTCGAACTCCTAGGTTGACTAATTTATGAACATCTCTGGCTACCTCATGCTGAACAGGTGACAAATATGCCAAGCTACCCATAGATAGCCGAGTGAGAGAATCTGCTATAATATTCCCCTTACTTGGGTGGTAAAGGATATCGACATCGTAGTCCTTCAGCAGCTCTAGCCACCTCCTATGCCTTAGATTCAACTCTTTCTGCTTGAATAGATATTGAAGGCTCTTATGGTCGGTAAAGATATCAACATGCACCCCATACAAGTAGTGGCGCCATATTTTAAGCACCAACACAACTGCTGCAAGCTCCAAATCATGAGTAGGGTAATTTTGTTCATGCTTCTTCAACTGCCGAGAGGCATATGCTATAACTTTTCCATGATGTATCAGTACACAACCTAGGCCAACACTAGAAGCATCGTAATATACAACATACCCTTCTGTGCCCTCTGGTAAGGCCAATACTGGCGCTGTACTCAATCTATTTTTCATCTCCAGGAAGCTTCTTTCACAAGCATCTGACCACTGGAACTTAGCTGCTTTCTGCGTCAGTTTAGTCAATGGGGAAGAAATAGAGGAAAAGCCTACCACAAATCTTATGTAGTAACAGGCTAACCCCAAGAAATTGTGCACCTCTGTGGGAGTGGTTGGTCAAGGCAAATTTTTCACAGCCTCTATCTTCTGAAAGTCCACTCTGATGCCTTCTCCAGATACCACATGGCCAATAAAGGCTACTGAGCTTAACCAGAACTCACACTTAGAAAACTTAGCATATAACTGGTGTTCTCTGAGTGTCTGTAGTACTGATCTCAAATGATTTGCATGCTCTACTTCATCACGTGAATATACCAAGATGTCATCTATAAATACAATCACGTACATATCAATGAAGCGTTTGAAGATCCTATTCATCATATCCATGAAGGCTGTTGGGGCATTCGTTAATCCAAATGACATGACAAGGAACTCAAAGTGCCCATATCTTATCCGAAAAGCTATCTTGGGAATGTCTACTTCATGTATCCTCAGCTAGTGATAACCGGACCTCAAATCAATCTTTGAAAAACATTTAGCTCCTTGTAGCTGGTCAAACAAATCATCTATTCGAGGAAGAGGATACTTATTATTTATTGTCACTTTATTTAGCTGCCTATAGTTGATACACATTCTCAATATACCATCTTTATTACGTACAAACAACACCGGTGCACCCCAAGGTGATATACTGGGTCGGATGAAGCCTTTGTCAAGCAAGTTCTTCAACTGCACCTTTAACTCCTTCAACTCCGCAGGCGCCATTCTATAAGGTGGAATTGATATCGATTTAGTACCGGTATCTACATCAATACCAAAATCATTTTCTCTAACGGGAGGTAATCCAGGAAGTTCATCAAGAAACACATCTGGATACTCATTCACCACTGGTATTGACTGAAGAGTTGGCACCTATTTTTTAGTTTCAAGGTTTTTACTTGGACAAGGTGATATAAACACCCCTTTGCAATGAGCTTTCGTGCTTTAAGATAGGAAATAAACCTCCCTCTAGGCCTCATAGTATTACCCTTCCACTCCAAGACAAGCTCTCCTGGGAAATGAAATCGTGCAATCTTAGTTTGACAATCAACTCTAGCATAGCAAGAGGATAGCCAATCCATACCCCTGATGATGTCAAAGTCGACCATTTCAAGTTTAATTAGATTAGACAATGTATCATGACCAGATATGCTCACTACACAATTATAATAGACCCGCCTAGCTATGATAGACTCTCCTACTGGAGTCGACACTTCAAATGGTTCATGTAACAACTCTGGCTCTATTTTGAACTTTTTAGCAATAAATGGAGTAACATATGATAGGGTAGCTCCTGGGTCTATCAAAGCATATTCATCATATGAGAAGATGGATAGAGTACCTGTGACCATGTCTTGGTATGCCTCTGAATCTTGTCGACTAACTAGTCCGTACACAACATTTGGGCCAACATTTGAACCAGTCCCTCTGCCTCTACCAAATCCTCTACCAGCTGATGCCTGAGGACCGCGAGAAGAAGGAGGTGTTGATGATGATGAGGCTGATGCAGACCCTGTAGTCTGTGATCTATCACCTCTGCTTTATCTCTGAGCCGCGGATAATCTAGTACCATATGACCTTCTATACCACACCAATAACAAGCATTTGAACCATGCTGACACTCTCCTTCATGTGCTCGGCCACACTGTTTGTATGTAGGTCGAGGTGGTAATCCTTGACCTGTATCCCTCTGAGGTCGTGGGCTTGGTGCCTTAGAAGTCCAACCCTGCTCATGTATATATCTCAAAAATTGATCTAGAGCACTAGAGGTGGAGCATGCCGCAGACTGAGTCTCCCTAGGTGGCCCTCTACTGGTGAAAGCTACACTGCTCCCCTAATACTGCCCAGTCATCCTATATCTCTTGCTTTGTTCCCTCTCATCATCTATTTCACAATTACGTTGATCCTCATCTAACTGCTGAGCATATGCCATGATCCTTGCTATATCCAAATCCCTATTTAGGGCAGTAGCAGAAACATTGTCCCTCAAGCGACCTACAAGGCCATGCACAAATATATGAATCCTTGATGCCTGAGTACTGACATACTCTGGAGAAAATCTAAACAACTCCATAAATCACAAACTGTACTCTCTGACACTGAGATCACGCTTCTCCAAATGCAGAAACTCATTCACTTTTGCCTGTCGGAGCTCAAATGGCAAGAAATGATCCATGAAGGCCCTTGAAAAGTCCTTCTAGACTGTTGGGGGAGAATTCTCACCCCTCAAAGTTTCCCACAACTCATACCAAATGACAACAACATCTTTTAACTGATAAGAGGCCAATTCAACAGAATATGTCTCCGATACCCGCATCACCTTACAAATTTTATGAGTTTCATCAATGAATTGCTGAGGGTCCTCAGCAATGCTAGAGCTTGTGAACATATGCGAATTCATATGAAGGAAATCTCGAATCCTAGATCCGTCCACCTCTCCTTGAGCAGCAACAGGGACCTCCACATTTTATCTTTGAGCTTGAGCGGCTACCAACTGTGTGAAACTCCTTATCGCTACTCTAAGATCCAGCTCTAAGGCACCGGGTGGTGGTATAGGAACTACTGATGGAACCCCTGGAGGTGCATGAACTCCTGCAGGTCCTTTTGTTCTCGGTACCTGAGAACCTGCAGGCGTAGGACTGAGCAAACTCTCTCGAGCACTAGTCTGATCCCCTAATACTGGGGACTGCCCTGTGATGGTTTCCTGCTGAGTTGTGCTCGTAGTAACCCATTGGGCTACTTTATCCTTATCTATAGATGACATAATCTGTATAACAAATAAGTAGAATATGAGTCAAAAGCAACTTTCTATGACTTAGCTCTATCGCACGAAGTAGATTACAAATGAGGATCAAATTCCAAAATACCCATGTAGTCCTTTAATTATAAATGTGGCACGTAACACATTGATAAGTAAGGTCCTACTAGACACGGCTTCCTAGACTCCCTGGGACAACTGAACCTAGGCTCTAATACCAAGTTTGTCATGCTCCAAAACAGAGGGGTGGACAAGAACCTTGTAGCCACCCGCTTCACAAGTAATCCATGACATAAGTGAAGTTACAAACCAATAAACGAGCGGAAAACTACCATGCGATGCATATATATATATACCATGAGTCATTTGAGAATAAAATGTACAATACGATGCTAGATAATGTCTAGGAAGCCTCTAAAGAGTACAATCAGGTCAGGCCCTCACGTACCCAACAAGAGATCTATACACATACTAGTTCCAGATGGAGATGAAGCTCACCAAAATATTAGCTGAAGGTAGCCAAAGAACCTAATGCGGATGTCTGCTCCCCTGTGAACCTGACCCTATATTTATAAGAAAATATAGTGCTCCAAACGTAGGGACGTCAGTACATATACAACATGTACTGGTATGTAAAGCAGACAGAATAACAAGTAGACAAACATGGAAGCTCATATGAATCAAATGTAAAAATGAAATAATTATGAGCATACAAGTAATAGTTGTACGATATGAAACTGTAACCTATGTTAGTTCTTCATATTACATTCAGAGAATCATTTATTATAATATAGTCCTATGGTTTACCAAGGTGACGTTCTTACACTATATTTAATACAAATGATCATATGATAGCCTACCGAAGGCGATCCAAGTCACATATAAAGCATATGTTGCTCAAGTACTTATTTCTATGATTTTATACACATAACTATAATCACGGTCTGATATGAGGTACGCCCTTTGAGGGCTCACTATAAGGGTCTGCCCACAGGCCACATATGCCATATATTGGCTCGAGTCAGGGGAAACTAGTGCATGATGTTCGAGCTGACTCCAAATACAAATAATGCCACAAGGGCAGGTACGCCACAATGTTCAGGCTCACTATAAGGGTCTGGTCTCAATCCTGTGCACAGAATAGCATCGCGCAAGTGAGTCAAATAAAACCTATGAATACCCTCTCGTCGCTATCTTTTATCAAGTAATGCCTTAACAGGCCTATGACATATGATTTACGATAACAATCATTCGATTATTCAAGTAAGATCTCTATATGATACCTAATTTTCCGAATATGATATCACTATCCAAATAGTAGTTCTTACCTTAATTTATGGTCATATCAAATAAGTTATTACATAAGCTAATATAATTATGCTATGGCCATTTATTTTATTAATAATATGTGACACATATATATTAAACCACATTGTGTGAATTCTAAGGATTTCAAATAAAGACACTTATGGTCACATGAAGTATTACGAAAGTTGACGCGAAGGGAGTAATAAGAGTATGTATAAACTTTAATAATTAAATAAGGTAATGACACCTAGAGCAATTAAAAACTTTGTTTTCATTTTCCATGTAGGCTATTTGATATTTATAAAGGGAGTATGTGCTGTAGGGTGGTGCCTTACGGCGAAGGAAGTTTTAGCTTAACATATCTTATATGCTTCCCAAGCTAATAGTAGTACCACAAGATTCCAACAATTCAACACACCTCGGTGTAGCCTCTATGCAACCAACCCAAACAACTACATACATAAAATATACATATATCCATCAATAACCCATAGGTTCTCCTCACAATTTAATCTAATATTCTTCACTTATGCCCTGAATGAATCATGTTCCTTACCAACCAATTAGAGTGAATTCCTTATTTTTCAACTTATAAAATTCAATATTAACTCTTCCAATTAGTAGGAATTTCCAAAAATTCCATCTTATTTATCTTTTTTTCCCTCCTTTAAAAATCTCATTAATCAAGACCTACCTTAGGAACTAACAAAAATTAAAATAAAATATCCTCAAATACTTATTCCTAATCATACTCAAAAGTGGGGTAAAGAACTTACCTCTTAAAACACAAATCCCAACTTTAGTTCTTCAAGATTCCTTGAGTTTGACACAAAAATTCACTTAGTCTCTAAGCTCCACTGCTGCTGCATTTTTTCAGCAACCAAGATTCTCCTTAATTGATATCTCCAAGTGAAGGAGAAAGTGAAATTGAAAGTACTAGTACTTGTACGTTTTTCCCCCAACTTTTCCCTAACTTACTTTCTTCTTTATTTCGTTTCCTTTTGAACATGTACCCCTGCACTTTCCTCTTTTCCTTTTTATCATTTTCCCTTCCTTACTCTTTTTAATTCATTAAAAAATTGGGCCCCACATAATTTAAATACATAACTTTATACATATTTAACCTTTACTTGGTCATATTGCTCAATATATTAGGAAGGGCCAAGGTGGCCCCCCCACTAGCCACCAACATACTACACTTCTTTTTAAAATATGCACCACGTAACTCTTTATGTATTAAAATTAATTCAGGATATTTTGAGGTATTACATTTTATTGAGTCCGGAATGCCACTTTTAGTGAAGTAGCATGTGTCCGCCAGACCCCAGACTCATTCCTAGAGGTCCGTTCAATAAAAATCTGCCAAGAGTTGGCTTGTACTACTGATGTTACTGGCATATGCGCCAAGGCATTACCTGGGTCGTGCTTGCACGTGCGCTCCTACGACTGTTGCCGCACCTGCATGCTGGCAAGACCTGGCAGCCAGCGCGCCTGCGCCTGCATGGCTGCGGCTGCGCCTGGGCGTGACAACTTTATATAGCTATTGGCCTCAAATTTCCAGCCTTTTCCATCTTCTTTCAAATATGATTTTTCCACTATTGTTGCTCCAAAAATTTCCATTCTTCACCTGGCTTACTCCCACACCTTGGAGGATTATACATTACTGATCTGTGGGCATTCTAGGCTTCTTAAATTGGTCAGTTCTTGCTTTAAAGTCCGTTAAAATCCCATCTTTTTCCCTCTTAAATTCTTGATTTAGGGGTTGTTTTGAGCCCTATTATTGGTCCGTTTCCACTCAATTTTGGGGCATGAGCTCCCGTTAACATGGGGAATATTTTGGTATTTTTTATTTTTGACTTCGAGTTGCGAGGCCCAGGAGCCCTGATGATCCAAATTTTGATCCAGCTATAATTATAGTAATATGAGTATCGTTAGTCTTGTTTTAATGCGTAATTTATGTTTATGATTGTTTGACTTCATTTCGGAGCTTTTCAGAGTGGTTCAGGGTTGGGCGTCGTCGTTCCAGTAGCTTGTCATCGGACAACAAATAGGTTACGATGTAACTCTATTAGACTTGTCAGATATAGGGTATATCTGTACTATTTAGCATCTTTGGGTTGAGTTTATTAGCTTGGTAACCCATACCTTGTCCGCTCCTTCATGTCCAGCTTATTTTGCTTTCATCGATGGTTATAGTATTCATGGTAGATGATATTATCACCATTGTGGTCATGTGTTACCTTGTATTAGACTCTGGACTATAGATGGTGGGTTAGTGAGGAATGTCCATGAGTCCCAAACATCAACATTGCGATCTTAGGTTGGTTATCTATGTTGTAGAGCAATTAGAGCCTTTGTAGGGACGATAGGTTGATTGTTAGCCATTGGGCTACTGTTTTTGATTGAGCATGCCATTATCATGCATATAAAGAGGTTTTTCACATGTTTTACTATGATTTTGGCTTCGAGCCTGCTATTGATGGTTTTCTAAACTTTCCATGGCTCCGAGGGCTCATTTTCGGTAAAAGTAATTATAAAGGGTTTGAAAATGACTTTTATGGATCTTCTTGGGGTAAGAAAATTAAAAGGTTGATTTTATCACTGTTTTCAGCCTACTACTAGACTCGGCGAGGCTGAAGTGCTAGACATGTTTTACTATTAATTGGAGATGTAACTAGACTAGGTTAGGCCGAGCATCAAACTTGTTTTACTACTATTTTAAACCCAGTTATGCCCGAGCACCCTTGTAGGGGCTTTTTGAGGTTTATTTCATCAATTTAAACTCGGATAAATTCTGGGGATGCATTATCGAGATTTGGTCACTAGTTTGGATTCGGATTCGCTCTGGACTATTACATTGAGGTTAGGACAATTAGTGTGTGGTCGAAGACCTCCATGAACCTTACTAATCTAGACCAGGAGCAACATTTTGAGTGTGCCGTAGGAGGGGTATACAGTGTAGTTGAGGTATAGAGGTCGTATCCATCCATGGATTCTACCTGCTGGGCCCAGAGGTTCAGCTTAGTACCGCATTCTAACCTCTTATAGATGGCTAGTTCGAAAGGACTATTTAGGTCCTGGAGAACATGCTTCGGGCATGTTTTCATGACTTTGGAGGTTCTTGGGATCAGTTTGTGCCTTTGGCTGAGTTTGCTTATAATAATAGTTTTCATTTGAGCATTGGCATGGCACCTTTTGAGGCTTTGTATGGTAGGCATTGCAAATTGTTGATTGGTTGGTTTGATGGTTTGAAGTCTAGGCCACAGAGTACAGATCTTCTTCGCAATTCACTAGATAAAGTTAGACTGATTCAGGATAGACTTCAGGCAGCTCAGAGTAGGCAGAAGATCTATGCTAATCATAGACTTTGTTCCTTAGAGTTCAGTGTCAGTGACTTGGTATTCCTCCATGTGTCGCCCATGAAGGGCATGATGAGATTTGGTAGGCGGGGCAAGTTTATCCCCAGGTACATTGGGTCACTTGAGATTCTTCAGAGAGTTGGTACTATTGCCTATCAGTTAGATTTGCCTCTGATGTTTTTAGCTATGCACTCTGCTTTCAATGTATCGATGTTGCGAAGGTATATCCCAGATGAGTCTCATGTGTTGCAATGGGATACAGTTCATTTGGATGAGTGTTTGGCCTTTGTTGAGGAGTCGGTAGCTATTTTGGCCAGAGATATCAGGAGATTGAGATCTAGGGAGATTATAGTTATTATGGTTTAGTGGAGAGGCTACCTGGGAGATTGATAGAGAGATGCGGGCTTAGTATGAATGTCCTTTTTAGTAGTGGATGATATAATGACCTTTCTAGTCATTCCTGTGTTTACGCTTTTATTGTACCATTAAAGCTTGCTTGTAGCGGTCCTAAGTCATTTATAGCTTGCTGGGACTGGTGGTTTTGTGCCCTGGCCATTCATTTGGTCATTATGGTTGTTTTTTCTTTTAAAACCTTAACTTAGGATATCCTTGACTTCAGTAACCAATCTTGCTAAACGTTCTCAGAATCGAATTCAAAAAGTTTTGTTACCTTTGGATCATGGATTTTGGTATATGTGGACCCTTGGCCGGGTTTTGGGATGTTTTGGTTTGGTTTTGTGTTGGTTTTTGTGTTTTTTAGCTAGTTGAACTTGAAAGTTTGACTTTGGTCAACATTCGGAGAAGACAACCTTGGATTAAAATTCTGACAGCGCTGTTAGCTCAGAATGTTGTCTAGGGGAACCTTTAGTTTGGGTCCGGAGGCTTTCGGACTCGTTTAAACTATGGGGTTCCATTTTGGAAAAGTTTGCCTAAAGTTGAGTTTTAGGCATGGGGTCCACTTTTCATTAATCAACCTTTGTTAGGATTTTGATCGACTCTATTGAGTATGAAATGCCATTTTTAGTCAAGTATCCCAACTCGTTTGTGTCGCGGGACCCCAGACTCATTCTCAGAGATCCGTTCGATCAAAATTGCCAAGAGTTGACTTGTGGTGCTGCTGTTACTAGCATGGGCGCCAGGGCATTTCATGGGCCGCGCCTTCTCCTAGGTGCCGCACCTGCATGTCGCCAAGGCCTGACAGCCAGTACGCCTGTGCTTGTCAGTGCGCCTATGATGTGTGGCCACTGCTGCGCCTGGGCAGCTGCGCCTGGGCGTGATTGCTTTATATAGTTGTTGGCTTCAAATTCTAGCCTTTTCCATCTTCTTCCAGATACGATTTTTCCACCATTGTTTCTCCAAAAATTACCCTTCTTCACCTGGCTTACTCCCCCACCTTAGAGGATTATATATTACTGATCCGTGGGCATTCAGGGCTTCATAAATTTGTAAGTTCTTGCTTTAATTCTGTTAAAATCCCATGTTTTTCCCTCTTAAATTCTTGGTTTAGGAGTTGTTTGGAGCCCCATTCTTGGTCCATTTCTGCTCAATTTTGGGGCATAACCTCCTAGAAACATGGGGAACATTGTGTTATTTTTCATTTCCAGCTTGGTGTTGTAGGGCCCTTGGTCCCTCCGGTGACCTAAATTTTGACCCAGCTATAATTATAGCAATATGGGTATCGTTAGTCTCATCTTAAAACGTAGTTTATGTTTATGATAGTTTGACTTTGTTTCAGAGCTTCTCAAAGCGGTTCAGGCTTGGACATTGTCATTCCAACAGTTTTTTTGTCGGACGACAGGTAGGTTATGGTTTATCTCTTTTAGACTTGGAATATATAGGGCATAATTGTACTAATTAACATCTTTGGGTTAGATTTATTATCTTGGTACCCCAGACATTGCCCGCTCCTTCATATATGACTTATTTTACTTTCTCCGATGAGTATAATATTCGTGGTAGATGATATTATCATCCTTGTGGTCTTGTGTGACCTTGTATTTGTCTCTAGACCATAGATGGTGGGTTATTTAGGAATGTCCGTGAGTCTCGAACATCGACATTGCGATCTTAGGCCGGTTATCCATGTTGTAGAGTGATTGAAGCATGTGTAGGGCCGATAAGTTAATTGTGAGTCGTTGGGCTACTGTTTGTGATTGACTATGCCATTATCATGCATATAAAGAGGATTTTTGCATGTTTTACTACAGTTTTGGTTTCGAGCCTACTATTAATGGATTTTTAAACCTTGTATGGCCTTTAGGGCCCATTTTTTGTAAAAGTGGTTATAAAGGGTTTGGAAATGACTTTTATTGATCTTCTTGGGGTAAGAAAGATAAAAGTTTAATTTTATCAATGTTTTCAGACTACTACTAGACTTGGTGAGGCTGGAGTGCTATACATGATTTATTGTTGATTAGAGATTATATTAGATATGGTTAGGCTGAGCATCAGACTTGTTTTACTACTGTTTTTGATCCGATTATGCCCGGGCACTCTTGTAGGGGATTTTTGAGGTTTATTCATTGATTTAGACCCGGATAAACTTCGAGCATGCATTTTTGAGATTTGGTCACTAGTTTGAATTCGAATTCACTCCAGACTGTTACATTAAGGTTACAAGAGTTAGTATGTGGTCGAGGACCTCCATGGACCTTGCCGATCCGGACCAGGGGAAACGTGCTGAGTGTGCCAGAGGAGGGGTATATGATGTAGTTGAGGTATACGATTTGTGTCCTTCCATGGATCCCACCTGCTGGGCCCATAGGCACCGGAGGGGGTACATAGGCGGTTACTGTTCCACCTAGTTTTCACTATTACATCATATCATCCATTTGTGTGAGATTCCACCCTTGTTTTCTATTTGCTGAGTATATACTCTGGAAGTATGGGATACCGGAGGGTTTGACATCATTTGTTTATGTTCCTCGGGTGTATGGACGCCTGTTGGGATTGTAGTTAGACTTATTTTTACTCTATCAAGATATTGATCCTTATTGTGAGCGCATACGATTACTGGATATTGAGGGTTGTATTATATGTATTTGTTTCACTTGATAAACTATAATTGGGCTCCCGGTTGTTTCTTTCCTTACTTGAGTGTAGTATTTTTAGCATGGCTTGGTTATTAATCTTATTTTTGAGAATGTTATCATTATTCTTCTTTCCTCTTTCCCTTTTTACTTGAGGTTACTGGTATACCGCCTATTTCTAAGACTTTCTTTATATATTGTTATTGCGAGGATACCAAGGACGTTATTCCTTTCTTTCACCTGTGTTTGTGATATTTATTCTAGTAGCTAGCCAAGTATATTGTTCGCTTCTTGTATCCTTCTTTGCTAGATTTTGTGTACTTTTTCGTTGTTTTCTGTAACTAATTGCTTCTCTTCTATTGTATTATTGCCTTTATATCTTATATACGCGCAGTTAGCCTATGATACCTATTGGGTACCCATTGTATAGCAATTGGTGCTTATACTACACTCTTCATCTTTCAGGTAAAAATCCTAATACGGGCCATCACTGCTGATTCGTTAGAGACTCGTGCAGGCTGATCTATTAAACCAATCGAGACTGAGGGTGAGCTCTTGGCAATCGGAGCTTAGCTTTTAGTTCTTCTTTTGTATCATGTACTCTTTTACTATTTGGAGACATGTATATACATTGTTTTGGATCCTTTTGTACTCTGTTGATATAGTTCTGTCTCTTATGCTATGAATCCATATTTTGGGTTTGGCTTAGCTTTCACTTATGTATTCCTATTGATTATTTCTTATCTTGTTTCCCTTGCTTCCAATTATTTAATGTTCTTCCGGTGGATCATTAGATGGTAGCCCATTACTAACCATTCCGGGCTATGGAGATTGGTTCACCTACTGGGGGGTTGTAGGTGTTATCATGACTGAGAAATCAGATCGTGATAATTTGATGAAAGTAGACTGCTTTTTAAGTGTTTTCATTTATATCCCCTGTTGTATGTAGACATATTTTATGAAAGTAGACTACTTTTTTAGTGTATCAAAATTGTCTCTCTTCTCAGATTAAATTAGGCTATAAACCTGCTTGCAATATAGTCGGCAAATCTGACCTCATTCCTGTCAATTTTTGGAATGAGGTCTATTGAGAATCCATGTACAAATATAGCGTTAGTCTCTTTTATTTTTAGAACTATATCTAGTTATTATTTTTTCCTCGAAATATTTATAGATTTATAAGGGCCTTTATGACCTATTAAATTAGTGCAAAACTCTAATTTAAATGGGTCCTAGGAATATTGAGGAATATGACCATTAAATTTTTAAAATACTTGGTCAATATATTGATATAAAGGGAAGGCCCCGGGAAGAACGACCAATGCACGCTACCTGCACGACCAGACGTATTTCTGGAAAAACATATTGCACATTGAGTAATATTCAGGATGTTGAATTACTAAGTGAAATATAAGTAATGGTTCATATTGAATAGAGTTATTTTGTGTTCCATTACCGTCTATTTAAGTTAGCGGTAATCTTTGGAAGATTTTCGTCAAATTGTCATGTATATAAATTTATCTTTCATTCTTTCTTGCCTTGTTGTTTTCTTGTGTTGGTAGTTAAAAATTTATATATGAATCATCAATATAGATTTTATGCAATCCACAAAATTTGAATTTATTATCTTTGTAGCGAGCCTTTATAACTTAAGAGACAGTGAGAGCACACCATTTCTATTTGTCTAATTTTTATTCTTTAGTGAAAATTGAAATTTTATGCATTTTGTGTCCTCTGAAAAATTTATTTTAGTTTAAGGATTCTAGCCTCAACAATCTTGATTAGGTGAACTTAAAATTAGTGATTTTAGTAATATTTTTGCCATTCTGTATTAATTTTCTTCCCTAGGAACTCGAGGGTGATGAGAGATCGAGATTAGCTCAATCAAAATTGTAATGACCCTTCCGGTCATTTCCACATACACGTTTTCCTTGTGCCTTTAGAGCTTGTTGTAGCGGACCCAAGTCACTTAAGGCTAGTCAGGACCGGTATTTCGGCGTCGGGTCCATTTGTTTGATCATAAGTTTCTTTGATAAATCTTCTAAACTTTGGGTCAAATGTCTCAGGGCTTTTCTCTCAATATATAAAGAGTTAGAAGTACCCCGAAATACCAAATCGAAGGTCTACGAGTCTAGTTTCCAACACACAAAACCTTACGTCCAACTGATCTCGGAGTAAAAAGTTATGACTGTTTTACCGCGTACTGTCTGGCAGAAAATGGGTTGCGAACCGGGTCGCGAACCGGGTCTGGTTAAACTCGATTTAAGCCTCAACTTTACGTTTTAGAACGCCATTTCAGTTCCGAAACAGTGAGAAAACATAAGGGAGGATACCGAGAGAATTCTTGAGTATCAAAATCGTGCGATGGTGAGTTGCGAACTTAAATTTAGGAATTTTATTAATATCGCGTGCATTTAAAAATATTTTATTTAAAAGTGAATTTGGTAAAAATTATATTATTATTACCTTTTTAAAATATTTTAAAGGTTTATGAAAAATATTTTTGTTACGATATAATGGTATATGTATTTATTTTATAAGATTTTTATACATTGTATTATTTTAACGGAGATAGTAAATTTAGTTATGTTAAAATTTATTATTATAATATAGTAGGTTTTATTCTAATGATTATGGTATATTCAAAAATTATATTTATTATACTACGAACTTATGCAATACCCGAGTATATAAATAACGGGATAAAAATATTGTTTGTTGCCTTGTAATTGCCACCTCCATTCCACGTGTAGGTGGAGGGAGTGGCCAGCAAGCACTAACAGTGAGTGGTGGCATTTGGAGCTGGAATCATTACTAACAATTGTTCTTAACCTTAGAAATGTCATTAACATGGTTAACTTCAGCAACACTTATTTCCTTTTGCTCCACATATCTATAAGATATATAAATATTAGGCATAGAGGTGCATATCTGCACGTTGAATAAAAAGGGAAGCTAATTATCTACGTCAAATTATTCAAGCCCGAGTTCAAGTTTGATTTTGTTTCGAAGCTTCTTTTCGGAGAGGTTCGAACTTGTCATCGGATGACAGGTAGGTTACGTTTTATTTTCCCTAGACTCCGCATATATAGAATAAAATTGTATTAATGGGCATCCTTGGGTTGGTTTATTAGGTTGGTACCACAGACCTCGACCGCTTTATTCATGTCCGCTTACTTTTGTTCCTCCGTTGCTTGTAGTATATGCCGATATAATTTATTTACCCTTGTGGTCCTGTGAGGCCTTGTTGACTCTAGAACATAGGAGGTGGGATTTTGGGAATGTCTGCGAGTCCCGGGCATAGAATTATCCTTCTAGGCTGGTTATGCTTGCTGAGTAGCTGTGGGCCTGTGCAGGGTCGTTAGGTTGATTGTAAGCTGCTGGGCAGCCATTGTGTTTGATCATACCATTTTCATGCATATAAAATGGTTTTATACATGTTTTACTATGGTTCGGGCTTCAGGCCTACGGACACTATTTTCTAAACCTTGCATGGCTCGGGGGGCCCGTTTGTTGGAAATAATTTGGAAATGGCTTGATTTAAACTTGTGAATATTCTTGGGTAAAAGAAAGTAAAATTATGATTTAAATCACCAGTTTTACGATTAACGCTAGACTCGGCAGGGCCGGGGTGCTAGTTGAGTTTTCTTGTTACTTGAGATGATTTTTAGCCTCGATCGGACCAAGCACCTGAGATGACTTTTTATTGTTTAGACCCGGTTATTCCCGGGAACCCTTGGAGGGATTTTTGAGATATTTTCCTACTACTTTAGTCCTGGACAGGGTCTGGGCATGCATATTCGAGACTGGGTCTCTATCTTGATACCGGACTTGCTTCCGGGTGACATGCTTGATACTGAGTTTTAGTATGGGGTCTGGGACCTCCATGGACCTTGCCATTCGGGCCAGGGGCTACGGGCTGCGTGTGCCGGTGGAGGGGTATACGGTGGAGTAGAGGTATACGGGCAGTGTCCTTCCATGGAACCTACCTGCTGGGCCGGATAGGCGCCGGAGGAGGTACATACAGAGATACCATTTCACTTGAGATCTTCATGCATCATATCATTCATTGTTTGAGGCTCCACCCTTGTTTGTTGTTTGTTGATTGTACACTCCGGTAGTATGGGATGCCGGAGGGTTTGTTTTCACTTGTTTGTGTTCCTCGGTTGTATGGGCGGCCGGGGGACTGTAGGTAGACTTTTGCTATTTACTTACAGAATTGTTCCTTGTTACGATTAAGTATGAAATTGGTTACTGCTAGACTGTTAGTTTCTGGATTTGAGATTGATATGATTAGTTGAGTTTGATTCATGTCTTTGAGCATGCCTATCATTACTCTTTCCCTCTTCTTACACTTGAGGTTACCGGTATACCGTCCATTTCGTAAACTTATTTTGTATACACTGTTGTTGCAAGGACCCGAGGTGCATTGTTTCTTACTTTCACCTGTGCTTATGGTGTGTATATTCTGCTTACTAGCCTCGCATGTGGTTCTGTTGATTTCCCTCCGGGCTAGTTCCTGTGTACCTTTGGTTGATTTCTATGACTGCATGTTTCTACTCTGTCTGTTACTACACTTTTATCTTATATGTGCCCAGTCAGCCTATGATACCTACTGGGTACCTTATTCTTCGCATTTGGTGCTCACCCCTACCCCCCTGTATCTTTGGGTGCAGATCCTAGCGTGGGCCATCGCCGTTAGATCGGTGTGATTCGTGCTTGGAGATCTGTTGGGGACTACTTCAGGCTGAGGGTGAGCTCTTGGCGATCAGAGCTTAGCTTTAGTTTATCTTTTGCTTCATGTACTCTATTACTATTCAGAGACATCTGTATATATAGTTTTGGTTTATTTGCACTCCATGTATGTCATTTGGCTCTATACTATGATACCAGGTCTTCGGGTTTGGTTTAGTTTCCGCATATGTATATATTTATATTCCTTTTATCTGTTCACCCCGTCTTGTTCCCTTACTGTTAGATAGTAGCCCATTGCTAACTGTTCTGGGCTACGGGTATTGGTTCACCTACCGGGGGTTGTAGGTGCCATCATGACCGAGAAATTGGATCGTGACAACTTGGTATCAGAGCCTTAGGTTCACCGGTGTCATCGGTATAGGAGCCAATGTCTAGTAGACTCCTGCGGATCGGGGCAGAGACGTCCGTACTCAATCTTTGGGAGGCTACAGTGACATTTAGGAATTTGACTCTTTCATTGCTTCTGTGTAGTGCGTAGAGCCCTTGAAGTTTCTGGAGATCTCATTTATTCTACTTTATTCTTCCGCAGATGGTTCGTACGAGATCATCGGCATCACGCGGAGATGAGCCTCCCGCTCCAGCACTAGCTCCAGCGCCAGCTCCAGCGCCAGCTTCAGTACCAGCTCTAGTGCCCACTTCTGTGCCAGCTCCAGCCGCAGCTCAGTCTCCAGATATTCGGGGATTACTATTACAGCTTTTGGGTATGATTTGAGAGCGGCCTTCCGAGGTAGCACAGACATCCGCTCAGGGGCAACCCTGGGTGCACAGAGATTAGGAGCGCAGCCGGCTACTATGTCTCCCCGTGCGGAGGTTATTTCGGTTCCATCTGTTGCACAGCCTCTTGCTCCTCGCCTAGTTATTACAGAGTTAGAGCATAAGGCGTTGGGTAGGTTTTTGAGGTTAGCACCTCCAAGGTTTGCTGGTACTTCTGGGCAGGATCCACATGAATTTATTACTACCTATGAGGAGATGTTGCATCATTTGGGTCTGTTGGAGACTCACGGGGTTGGTTATACTACCTATCAGTTGGAGGGCCCAGCGAAGTTATGGTGGAGGGCCCAGGTTGCTTGTAGACCATCGTCGTCACCTCCTTTGACCTGGTCTAAGTTTTATGAGGCCTTTATGGCAAAGTTCCTACCCCAGAGTGATCGCGAGCGTCGCAGGGAGCAGTTTACTCACCTTGTGCAGGGGTCTACGACTATCTCGGAGTATGAGACCCATTTTCATCAGCTAGCACCGTTCGGAGCTATGATCATTCCTACCGAGGCAGATAGGATTCGCAGATTTGTATGGGGTTTGAGGCCAGAGATCAGGCAGCCAGCTGAGATATTGATTGCCAGTGGTCGGTCATTCCAGGCTATTGTAGACTATGCCCGCACTGTGGAGGACTTACAGCGATATGATCAGGGGTCCAGAGATAAGAGGCCTCGGCATCAGGGTGTCTACAGTGGTTCCAGCTATGGTGGTAGAGGTCCTAGCCAGTGGAGCCGGAGTTATCAGCCACAGCAGTACCACGGTCAGTCCAGCTGATCGGTTCAGGCTTCCCTTCAGACTTTCGATAGTACCCAGTTCGAGCAGGGTCAGAGCAGCCATCAGGGCTATGGCAGCCAGTCTTTGAGGGGTATAGTTTTTGGGGCATCAGGTCGCGGTGGTCATACGGGATCTGCTGGTTCATCTCAACTGAGTAGGCCATCAGGGGCTTGTTTTACTTGTGGTACGATAGGTCATTTTGCTAGAAATTGCCCTCAGCAGGGTACAGTTCAGTTGGCCGAGCCTTTACGGGTAGTTCAGCCCCCGGCTAGAGGGAGTGGTCGTCAGAGTAGAGGTGGTGCGCCACGCGGCAGAGCAGGTGGTAGGGATGGCGGTCGGGCAGGTGGAGGTCGTCGTCAGTTTTACGCGGTCCCCAGGAGACCAGAGGCAGGGGCCTCAGATGCTGTGATTACAGGTACGATTTTTGTGTGCCATCAGTCTGCTATGGCTTTATTTGATCCTGGATTGACTTGTTCATATGTATCTGCCTACTTTGTGCCTTGTTTGGGGTTGGCTAGTGAGCCATTATCTGTTCCTGTTTCTGTTTTGACCCTAGTAGGAGATTCTTTAGTAGTGGATCGGATTGTGAGATCTTGTATGCTATCTATTGGTGATTCAGAGACTTGGGGTGATTTGATGATTCTTGATATGCTAGTTTTTGATGTGATACTGGGCATGGACTTGTTATCCCCTCACCGTGTGGTTTTGGATTGTTATGCCAAGACCATTACCATAGCTGTGCCCGGTGTATCCTCGGTTGTGTGACAGGGTTCTGTTAGCCATGCACCATCTGGCATCATCTCTTCTCTTCGAGCTAGGAAGTTGATTTCCTGTGGGTGTTTAGCTTATCTAGCGTATATCCGAGATGTTAGTGCTGACCCTACTTCTCCTGAGTCTGTTCATGTGGTTAGAGACTTCGTCGATGTGTTTCCTACCGACCTGCCAAGCCTTCCTCCTGAGAGAGATATTGATTTCTCTATTGAGCTAGAGCCGGGCACTAGGCCTATTTCTATTTCTCCTTACCGTATGGCTCCTGCTGAGTTGAGGGAGCTTAAAGAGCAGCTCCAGGATCTGTTAGCTAAGGGGTTTATTAGACCTAGTGTGTCACCGTGGGGTGCGCCTGTTCTCTTCGTGAAGAAGAAGGATGGGTCGATGCGCATGTGTATTGATTATCGGTAGCTGAATAGGGTGACAGTGAAGAATAGGTATCCGATGCCGAGGATTGATGATTTGTTTGACCAGCTTCAGGGTTCAGTCGTGTTTTCGAAGATTGATTTGAGGTCCGGCTACCATCAGCTGAGGATTAGGGCGGAGGACATCCCTAAGACAGCATTCAAGACACGTTATGGCCATTATGAGTTCCTGGTGATGTCTTTTGGGTTGACTAATGCCCCCGCAGCCTTTATGAACTTGATGCACAGGGTTCTTGGCCCGTATTTGGACTCATTTGTGATAGTTTTTATAGATGACATCTTGGTATACTCGCGTAGTAGAGATGAGCATGAGCAGCACTTGAGAGTTATACTCCAGACTTTGAGAGATCATCGGCTTTATGCCAAGTGCTCAATGTGTGAGTTTTGTCTTGAGTCAGTTGCATTCCTAGGGCACGTGGTGTCTAAGGATGGGATTAGGGTTGATCCGGGAAAGATTTCAGCGGTTTGTGAGTGGCCTAGGCCTACTACTGTTACTGAGGTTCGCAGCTCTATTGGGTTAGCAGGTTACTACAGACGGTTCGTAGAGGGGTTTTCTTCCATAGCAACACCCTTGACTATGCTGACTAGGAAGTATATCCCATTTCAGTGGTCGGATCAGTGTGAGGATAGCTTCCAGAGGCTTAAGGCCTTATTGATTTCAGCTGCAGTTTTGACTTTGTCGGTTGAGGGTCAGAGCTTCTCCGTGTATTGTGATGCTTCTGGGGTTGGTCTTGGTTGTGTGTTGATGCAGCAGGGTCGAGTAATAGCATATGCGTCGAGGCAGCTGAAGGTTCACGAGCGCAACTACCCCACTCATGACTTAGAGTTGGCGGCGATAGTTTTCACTCTCAAGATCTGGAGGCATTACCTATATGGAGTTCACTGTGAGATCTTCACCGATCACCGTAGTCTTCAGTATATCACGAGTCAGCGAGAGTTGAATTCGAGACAGAGGAGATGGGTCGAGTTACTGAAGGACTATGACTTTAGTATTCTGTATCATCCGGGCAAGGCAAACGTGGTAGCGGATGCCTTGAGTCAGAAGGCAGTGAGTATGGGTAGCCTAGCTTCTCTTTCAGTTTCAGAGCGGCCGTTGGCCTTGGACATTCAGTCCTTGGCTAACCGTCTGGTTAGGCTTGACTTGTCGTATCCTAGCAGAGTTCTCACCAGTATAGAGGTTCGTTCTACTTTGATTGATCAGATTCAGAGCCATCAGTTTGAGGATCAGCAGTTGTGTGACCTTCGTGATCGGGTTGTTCAGGGTGAGACCAGTCGGGCTACTCTAGATTCAGATGGGGTTTTGAGGTTTGATAGTCGCCTTTGTGTTCCGAGGATTAGTGATTTGATTCAGTTAATACTTCACGAGGCACATTGTACTAGATACTCCATTAACCCTGGCACAGCAAAGATGTATAGAGACTTGAGGCAGCTTTACTGGTGGAGTGGTATGAAGCGGGATATAGCGGATTTCGTATCTCGGTGCTTGAACTGCCAGCAGGTTAAGTTCGAGCACATGAGACCTTGTGGTTTGATGCAGCGACTTCCCATTCCTGAGTGGAAGTGGGAAGGGATTACTATGGACTTTGTTGTTGGTTTGCCCCATATTTCTCATGGGTTTGATTCCATATGGGTGATTGTTGATAGGCTGACTAAGTCAGCACATTTCTTGCCGGTTCATACTTCTTATGGTGCAGAGAGGTTAGCTCAGATCTACCTTTGTGAGATTGTTCGGTTTCATTGGGTCCCAGCTTCTATCATTTCAGACCGCGGCACTCAGTTCACATCTCAATTCTGGAGGGCTATTCAGCGAGATTTGGGTACAGAGGTTCATCTTAGTACCTCTTTCCACCCTCAGGTAGATGGCCAGTCCGACAGGACCATTCAGATTCTGGAGGACATGCTTCGGGCCTGTGTTCTTAACTTTGGAGGTTCTTGGGATCAGTTTGTTCCCTTGGCAGAGTTTGCTTATAATAACAGCTTCCAGTCGAGTATCGGCATGGCACCTTTTGAGGCTTTGTATGGCAGGCGTTGCAGATCACCGGTAGGTTGGTTTGATGGTTTTAGTGCTGGGCCACAGAGCACAGATTTGCTTCGAGATTCCTTAGACCGAGTCCCAGTGATTCAGGACAGAGTTCGGGCAGGTCAGAGCAGGCAGAAGAGTTATGCTGATCGTAGGCTTCGTGCCTTGGAGTTTAGTGTCGGTGACTTGGTGTTTCTCCGTGTATCTCCCATGAAGGGCGTGATGAGATTTGGTAGGCGAGGAAAGCTTAGCCCCAGGTACATTGGGCGGTTTGAGATTCTTCAGAGGGTTTGTAGCGTTGCCTATCAGCTAGCCTTGCCTCCGATGTTTTCAGCTATACATCCTGTATTTCATGTTTCGATGTTGCATCGGTATGTCCCAGATGAGTCTCATGTGTTACAATGGGATTCAGTTCAGTTGGGTGATGGTTTAGCCTTTGTTGAGGAGCCGACAGCTATTTTGGCCAGAGATGTCAGGAGATTGAGGTCTCGAGAGATCCCGGTTGTTAAGGTTCAGTGGAGGCACTGTCCAGTCGAGGAGGCTACCTGGGAGACAGAGAGGGATATGCGGGCCCAGTATCCGCAGCTATTTTAGCCTTCAGGTACCCCCCTTAACCTTGACTTTCGAGGACGAAAGTCCTTTTTAGTAGTGGATGATGTAATGACCCTTCCGGTCATTTCCACATACACGTTTTCCTTTTGCCGTTAGAGCTTGTTGTAGCGGACCCAAGTCACTTAAGGCTCGTCAGGACCGGTATTTCGGCGCCGGGTCCATTTGTTTGATCGTAAGTTTCTTTGATAAATCTTCTGAACTTTGGGTCAAATGTCTCAGGGATTTTCCCTCAATATATAAAGAGTTAGAAGTCCCCCGAAATACCAAATCGAAGGTCTACGAGTCTAGTTTCCAACACACAAAACCTTACGTCCAACTGATCTCGGAGTAAAAAGTTATGACTGTTTTACAGCGGACTGTCCGGCAGAAAATGGGTTGCGAACTGGGTCGTGAACCCGGTCGGGTTAAACTCGATTTAAGCCTCAACTTCACGTTTTAGAACGCCATTTCAGTTCCGAAACAGTGAGAAGACATAAGGGAGGATCCCGAGAGAATTCTTGAGTATCAAAATCGTGCGATGGTGAGTTGCGAACTTAAATTTAGGAATTTTATTAATATCGCGTGCATTTGAAAATATTTTATTTAAAAGTGAATTTGGTAAAAATTATATTATTATTACCTTTTTAAAATATTTTAAAGGGTTATAAAAAATATTTTTGTTACGATATAATGGTATATATATTTATTTTATAAGGTTTTTATACATTGTATTATTTTAACGGAGATAGTAAATTTAGTTATGTTAAAATTTATTATTATAATATAGTAGGTTTTATTCGAAATAATTTTCTAATGATTATGGTATATTCAAAAATTATATTTATTATTCTACGAACTTATCCAATACCCGAGTATATAAATAACGGGATAAGAATATTGTTTGTTGCCTTGTAATTGCCACCTCCACTCCACGTGTAGGTGGAGGGAGTGGCCAGCAAGCATTAACAGTGAGTGGTGGCATTTGGAGCTGGCAGCATTACTAACAATTGTTCTTAACCTTAGAAATGTCATTAACATGGTTATATTCAGCAACATTTATTTCCTTTTGCTCCACATATCTGTACGATATATAGATATTAGGCATAGAGGTGCATATCTGCACGTTGAATAAAAAGGGAAGCTAATTATCTACGTCAAATTATTCAAGCCCGAGTTCAAGTTTGATTTTGTTTCGGAGCTTCTTTTCGGAGAGGTTTGAGCTTGTCATCGGACGACAGGTAGGTTACGGTTTATTTTCCCTAGACTCCGCATATATAGAATAAAATTGTATTAATGGGCATCCTTGGGTTGCTTTATTCGGTTGGTACCACAGACCTCGACCGCTTTATTCATGTCTGCCTACTTTTGTTCCTCCATTGCTTGTAGTATTTGCCGATATAATTTATTTACCCTTGTGGTCCTGTGAGGCCTTGTTAACTCTGGAACATAGGAGGTGGGATTTTGGGAATGTCCGCGAGTCCCGGGAATAGAATTATCCTTCTAGGCTGGTTATGCTTGCTGAGTAGCTGTGGGCCTGTGTAGGGTCGATAGGTTGATTGTAAGCTGTTGGGCAGCTATTGTGTTTGATCATACCATTTTCATGCATATAAAATGGTTTTATACATGTTTTACTCTGGTTTGGGTTTCGGGCCTACGGACACTATTTTCGAAATCTTGCATGGCCCGGGGGGCCCGTTTGATGGAAATAATTTGGAAATGGCTTGATTTAAACTTGTGAATATTCTTGGGTAAAAGAAAGTAAAATTATGATTTAAATCACCAGTTTTACGATTAACGCTAGACTCGGCAGGGCCGGGGTGCTAAGTGTCCATATACCATACCGGCGTGGTATTTGTTCCAGAAAAACTATATCAACATTAGTATCAATATAAATAGGCTCACAGACTAATCTTTAGCATTATACACAATGCCCAAGACACATTTACACTTAGCCATTTCAACTCACTAATCACTTTTTGTTTATCTAGCCTATTCATTCAAGCATAACAGGAAAAACACATACCATTCAACCATGTCCGAAGACGAATAACAAGTTATATAGTTTTATCACATAGAATGTAATAAAATGAGTGTCAACTCTAATTAAACCACAATCTACCTCTAGTGAAGAAGTACCACCCGCAAGCTAACTCACAAGTACCTTGCCTTCCCTTAACTCTTTGGAATGCTCGAGGTCTATAAATAACAATTATATAAGAGTAATTAGCCACTTACCCTTGATTTCAGGCTGAGGGAATTTAACCCATCAATTCTACCCTTAAAGAAGCTTTATAACATTCCCCAAAGGTTAGTTAATCAATAATTAGACTCATAGAATTCATAGAATACATACCCAAAGGGTGTTCTAACCAAGTTCATCCCTTTTAGCCATTTTTATGCCTAAAGGTTTCATCTTTGTGGAACCCAACGTTTCCCATCAGCCTTAATCATGCTAAAAATAATTAATTTCATGTTAGGAGTCAAAAATAAACATCAATGGGAGAATGCCTGTATCCCATGGCCTTACTTCAAAGGAGACAAACCAACCAATGAGAGATCTATACCTCCTCCCATATAGTGCTTCAAATGGAGCCATGTCTATACTCGAGTGATAACTATTATTGTATGCAAACTCGGCCAATAATAGATACTAGTCCTAATGACCCCCAAAATCTATCACGCATGCGCGAAGCATGTCTTCTAATACATGAGTCATGCGCTCAGACTATCCATCAGCTTGAGGATGAAAAGTTGTACTCATGTCAAACCTAATACCCAACTTTTCATGCAACTTTTTCTAAAAGTTAGATGTCAACTGGGAGCCCCTATCATAAATAATAGAGACAGGCACCCCATGAAACCGAATAATTTCCTTGAGATATAAATGTGCTAACTTAGCCGCATTATAAGTCACTTGAACTGGGATAAAGTGCACAGACTTTATCAACCTATCCACCACAACCCATATCGAATTGTATTTCCCCAAAGTCTTGGAAAGACCAACCATAAAATCTATGGCTATTCACTCCCATTTTCACTCAGGAATAGGCATCCTCTGAAGAGTGCCACCAGGCTTCTGGTGCTCATATTTAACTTCCTGACAATTTCTACATTTATCCACAAAGTCAACCATATATCTTTTCATTCCACCCCACTAATAGTGCTATTTCAAATCTCGGTACATCTTGGTAATGCCCCATATGTATAGAATAATTAGAATAGTGAGCCTCTGCCAAGATGATAGGGATCAAGTCATTAACATGAGGCACACATACTCCCTATCTAATCTGAATAATGCCTTCAACATCAATCATGGTCTTGCCCGCAACACCTTGTCATTGATCTTGCTTAATTTCACATTATCAAACTGTTTATCTTTTATCAGATCAAAAAAAGAGGACCTCGCCTCAACACAGGCCAATTAGCCACCCTGCTCATATACCTCTAACCTCATGAAGCTCTTAGCAAGGGCCTGAATATCTTTGACCGATGGACATTTAGTAGCTTTCAGTTAGCCCAAGCTATCCATACTCTCGGTCTTCCTGCTCCATGAATCAGCCACCATATTAGCTTTTCTTGGATGGTATAAGATGGTGATGCAATAATCCTTGAGTAAATTCATCCATATTTGTTGCCTCAAGTTCAAGTCTTTTTGAGTGATGATGTTTTCAAGCTATGGTGGTTTGTGCACACTTCACAACACACCCCATATAAATAGTGTCTCCAACTCTAAGTCACTACTAGGATAGTTCTTCTCATGCACCTTGATTTTCCTTGAAGCATAAGCAATGAAATTCTGTTATTGCATCCATAAAACACCTAAGATAGATCGCGAGTCATCATAATAAATAATAAGATACTTACCTTCAACCAGCAAGGCAAGAGTAGAAGTTTTGGTCAATAAAGTCTTCAGCTTTTGGAAGCTCTCCTCACATTCATATTACCAAACAAATGGTACCTCCTTCTAGGTCAGGCGGGTCAGATAAGTAGCAATAGACACAAAATCTTTAACGAACATACAGTAGTAACTAGCCAATCCCACAACGCTATGAACCTCAGTTATGAAAGTGGGCTTGGCCCAATTCTTAACTGCCTCAATCTTTTATGGGTCAACTATTACTCATAAATATGCAACCACGTGCCCTAAACGAGACATAAGAAAACCAAAATCTCACTTTAAATTTTTTGCATATAATTCTTTCTCTTTATCCAATCCCAACACAATCTTGAGGTGATTTCAATGCTTCTCATCACTCTTAGAATATACCATGATATCATCAATGCATACTATAATAAATGAGTCCAGATAGGACTTAAATATCCCATTAATCAAACTGATAAAATTAGCCAGGAAATTAGATCAGCCTAAATGACATCACAAGAAACTCATAGTACCATCCCAGGTCTAAAACACAGTCTTAGGGATATAAGAAGGCCTGATTTTCAACTGATGGTAACCAGACATTAAATAAATCTAAGAGAATACTTAAGCCCCCTGTAACTGGTCGAACGAATCTTTAATGTTAGGGAGAGGGTACTGGTTATGGCTAGTAGCCTTATTCAGCTGCCGATAGTCTATGCACATACGTAAACTACCATTTCCTTCTTAACAATCAAAACCAAAGCACACCTATAATGATCCTTTCCATTGTTATGGGAGATCTAATCATGAAATAATTGGTTAGAAATTTTTCAAAATTGGAAGTTGAAAAATATTAGGCTAGGCTAGTCTTTGGCAAAATCTGGGCAAGGTGAGGTGCAGGGTTATCTGGTAATGAATTGGATAAAATAAACAAATTTTAGCTTGATTTTATGTTAGCTAAGGTGATAAGGAATCCGTAAGAATTATCAGAAGTTAATTCAGGTAAGTTGAACTTCTAATATGAAACTGACCTAAAGGGGTTTGTTCGGGATGTCATGGTTTGAGGGTGTGATACAAAAAATGCAAAACTAGGAGAATTTCGAAGTTTTAGCCTTGCCACACCCACTATAGCAGGTGGAGGGCTGCTACATGGTCCATGCTATAGCATAGAAATTCCCACTATAGCGGAAGTAAGAGTCAGTCAACTCTGTTATAGAGGTAGGCTTCTACTACCGTTGTACCACTTTAGTGGCATTGTGTCTCTATAGCGGGGTTGATTGTTGTTAATGCAGAAAATTTCCCAAAAATGTTCATTATTTCACAAATACATTTTGGGGAAGACTGTGGTGATTTAGGAAAACTCTACTTATTTTCCTACAGATTTCTTTCTTAAGGTAAGTAATTTATCCTCCTAAACTAGTACTTTAATTCCTATGTTTTGGAATCATTAGTTACAGGCCTTGGGGAGGGTTTACCTTGATCTAAGCTGTATAATCTGGTAATAAAGAGATGATGAGGTGAAAAACCTTGGGGTTTTATTCAAAGTTATTTATTAATGATTGTATGTCTTCCCCGAGACTACACCCTGGATGCGACACAGTGCTTATAGTCAAGAGTCACCCAAGCAAAACCATGGCCTTGCATACTACCAAGATATAGACTGAAGGATAATGCGGAAGCTAAAATATGTGTTGAGATCTTGAAACATACTATAAAAAATGAACTTTTATAAAATCAAAAACAAAGTCATTTGAATACTGATAGAACTAACTGACTGACTGTCTATGATGACTTTACTAACAATGCTTACAGTTAGCCGGTACATGACCCCAAATATCTCTAATCAATGTATAACAACTGAAATAACTACTATAACTATTAACTTACTAGAGTTCTTGAAAAAGGAGAACTTGTTCCCTGTTGACTGGAAGCTGCAAACTGTCTAACCGTGATCCTGAGAAATAGCACTGAAACCTACATCATGAAATGATGCAACAAAAGAAAAGTATGCAGTCAATACTTATAATGTACTAAGTATGTGAGATAATGCACTAACTTTAAAATCATGAGAAAACATGTATATACTTAAAACATAACTGAAAACTGGACTAAGTATAAACATCTGAAAATGCATTTTTCAAACTATAGAACAGAAGCTCTTTTGTTGCAAAGGATGTAAATAATGTTTCTGAATTATAGTTGTGAGATCATGGTATTAAAACATTTGTCAAACTGTTACTTGGAGATCCATACACTAAAAAGATATGTTATGTTTGTAAGTCATGAATTAGTACAACTAACCCGAAAACCATGCCATGCCAAAAGTCATGTCTAAAGTTTAACCTTAGGGGAGTTTCTTCTATTGAGCATACTGAAAATACTGAAATAAATGAACCAATTCATTGACCAAATAGATAACATGCAAATGAATAATACTAAATTGAATAACTGACTACAAGGTCATGTAATAACTGAATCTAAACTGTGGGAGCTATTGTTAACGACAAACCCCAAGCTGAGCTAACTATGAGACCAACAAATACCTCAGGCTGGAAAGGGTATTCATACCATGCCAAGGGTCCAAACACTAGCTGGTGTGGATACACTAAACTGATGCCCAAAAGGGCTAAGGTGTCAAGCCTGATCTAATGGATGACCCTTAGAACCTACG
Organism: Jaltomata sinuosa; assembly: GCA_003996215.1. Taxonomy (NCBI): domain Eukaryota; kingdom Viridiplantae; phylum Streptophyta; class Magnoliopsida; order Solanales; family Solanaceae; genus Jaltomata; species Jaltomata sinuosa. The sequence continues at coordinate 32,926 of QJPP01001548.1, forward strand.
GTGGCACCGTAGTTCTGGAACTCAGGGATGTCTACTAAAGGTTTGAGTCCTAAGTGATGGGTGAGCCTTTATCCCCTCATTCACTCGGTGCTAAGTACTACTCCCAACTGAATTATATGCGTACATAAACTGACGTATTGGATAGCTCAAAACACTGTCTTTCTGAGAGTGACAAGTAATACTGAGACTGAAATAACTCTAATTATGTAATTCTGAAAGACTGAGTATCTAGCTAAAATGCATGAAACCCTAAACTAATCGAGTGTTCATAACCCACCATCCTGAAGAATGCAACTACTTATGACAATTCTATAATCTGCGTAAAACATGAAATCTCTTAGTACAAGTTTAATACCATGAGTTATTGAATATACTGAGGGTTCGTGGAGTACCAATATACAAAGATACTAAATTTTTAGGAAAACATGTAATGATGTCAAATCATGCTAAATTAAATCTCAAATTTATGATTTTTAGAAATACATGTAGAAACTCATGCTAAATCATATATTCAGGATTAAAAACCATGTAGGCATAATTAAACTGAATCTACAAGAAAACTTTCCTATTTGGGTAGGAACCCTAGTTTTATGATTTGAAAAAATCATACTGAAATCTGAAACTTTTGGCATGAGGGTGAAAGAAAACCCTCATTGAAATCCCTCATACCTTGAAGTAAGACCCTTGATTAAATCTTTGGGTTTGGAGCCTGAAGTTGAAGAACCTAACTTGGATGAAGAATGTTCAAGAAATCTCTTCTTGAAGTTCTTGAATTTGTTTTTTGAAACCCTACGGTCAAGGGTTAGGATTTCTGTCAATAATTTGCAATTTGATGACAAAATTTCATTTGGAAAACTTGAAATCCTTAGAGAATGACTTACCTTGACGAGGATGAGGATAGGAGGAGAGAAAACACGTTCTAGTTCAGAAATAGTGGAAAAAGAATCAAAAAAATGGATTAAAAGCGACTTAAAAAGGTCCCAGTCAGCCCACATGCAATTTGACATGCGGCCGCATGTAGTTCGCACTTTCTTTCCAGAATTTTTTTAAAATTTCCCCCCTTGTGCATTTAGACATGCGATTGCATGCGGGCTTCTGTGGTTCCCATGTAATTTTACACCTGCTTTCTAGACTGTCAGTCAAAACTAAATGGTTATAACTTTTTACTCCGGACTTAGATTAATGCACGGTCAGTGGCGTTAAATAGAAAACTCAAAGATATTTAATTTGGTGGGTACTAGGCCACATAACTCTTCATATTCTAGGAGTTATGATCATTTTATGTTGACTCTAGTAGAATCTTAAATGAGAACTTAATCGATAGGGATGCTTTAAACTTAACTTGATGAAAGAAGTTTCGTATGAATATGATTCGTATTCAAAGCACTCAACACACTAGAGAAATGATCATTAAACTCATGGAAAAGGATTGGGTCCTTATCTTTGAATTTTTGGGGTGTTACAATATCTTTCCCTTGGGATCATTCGTCCTCGAATGAAGACTAACTAGGCTGAGGTGGTTGGGAAAGGGCTGAAATACCACCAACTGAGTTCTAAAGCTGATGTATTGAAATGGTAACTCATTTTTTTGACTGATATGTAAATTGAGTTGGATTTATGAGACATGTATGTATCCTCAGAGCATAAGAACACTGGTAGGACATAAAGCTGAATATCCAACATTATTAACTGGTCTAGATTGAGAGTAGGGACTCAGTTAAAACTCATAGAATGAACACATTCTTAGAATCGTAGAGTAACACTGGAATCGCTATTTGGAGCAATTTCTATTTGTTCTAGGAGTTGAGCATAGACGTGAATATGTATGGAGTGCATGAACCTACCCAAGAGTATGACACAAATATGTCTGATTATGGTGTCATTTTGACTGAAGTACTAGAAAATCCGCTAGAATAAGAATGGATCAGTATCCCATCATAGCCCTTTCTAGAATTCTATACTAGTTGATCGCAAAGACATGACTTTATTCTTTATTCTATCATCTCCCCCTTAGCTCAAAAGTCACACCTCTAAGTCTGCGGATCCTTCTCCCAAACTAGGCTATAATCAACTAACCCTAGTAAGGTTGGGGTATCAGTGTACTTCTTGGACGTTGAATTCTCCCTGGTAGGCTATAACTAAAGATGCTAAACCCTTGCTAGGTCTTTTTCTAGGGCATCTCTTAGCTTCCTTTTTACTCTTAAGGCTATCACTAGAGGAGTCATACTCTTACTGTGGAGCCTAACCACTTTTTTTAACACTTAGCAATCTGACCTTCGCTTATTCAGCTACTAACATCCCATATATAAGTTCACCATATAATATATACCTATCCCTCTCCATAATTACCAACCTCAGAATTCTAAACTAGTCACACATAGCACCATAGAATCATTGAATACCATGCAACAACATACTACTCTGGATACACATCTATCCATCTACCATTTAAGTGTCTTCTTCACCTAGTCAAAATATGCTCTAAGTCATCTTAACTGACCATTTTTCCTCTGCACACTACCATGGAGCCTACACATAACTTATTAATCTTCGCATAATGCCAAGGGACTTATCAACCCAATTCTCACCTTATTGATACATGATTATAGCTATATACTTCAGCCAATCACTATCCCAATCTTATAGCCACTATAATTCTTAATTCTACGCCTAGCTTTGGGTTCATTCTGCTACTTATCGCCCATAACATCTCTATTCATGCTAACCCTTGAATGATTGTGCTACCAAATTCTTATAGAATTATACCTTTTGGCTATGGAACCATTCATAATAAAGTTTCTGGAAATGGGTCTAAGAGCACATTCTACTATAGTCTCAACTGCACGAGTGAAAAAGGGTACATATATTTGAATCAATAGACTTAACGCACTAGTGGGCTCCTCCCACGCCCTTGTGCAGTCTCTTAACTTTCTGATAACTCTATCTGAGAGCATCTCACTAATACAAATATGATATTTACTTTTTCTACCACCTTGAAGATGAGGCATGATTTGAGTCATTGGATCAATGCACAAATCTGCCTAAGTTTCTTAAGGAACAGTTTTAATGCACGATTTTGAGTATGAAAGAAGGGAAATATTTCCTAAATGCCTTATAGCCTGTTGATTATAAGTGTGGTTCGCAACACACCCATAAGAAAGACTCTACTAAACACTGCTTCACAGAAACCCTAGGACACTTGAACTCTGGGCTCTGATACAAAGTTTGTCATGCTCCGAGACTACACCTTGGATGCGACACAGTGCTTAGAGTCATGAGTGACCCAAGCTAACCCATGGCTTCGCATACTAGTGAGATACAGACTGAAGGATAATGCGGATGCTAAAATATATGCTGAGCTCTTAAAATATACTATAACAAAATGAACTTTTATAAAATCAAATACAAAGTCATTTGAATACTGATAGAACAAACTAACTGACTGTCTATGAGCCTCTACTAATAATGACTATAATTACCTGGGACATAACCCCAGACTATCTTTAATCAATGTATAACAACTGAAATAACTACTATAACTATTAACTGACTGTATTTCTCAAAAGATGAGAACTCATTCCCTGCTGACTGGAAGCTGCAATCAGTCTGACCGTGATCCTGGAAGCTAAAATTGAAACCTAAATCATGAAATGATGCAGCACAAGAAAAGTATGTGGTCAGTATTTTAAATGTACTGAGCATGTGAGATAATGCACTAACTTTGAAATCATGAGAAAACATGTATATACTGAAAACATAACTGAAAACTGGACTGAGTATAGACGTCTGAGAATGCATAAGTAAAACTATAGAACATAAGCTCTTTTGTTGCAGAGGGTGTATGTCAAGTTTCTGAACAATAACTATGAGATCATGGTATTTAAACATACAAAAAACTATTAATTGGAGATCCATAGACTAAAAAGTTGAATTATTTTTGTAATTCATGAATTAGTACAACTGAGCCAAAAACCATGAGTCATGCTAAAACTCATGTCTAAAGTAAAACCTTAGGGAAGTTTTTTCTACTAAGCATGCTGAAAATTCTGAAATAGTGAACTAATGCAATGACCAAATAGATATAATGAAACTGAATAATACTGATCTGAATAATAGACTAAAAGGTCATGCAATAACTGAATTTGAACTGTGGGAGCTACTATTAACCGACATACCCCAAGCTGAGCTAACTATGGGGCCAAACTGTAACCCTTGATGGGAAGGGTGTTCATACCTTTCTAAGGGTACAAACACTGGCTATCATGGATCCATTAAACTGATGTCCAAAAGGGTTAAGGTTTCAAGCCTGATCTGACGGATGACCCTTAGAACCTACGATGGCGCTGTAGTTTTAGAACTCAGGGACTTTTATTAAAGGTCTCAGTTCTACATGACTGGTGAGACTTCATTTTGTTGTTCACTCGGTGCTATGTACTACTCCCAGCTAAATTATATGCATACATCAACTGACGTACTAGATAGCTCAAAACACTAGCTTTCTAAAAGTGAAAAGTAATATTGATACTGAAATCACTCTAATCATGTAATTCTGGAAGACTGGGTATCTTGCTAAAATGCATGAAACCCTAAACTGATCGGGTGTTCATAACCCACCATCCTGAAGAATGCAACTACTCATAATAATTCTATAATTTGAGTAAAATGTGAAATGTCTTAGCATAAGTTTAAAACCATGAGTTATTGAATATACTGAGGTTTTGTGGAGTTCAAGTATACAAAGATAGTAAACCTTAAGGAAAACATGTAATGATGTCAAATCATTCTATATTCAATTTTAAATTCATCGGTTACGAAATACATGTACAAACTTATGCTAAATCATATATTCAGGATTAAAAATCTTGTAGAGGCATAAGTTAACTGAATCTACAAGAAAACTTCATACATGGGTAGGATCCCTAGTTTTATAATTTGAAAAAATCATATTGAAATCTGATACTTTGGGCATGAGGGTGAAAGAAAACCCTCATTAAAATCCCACACACCTTGAAGCAAGAACCTTGGTGAAATCTTTGAGTTTGGAGCCTGAAGTTGAAGAAACCTAACATAGATGAAAATGATCAAGAAATCTCTTCTTGAAGTTCTTGAATTTGTTGCTTGAAACCCTATGGTCAAGGGTAAGGATTTCTATCAATATTTTTCAATTGGATGACGGAATTTGATTTTGGAAACTTGAAATCCTTAGAGAAGGACATACCTTTATGAGGAGGAGGATAGAAGGAGAGGAAACACATTCTAGGTCAGAAAAAATGGCAAAAAAATGAAAGAAAGTGGATTAAAATTGACCTAAAAAGGTCCCTCTAGCCCACATGTGATTTCAAATGTGGCCGCATGTGAGGATCAACGGATCACATGTGGATTGAACTTGCTTTCAAGAAAGTTGGCATATTTCCCCCTTGTGCGATTGGACAGGCAATCGCATGCTGGCTTCTGCGGCTCGCATGTCATTTCACACCTGTTTTCCAGACTGTTAGTCAAAACTAAAATGGTCATAACTTTTTACTCTGGAATCATATGAATGCATAGTGGGTGGCATTGGAAAGAAAACTCAATGATATTTAATTTGGTAGGTACTAGGCCACCTAAAACTTCATATACTAGGAGTTATGATCATATAAAGTTTACTCTAGTAGCATCTTAAATGATTACTTAATCGATAGGGATGCTTTCAACTTAGCTTGTTGATAGAGTTTCTTATGAACATGATTCTCATCCAAAGCACTCAACACACTAGAGAAATGATCATTAAACTCGTGGAAAAGGTTTGGGTCCTCATCTTTGAATTTATGGGGTGTTATATTGCATGACCATAATTTGCTAGTGTGACCTTTAAATTAGTAGTTTCTAGGTGATTTATTGGTGGGAAAAACCCTAGGATGGGTGGAATAATCATAAATTTGGCCCGTGAGTTCAGGATTAGGCTATAATCCATGATATTTTAGGGCATATGTTAAAATTCTATTTTTATTTCTACTATTAGGCAACAAACATGTTGAGGTTGCAAGACAAGGGAAAGCTCAAGTTTGCTAGAGTATTCCAAGCTTGGATTGAGGTAGATGATGATTATTGTAACCTAATTTATGTTATGTGTACATAATAATTGTTTCATTAGTATTAGTTGCACAATACTTGTTCAGGAAAAAGAGAATAAGTGTTAAATAATATTCTAAGTGTTAATCACATGCAATGAGTCTGTTTTGAAAGATTTTTTATTGTACAAGTGTTTTTTGCCATCACTGTGGTTGTGATTATAGTGATATTTGTCATTATTGTGAGATGTACCAGTATATTGGACATCTTCACGGGATTGGTTGATGCTATTTATTAGTTAGCTCGGGTACCATGCTTGGTACAATTTCTATTATTCATTGGTTAGCTCGGGTATCACACTTGGTATAGTATTTATGATTCATTAGTTGGCTCGAGTACCATGCTGGTACAGTCCATAGACAAGAGCTTGTCCCCTGCAGTTCACGATTAGTGGGAAACCATAAGATCTTTAGCATGTGTGTACAAGTTTACTTATTATTCATATGTGTTGGTTCCTTGAGTGAACTGGGATTATCTGTTTGTTGATGTTCATGTATGTTGGTTCCTTGAGAGGATCGATATACATTGTTACTTGGCATACATATTGGTGCTTGAGTTGCCAGGTTTGTGTGTTTAAGTGCTAAGGTGGTTCTTATGTAAACCAGGATTACATGTTAAGTTCCATAGATGATGTCCTAGGGATCCTTGGGTGGTCCGGGTCACTTGTAAGATGTGACATAATTATATCTCTGGTGTGTTTACTTGTGTAGTCCGACATGAATTATATGGTTGTTGAGTCAGATTGTTGTCTACGCATCTTATCAGTAGTCTCATTGACTTGACTTGTTACATGGTTGTCTTGTTTTACTATGTTATTGTTACATGTTCACATTTCATATTTTGGACAGCCGGCCGATGATCCTACCAGTAAACTGTTGTTTCTTGTATACTGATACCACATATGCTCTTCTTTTGTTGAGTACAAGGTATATTCTGGCGGCTTCTATGAGACCTCAACTATGAGTCAGGTGATTTCTGAATTCAACGGTGAGCTGCATCATCCGGGTTACCACGAATTCTGCAGTTATTCCTAGTCCATTTTTTGGACATAGACTTTATCTTTGTTTTGAGGTTTCATCCCTTTCTTTCAGACAACTAGTAGAGTTTTGGTACAATGATTTTTAGATTCTATGAGTTTAATTTCCGCAGGTTGTTATTATTTCTTTTAAAGATATGAATCACTAGTTTACATAATGAATAATGCTTAGTTATTTAATTTTTTATTAAGTGTAGGGTTGGTTTTTGGTTCTCCCACCAGGGATTAGCGTGGGTGTCTGATAATGCTCAAACGTACTCTCCAAGATAGAGGTATCGGTGATCATTAAGCAAATCACATTTATATTCCCAATGTGAGTCGGGGTCGATCCCACAAAGAACAATGTAATCGCGATTGAGCTAATAAAGAATAAAAGCAACTTATTAAAGTTCTAAGAGCAAAAATAAAAGATAATGATAGGGGGTTTTAAACTAAAACAAAAGATGAAAGAAAATCAAATAAAAGATAGATTTGATCAATGTCTTTCACCTTGCTTTCAACAAGCAAGGACAACAAGGGAGAATTGGGAATGGGAATTCAATTCACAAGACTTGCACTCAATTAACACATGGGTAGTCTTGGTTAATGTATGCTTAATCATCTTTTGACCAATCAAGCAATTAACCTCATGGGTTCCCTCGAATCACCACGAGTGAGAAATAACTAACAAATTAACTTGGGTAAGTTGGGCTATCTCTAACCCCATCTCTTAGATGGGATTTTCCGGCAACCAAACTATCTCTAGCATTGATCTAGAGTGGAAACCCCAAATCTCCACTATTAAATCTTCCCGAATTGAGGAAATCCCCTTTCAAGAAAGAACATAATTAGAAAGCTAAGTCAATGTTTGCAACCATCAACTATAAGATTCAAGCATGGAAGATTCAATAGACCCACATAATTGATCAAGAGAAAGCATAAGATAAGTATTAAATACCCAAATTTAGTATTATCTCTAATACAAAACCCAAATCTCAATTCAACAACCACACCTACAAATTAGCAATTATGAACAAGAGTTGAAGGATGGAAACTAAGGTAAGGATTTTACAATAAAGAGCATCCAAATCTTCACTTATATGGTGTTGGTTGATGAACTTTCCCTCCAAGCTTGTCAAAAATTGTGAATTTTTCCAAAGATTCTTTCCAAAATGGATGAGAAGTATTTTATATGGATTGAGGTTTCCCAAAGTGTGAAAATACTAATTTGGTCCTAGCTGAGCCCGTTCTCCCCAATTGCGGAAAAAGTTCCACAATTGCAAAAAAAGTTCTGCAATTGCGGTATTCCCTCTGATGAGCATATACCGCATTTGCGGTCCTGTGGCCCTATTTGTGGTCTGTTGACCTTTGCTGACTTCCACAATTGCGGTTCGATGGCTGCATTTGCAGCATGTTGACTGTCAGTTGACTTCCACATTTGTGGTACTTTTGCCGCATTTGCGGTATCTGAGGCTTGTTCCTCTCTTTAGCTCATTTTTAGCTTATTTTGTCCAAATTGCTCCATAGTCTCTACATGAATAAGTATCTCCTGAAATAGATCCAAACAAGCTATAAGTGGTCTCATGTCCCCATTAGAGGATGTTAAAGTCTAAGAAAAGAGATGAAAATAAGTGGTAATTTCACCACTTATCAACACCCCCAACTTAAGCTCTTGCTTGTACTCAAGCAAATCACAACTCAACTCTGAGGGACACTAACTACCAAGCACAAGGACCATCCGATCATTTTCACACACACTTATCAACTAAAGCACAATCGATATGATTTCGATTGGTACTAATAATTAGTCAATCACAAGCAAATGCTCTACACAACAATCCCCTCAATTTCACCAACCTTTTCAAGAGTTGCAAAAGAGTTACAAATATGACCAAGTGACAACAACCAATCCTCAAGAAGTGACTTAAGACTACTAGTTCACCAATCATGCTCATTTGATTCCTTTTCGAAAAGTTACAAAATCACCACTATCCTAGTTCACATGACCTCACAAGAAAGAAAGTCCCAAAACACTATATTTACAATGATAAAACATGGGACAAATGTACAACACTCACACTCAAAAAGATTTTCAAGTACGAACAAGTATCAAACCATAAGATCGCCCTTATTTTCATTCGCCACTAGCTCAAAAACCATTGGTCGGAGATCTCAAAGGACTTTTTTAAGCTTGTAATTTAGGCTTGTGGAAGGTTAGGATACACATTTGGATTCAAGTGACTACATCCTCCTTGAACTCCACATAAATTTTTCTATTTTAAACCAAAGCCATTTCTTTTCATTTTCATTCAATACAAGACACCATTTTACTCATTACAATTGGGGCCCAAATTATATCAATTTGTTCACCTTGGAGGATTCATTTCTTTTCATTCCTTTCCTCTTTTCCTTTCATTGTTGCATTCTTTTTCAAATTCTTTTTTATTTTTGAAAATTCCTTTGGATTCAATCCACAAACAAAAATTACTCATTTTACACTCCTCTAAGGTACTTCTTCACCACCCCCAACTTCGGCTTTTAGCCTCGATTTCACACTTGTAGGGTTCAAAGAGGGACGCGTTCAAAAGGGGGATAAAAATAGTTTCAGGCTTGTACCAAAGTTGTCAAAGAAGAGGTATTTGGGTCAAGAGGGTTGACTAGTGATACAATTTGAGTGCAATGGTGGAGTTTAAAGGCTTAGTAGGTTTCAACAATCACAAAGAAGACCTAAGATCATTTCTCCAACCAACACAATTAATACTAGCAGTGGGAATGACTAACCGGGCAAGTTCCAGATGACACAAGCAAGTACGAGGATTATTCAACAATACTCACCACACATGGCATGCAAACTATTAAAGACGGATGAATTTTTCTTCCTAAACAAGGACAAATAGAGCCACATTTTGCATCTATGTAATCACTAGTTGGTCAAAAGTCAAAAAAAAATTAAAGGCATTGTCACAAACATCATTCTTTGCTTTTCAACTATGTCACAAAACTTTTGGAGGGGTATGCTCAATTTAGCTCAATTTACATGCAAGAATAAATCTATTAGTACAAATCAACTCACTATCCAAATTATCTCAAAAGATAATGATTTGCCCTTAAGAATGATGTCACTCAATCTATCATTGGGCTAAATCATCTATATTGATTGATATTGCGCACCTCAACACACAAGAAATTTCATCTAGCCTAGTGGGTACTAAGACTTTCCCTGGCTTCAAACACCAAACAAAGCTACTATATAAAAGAAAATAAAGAAGCTTTGATTAAGGAAATGGCACAAATGACTATTCTAACAAGGTTTCAACAACACAAGACCCGACGAGTGTGAAAGCATAATATCCAAAGAAATAAGCCCGACAAGGGCATAGAATACAACTATCTAAAATAAGCATAACTACTAACCAAATGCCCACCCCCAACTAAACATGTTGCAATGTCCCCAGTACAACTAAGAACCACAAGATACAATGGTGGAAGGGGCTTCGCTTGTCATACCTAGATCCTTGTAAAGATGAGTCAGTCTTGGCGTTGCTCTTGTTAGTGAATGGAAGAGAGAAACGAAACTGATCTTTTTTGAGAGAATGAACCAACTATTTTTTTTTTTGCAACTGCAAACTACCGCAATTGCACTATAAATGCCGCAATTGCAGAAATTCCACTTTTGCAGTAAAAAGTTCTGCAATTGGGGACCACCACAAATGCAAAATCTGTAGTATCTCAGGATATTTCAATTTTTGTTCAGACCACTAGTTGCTTATGAGAAAGCATGTTCGATGGGAACAATGAGGGGTGCGAAACGCACCTACTTCACAGAGTCTAATATTTTTGCTAAGTCACTGGTTCCTTGTGCGATGGCTTGTGCGAAGGGCACTCTTGTAGGTGTGAAATGCGCATTTTTCAGATGTCTTTTTGGTGGTTCTCAACACTTGGTTACTCTTCTTATTCCCTTGAACACCTAAAAATAAATAAAAAAGAAACAAAAAGTGAAGTGAAATAGAAAAAATAATTTTTCAAATGATGGGTTGCCTCCTATCAAGCACATAATTTAATGTCGCGGTGCTACGTAAGTCTTGTCACTATTTTGATATCCACTTTGAGGATTTGAACCTTCAACCCAAATTTGAATTGAACTTTCGGTGATAAACATGGGGTGAAGGTGAGAACATGAGATGGCCATTTTCTTGATGTCGCATTTTGCAATTTTTTGCCTTTATTGAGGAAGATCACATTGCCCTCTATCCATGAAAAATTTAAAACCGGATAAACCTCGATCTATACTCCTTCCAAGGTCTTCCAAAAGTTTGATTACTTTGGATTTTGTTCATTCAACCAAACTCAGGGTCGAAAAGTGGTTGGAGTAGGATTTGGGCATCTCCACCTTCAAACTTGCCTCATTCATAACATCCTCACATTCGAATGAACTAGAGTCTTTTAAGATGAATTGTTGGACTTTGACTTAAAACTCTAGTATCATTCACTTGATCTCGGCATCATGATTTTTCTATAAGGTAGTTGGTTGCCACAACACCTTTAATTCATGAGCATCCCCTGTGTTCTCCTCTTCAATAGGGAACAACTCAAAACTACTATCCATGATCGTGCATGTTTCAACACAAGCATTTACATCCGTGTTCAAATTCCGGATAGCAACTTCAAGTGGCCCTTATTTTTGCCTTCTCTTGGCATGCTTTTTCAACAATATCCCGAACATTGGTAGCATTCTTTCACATTGTTCCCCATAAGCCTCTAGTTGGTAAGCTCGGTTTAACACCCATTCTAGGCTCACAACCTCACCTAATACAAATTTCTCTTCTTGTTGGGGTTCAAGCACTACCGGTACGAATTCACTTTCGAGCGATTCCATATTTTGCAAATCTTTATCATCATCCCTGAAGTGAAATTTATTGAGCTCAATATTCGAGACATGTTCATTGAGTGGGCTTGGAGGGTTTTCTTCACCAATTTGACCAAGAGGCGTAGACATAGGGTGCATGTCACGATTTCTCTCCTCTTCTTCTTTAGCCATTGCATCCATAAAGCCATTCTTGATGGATTGCATACCTTCCACTTGGGTTTCTAGTGAGACCAAGAGAGTTTGGAGCTTGGCACATATGCTTTCTTTGCTTGTTAAGTCATGATTCCTATTAAGATCTCAAACACCTTTAGCAATATTGTTAGTACAAGAGGGGGGAGAAGGACGATCATCATTAGGAAATTCACTCGAATATCCATCATGACTACCACACAAATAGCAATTGTGCCCATCGTAGGAGCAACAAGGTGAATACATCCCTCTCGTAGGGATAATTTTACACCTTTGCCCATGGATGGTCCTCCATAATAAGCACAATAGTCGGGAATATGCACTGGGATGTAACCACCAACGTTTCTAGCATTTCGATATTCCATGGTATTAATCAACAAGATAAAACTAAACAAAATAAAAATAACTATTCACAGAATTGAACTAGAGTAAGTAAACTCAAATTCTAAACTAACTCAATACGCCAAATTGTTCCCCGGCAACGACGCTATTTTAGATAATGCTCAAATGTACTCTCCGAGATGGAGGTATCGGTGATTGTTAAGCAAAACACATTTATATTCCCGACGAGATTCGAGGTCGATTCCACAAAGAACAATGTAATCGCGATTGAGCTAATAAAAAATAAAAGCAACTTATTAAAGTTCAAAGAGCAAAAATAAAAGATAATGATAAGGGAATTTTAAACTAAAATAAAAGATGAAAGAAAATCAAATAAAAGATAAATTTGATCAATGGATTTCACCTTGCTTTCAACAAGCAAGGACAAGAAGGGAGAATTGGGAATGAGAATTTTATTCACAAGACTTACACCCGATTAACACATGGGTAGTCTTAGTTAAGGTATGCTTAATTTGTCTTTCGACCAACCAAGCAATTAACCTCATGGGTTCTCTCGAATCACTATGAGTGAGCAATAACAAACAAATGAACTTGGGTAAGTTGGGCTATATCTTACCCCAACTCTTAGATTGGAGTTTCCGGCAACCAAATTATCTCTAGCCTTGATATAGAGTAGAAACCCCAAATCCCCACTATTAAACCTTCCAAAATTGAGGAACTCCTTTTTCAAGCAAAAACGCAATTAGAAAGCTTAGTCAATATTTGCAACCATCAACTATAAGATTCAAGCATGGAAGATTAAATAGACCCACATAATTAATCAAGAGAAAGCACAAGAAAAAAATTAAATACCCAAATTTAATATTATCTCTAATACAAAACCCAAATCTCAATTCAACAGCACACCTACAAATTATAATTAAGCACAAAAGCTGAAGAATGGAAACTAAGGATTTTACAATAAAGAGCATCCAAATCTTCACTCCTATGGTGTTGGTTGATGAACTTGCTCTCCAATCTAGTCAAGAGTTGTGAATTTTGCCAAAGATTCTTTTCAAAATATCTTAGAAGTCTTTTATATGGATTGGGGTTTCCAAAAGTTTTAAAAGACTGATTTGGTCCTAGATGAGCCCGTTCTCCGCATTTACGAAGAAATTTACGCAATTGAGGTATTCCCTCTGATTTGCATATACCATATTTGCGGTCCTGTGGCCGCATTTATGGTCTGTTGACCTTTGTTGACTTTTGGAATTATGGTCCAGTGGCTACATTTGCAGCATGTTTACTGTTAGTTGACTTATGCATTTGTGGTACTTTTGCCACATTTGCAGTATTTGAGGCTTCTTCCTATCTCTTTAGCTCATTTTTAGCTTCTTTTGTTCAAATTGATCCATAGTCTCTACATAAATAAGAATCGCTTGAAATAGATCAAAACAAGCTATAAGTGGTCTTATATCCCTATTATAGGATGCTAAAGCATAAGAAAAGAGATGAAAATATGTTGTAATTTCACCACTTATTAGTGTCACTTATGACGGTTTAGGTCATGACAAAGTTGGTATCAGGGCCCTAGGTTTGTTGATCTTGTCATACTAGAACCGGTCTAGTAGAGTCTTGTGGAATGGTATAGAGACGTCTGTACTTTTCTTCGAGAGGCTATAGTACTTTAGGAAACTACCCTTTCTTTCTTCCTTCTTGCTATAACTTAATTCCAATTGGTATCTGACCTCCTTCATTATTTTGTCCGCAGATGGTGAACACTAGGTAGAACGGATCAATGGCAATATCTCCAGCTGTATGATCAGTGGTTCAAGGGAAATGTAGGGGTAAGAGAAGAGAGAGAGCAACACCCGCCAGGGGTGGAGCTCAGGTAGTTGCTGATCAGAGGCCAGCGATACCTCCCCCACCCCAAGATCTTGTTAAGGAGGCTGAGGCAGTGCACGAGGATAGCACAGAACCAAAGGTGGTAGCATCGGTTGGAGTTACAGTCCTTCGTTCTATGTCTTCTAAGGCTATTCAACCGGTTTTGGCATTTTTGAGTGAGCTAGCGAGTACTTGACCCACCTTCACTACACTTACTATTCATGTTTTGGGTGCCCATCCCGCTGTCAAATTAGCTCCTAAGATGGATGAGGTTTCCGGTACATATGCATTCTTTTGCTTGGCATTAGGCCCCTTCATGACCGAGACCGAACATGAGTTGTTGACTATGTTTTTGAAAATGAAACCCCCTTTGTTTTATGGTATAGAGAATGAGGATGCTTTTGAATTTATTCTTGATTGCTAAGAGAAGCTGCATAAGTTTGGGATTGTGCAACAAAATAGTGTTGAGTTTTTCAATTTCCAATTGCAAAGGGATGCCAAGCAGTGGTGGAGAGCCCATGTGGAGTGTCATTCTTTAGATTTTCCTCTGATGACTTGGTCTCAGATTCATGCCCTATTTTTTGAGAAGTACATACCCCGTACTCTCAGGGATTGCAAGAAGGATAAATTTCTTTCTCTCGAATAGGGTATTATGTCTATTACAGCCTATGAGGCTATGTTCCATTCTCTGTGTCGCTATGCTACCCAATTTTTAGGCACTGAGAATTAAAGGATCCGGTTATATATTAAGGGCCTGAATACTGATTTGCAGGTTAAGTCTGTTCACATAACTTCTGCAGGAAGGAGCTTCAATGAGGTGTCTGATTATGTGAAGAATCTTGAGGGAGTTAAGCAAGTTGGGCAGGCTAAGGTATTCGCCAAGAAGTCCAAGAATATCGGTAATTACAGTGGATTTTATTCTGGAGGTCCAAGCAAATAGGTTTATTTGGCTTGCCTTATTTAGTCAGCCTTGAAAACTCTACAGGTGGTCATTTAGGGGCTATTCAGCATTCTCCAACTACTAGAGGTCAGGGGGCTTCCTATTCTTCGGCTCGCAGGCCTTCTCTTGAGCGAGGTTATTTTCAATGTAGTGATGTGGGTCACTTCAGGAGAAAGTGACCTCTGAGAAATATTGGTAACCAGTTATAGAAGCAGGCCAGGGTTTTGCTTCCATACGGTTGAGGTGGCAATGGTAATGGTCGTCCACAAGATGGATGAGGTAATAATCAGAGAGGCCATGGTGGAAATAGAGGTAATAGTAATGCAGGGAAGGGTGGAGCGCAGCCTGCTAGGGAGGTTGCCTGACTTGATGATAAAGCTTATTTTTATGCCTTCCTTAGCAAGTCTGAGCTAGGACGGGGCATCCGATGTTGTGATAACAGGTGATACTCTCATCTTTGACCGAATGACTTCTATTTTATTTGATTTGGGTTCCACTTAGCCTTATGTATCTGTTAGATTTTCTTTGGGTCTTGGCTTGGTTTGTGATATTCTTGATTCTTCTGTACATGTTTCTACTCCTGTTGGAGAGTCTGTGGTAGTGACCCATGTGTATCGTTCATGTTCTATTTTGTTTATGGGTTTTCAGACTCGGGTAGATTTGATCATTTTGGATATGTTTGATTTTGACATTCTGTTGGGTATGACTTGGTTGTCTCCGTATCAGGTTGTTTTGAACTGTAATTCTAAGAAAGTGACTCTAGAGATACTAGGTATGGGTAAACTAAAGTTGGAGGGTGTGAATAAGCCTAATATGGTGAAAATCATATCCTTTGATCGAGCTAGAAAGTTAGTAGGGAAGGGGTGTTCAGCCTGCCTGGCTCATCTTTGGGATATTACAGCGGAGTCCCCTCCTATTGAGTCGGTCCATGTGGTGTTTTAGTTTCACGAGGTATTTCCTATGGATTTACTTGGTATGCCTTCAGATAGGTATATTAACTTTTTTATTGATTTAGAGTCAGGCACTCACCCAATCTCTATTCCTACTTATTTAATAGCTCTGGTCGAGTTGAGAGAACTCAAAACTCAGTTACAGGAGCTTCTTGATAAGGGATTTATTCATCCCTGTAACACCCCAAAAATTTTAAGCTAAGACTAAACAACTTTCAATTGGTGTCATGATCAATTCCCTAGTGTGGGGAGTGTTTTAGGTGCGGATCTTGTTCATAAGAAACTCCTATAAGCAAGTTAAGTTGAAAGCACCCCAACCAAAGAAGTTTTCAGGTAAGACTAAACTGGGGTCAACTTCAAACGATCATATCTGCTAGAATATTAGGAGCTAGGTGGTGTAGTACCCACCAAATTAAAGGTCTTTGAGTCTCCTTTCCAAGACCACCAACCGCGCATTAATTTGAGTCCAAGGCAAAAAAGTTATCAGTATTTTACTAAAATGTGTTTGTCTGTCAAACTGACAGACATAAACCACGAGAGGAATCCACGACTCGTGGATCAAACCACGAACCATAGATTGAACTCGTGGAAATTAGTTTTTCACCTAAAAACCATGAGGAGGTTCCACGGGTCGTGGAAGTTTCCATGGGTCATGAAACCAACTCGTGGAAATAGTTCAGAAGCTTAAAAGTGGCCAGAAAACCACGAGAAGGTTCCACGGGTCGTGGAATGATCCATTGGTCGTGAAATAAACTCATGGAAATCATTCCAGAGACCAGAAACTTTGCCCAGGAACCACTAACCCTTTTCACGAACCGTGATACATTCTACGGGTTGTGGTTCATGCTCGTGGAACCCAGCGATAAGTTTTTTTTCAGCAGTTTTTAATTTAACTCCTTAGGGGCATTTCAGACATTTCATTCTTCTTTTAGCCCCGATTATAAATAGTTGTAGGCTTATTTTTATTAAGTCTAAACCTCAAATCAAGTCAGTTTCAAGAAGAAAAGAATGCTTTTCTCTGATGTTCAGACCTAGGGCTTCTTCTACAAAGCTTCAACTTCAGATTTCTCTTCAGGGATTATCATCCACCAGGTATGTGGGTATTCAATAAGGGTTTAGTTTTCCCTTATGCCAAAAACCTCAGTCTTCTATTTCAAATTTCATGATGTTAGAAAGTAGGGTTCTTACCCAATCATGCTAAATTTTACAGAATTCAGTCGTTATAATTTCTACATGATTTATATCCTATTTGACAAGATTTATACAATGTTTTCAATGACTTGCATGAGCTTTCACAAGAACTTTAAGAAATCAAGAATTTAGCCTAAAATTCTAGTACTTTCATGAGAATTGGTTTTCTTCAGAATTCAATCTAGATTACTAGCATTCAGTTTTAAGCATAAAATTAGCAAGTTTTCAGCCTACAGGTTTTCTTTAAAATTTCTCATGATTTAGCAGGCTTCAACTTACCCTCAGTATATTTTACAAGAATATGTTTTAAATATGAACTTTCAGCATATGTCATCAATGATTATGGACTTAGTAAGTTTCATAATTAGTATGACATCTAGATATGTCAACATGCTTTATGAATAGTTTTCAGTTATACAGTCTTTCAGAAATCATCTAGATAAAATAGGTTCTGATACAGCATTCCATAACTTCAGTTTTAAATGAGCTATTAGTATTTAGTTTGGGAGTAGTATTTAGCACTTAGTTGGACTAGGGTTCAGCGTACCCTCAAGTCCCAGAACTATGTTCCACCGTAGTTTATATATCCCCTCAGGTGGGCATCAGAACTGGTGATCACGCCAGTCATGCCTCTATACTCAGGCAAGGTATATTGGGTCCTCTCGATAGGGCGTATACATCGGACTCCACGTTTAGCTCACATGGTTTATGTTGGATAATATACCTTCCCACAAAATTAGACTCAGTAGTTGTGTACTAGGCCCTTAATTCAGTTTTACAACTTTTAAATTATATTTTTCAGAATATCCTTGCATTTCAGACTTTGTGCATATTATGTTTGGGCCTGAGTACTACAGATTAAATTTATAGTTTTTAGACATATCATCAATATTTTAGCATGTTTATTCATCTCATAGTCTATGTATCTCACAGTTTACAACTCAGAAACATTTTTATACTCTTCAGTAAAAGAGCCCATGTTTTACAGTGTTGAGTTATGTATTCTCAGATATCCATACTTAGTCCATCTTTTAGTTATATTTCTAGTATATACATGTTTTCTCATGTTTTAAAAGTTAGTGCATAATCTCACATGCTCAGTATATTCAAAGTATTGATCATATACCTTCTTATGCTGCATCTTTTTTATGATGCAGGTTTTAGTGCTAGCTTCCAGGATCATGGTCAGACTAATCGCAGCTTTCAGTCAGCAGGGAACGAGTTCTCCTTTTTTGGGAACTCCAGTTAGTTAGTACTTATAGCGGTTATTTTAGCTGTTATACATTGATTAAAGGTAGTTGGGGGTCATGTCCCGGTTAACTGTAGTTCAGTGTTAGTAGAGGCTTCATAGACCGTCAGTCAGTCAGTTGTATCATTTTTCAAATGAGTTGTATTTTGGTTTATAAAACTTCAGTTTATTACAGTGCTTTTTAAGAGCTCATCATATATTTCAGCTTCCGCATAATACTCTTTAGTTTATCTGTTTATATTTAGTTACTCATGAATTATTCCAGCAAGAAGGGTTATCTTGGGATTACTTTTTGTCTAAGGTCCCGTGATATGTCTAGGGTGTAGGCTTGGGGCGTGACAGTCCCAGTGCCTTGACTTGAGGTGCGCTGGTCTTGTTCATTAAGAAGAGATATGTTAGCATGAGAGTGTATATATTACAGGCAATTGTACAAGGTTACCATCAGTAATAAGTATCCTTTGCCCCCATAGATGACCTCTTTTACTAGTTGCAGAGTGCTTCAACATTTTCTAAAATTGAATTGAGGCCAGGTTACCATCAACTAAAAATTTGGCCTGAGGATATATGAAAGAAAGATTTCAGGACTCAGTAAGGGAACTTCTAGTTCTTGGTAATGTTGTATGGGTTGACCAATGCGATGGCAGACTTCATGAGCTTGATGAATGGTATTTTGAGGCAATTCTTGGATTACAGGCCTACAACTACTGCAGCCAGGACTTGGCGGCTTCCAGGTGCGACACTCCAAAGGTAAACCCAGGTAGGCGCGTCCATGGCGTAGCGCGCCCGACCCCAAACTACTGAAGCCCGATCAGGGCACCTTTCATGCGTAGCGCGCCAGAGCCCAAACTGCTGCAGGGTGAACTGGGCGCCTTTCAGGCATGGCGCGCCAGCAGCCATCCCGATAGATTTTTTCAGCTTTTTCTATTCCAATTTTAAGAAGGAAAAGGGGTTATTTCCCAAAACCTATAAATAGAACCTTGTATGTTTTTGAAGGGTTCCATCATTATTTTTGGAGAGAAAGAGGCAAAAATAGATTTCACCATTAGGTTTCTTTTCTTATTCCTTTTTCTTTGTCATACTTTGGATGATAGAAAATATTATCTTTGTTCTTCGTTGTAGTATGAGTGGCTAAGAACCCTTGTTCTGGAGTTACGACTACAAACGCATGACTATTTAGTATTGAATGTAAATTGATTGTTCGTTTACCACTATTAGTTGTTCTTATAGTCATGTTTTAGTATTTTGATGCTTGGCCACAATTAAAATAAACATATAACCTTGTTGTGAACTCGAGAGAGGAATCAACAAGGTAGACCAAGGAATATAAGGAGCAAGACCTCTCTTTTGTAACGTAAGAGGTAGGTTAGCGACTAGGATAGATATATACCTAGAACGCCTTGCTTGGTTCATACGGGAAGAAATATAAATTCTTTTAAAATAAGATGTCACATCCCCGCTCAACGATGTAGTTGTTATGCTATTTTGAATAGGAAACTTGAGGCTCGAGAGAACATAGTTGTAATATCAACCCCGGAATCAACAACTAGGTGAATGAACAAGTTAATTCACATGATTGTTATTTAGGATTGTGTAATAAAGCTGTAACCCTGGAATTCTCTCCAAACTTGGAATCAACAATCATTACTTATTCACAATTCATTTTGTCAATTTATTTTAATTTGTTATTTACTATAAAAAATCATATGTGAATTACTTTCATACTTGCGTATTTAAGTTGTGTACAAATAAGGTAGAATATTTGTTAAGTCACAAGTCTCTTGAGTATGATATCCGGACTAACTAGTTCCTATTACTTGGACGACCACGTACACTTGTGTGTGGGTGAAAATCAACCAATAAGTTTTTGGCGCCATTGCCGGGGACTTAGAAATTAGCAAATTTCTAACTTTTCTTATACGATTTTATTATTCAGGTATTGAAAACTTAATCTTAGCTTTTGGAAAAATCTGCAGGTACAAACTTTGAGCTGTCAAAAAACTTGAAAGTAATACAGATTTGGTAGAGCCATACCCCGAGCCTGAAAGACTATTTCATCAGCGGAGAAGGGAAGCAACTCTTTATCCTATTAAGTTTCAGGCAGTGGCTAAGGAGACAATCCCGTTAGTTGAACAACCCGAAGTTGTTATCTCAGAAATGGCAGCACCAAGGCCAGTGCGCGATGTGGCAATCCCACACTTGACCAATGTCACCAACGACATGCTGTAACCCACACTGGGTGGTAGGTTTAAGCTGAAACAGAGTATGATGCAACTTTTGTACACCAATGGCCAGTTCACGGGCTTATCACACGAGGACCCGCAGACACACATTCAAAATTTTCTGGAAATTTGTGACACGTTTATTCCAACAGGAGTCGTAGTGGACTACGTGAAGATGACATTGTTTCTATTTTCTCTACTTGGGGAAGCGAGGAGATGGTTGAAAGTTGAACCGCCTAATTCCATCACTTCATGGGATGAGTTGGCCCAGAAATTCTTAATGCGTTTCATTCCCTCCGGGAAGACAACCAGGCTGAGGAGTGAGATTCTGAGTTTCAGGCAGAAGGATGCTGAAAATCTCTTCACAGCTTGGGAGCAATTTAAGGCCCTCCTTATGGCATGTCCTCATAATCAGCAGAATAATGAAGTGCAGGTACATACATTCATTGAGGGGCTTGAGCCTCATTCGAAGATCTTACTAGATTGTGCAGCAGATGGGTAAGCACTAGAGAAGACATATGACGAGCTGTATACTCTTCTGCAGAGGATAGGGAATAGCAATTCAGAATGGAACGGTGATGTTAGTAGAGCTACACCTAAGAAGGTTGTCGGAATGCTTGAGGTAGATTCCAACATGGCTTTATTTGCCAAGGTGGAGTCTATGGCTAATCAGATGAGCAACATAGCTACTGTTCTCAACAAATTGGCTCTGGAAAATAATCAGGCGCATGTTAATGCAGTTCAACCAGTAACTGCTCAGTTTTGTGACACCTGTGGTTGTGACCAACTATCGAAAGATTGTGCAGCAAATCCGGACTCTGTGAACTTTGTTGGGTATGCTCAGAGAGGTGGAAATCAGATTTATGGGAATGCATACAATGCAAATATGTGAAATAATTTTTCATATGGGAACAACCAAGGCCATCATCAATTCAGGCCACAAGGACAAAATCAATAGTTTGCTAGAAACAATAAGCATGCGGTAATACCTAGCAACATCGAAGACATGCTAAAATTTATCATGTAGATCCAAGATAAAAGTTAAGCAAAATTTGAGGCAACTACCAAGGATCACGCAACTGCCATCCGGAATTTAGAGAAGCAAATGGGGCAGCTAGCTGGAGCACAAAATGAGAGACCTCAGGGTAGTCTTCAGGGCAATACTGACCCAAATCCAAAGCAGTTGAATGTAGTCACTACTAGAAGTGGGTTGGAGCTGAAAGAGTTGGCACCAAAGCAAGCAGATTCCAAGGTAGTTGAAGTTGCATACAAAAAGGCTAACTCTGGGACTGAGACTGAGGTGAAATAAGATGAAGTTATTGTAAAGCCTCCTCTACCTTTTCCACAAAAGTTGATAAAACAGAGAGAGGAGACCCGATTCAAGAAATTTCTTGACCTCTTGAGGCAGGTACACCTTAACCTCCCACTCATAGATGTTCTTTAGGGAGTCCCGAAGTATGCAAAATATATCAAGGACATTGTGGAAAACAAGAATATGATGACTTAATATGCCACAGTTGCTCTTACGGAGGTATGCACTTCTCAGATTCAAAATAACCGCCCACCAAGTTGAAAGATTCGGGAAGTTTTACTATTGAGATCAGTATTGGCCAAAAGGTTATAGCTCAAGCACTATGAAATCTTGGGGCAAGTATTAACCTTATGCCATCTTCAGTCTTTAAGAAGATGGGGTTGGTTAGTCCTCGCCCCACTACAATTGTTCTACAGCTTGCAGACAGATCTTTGTCTAGACCTGATGACATTATAGAAGATGTATTGGTGCAGATTGGTTCGTTGATCTTTCTGGTGGACTTTGTGATCTTGGACTTTGAGCCACACCCAGAAGTTCCATTTATTTTGGGACATCCACTATTGGCTACAGGGAGAGCATTGATTGATATGGCAGCAGGGCATCTCACCATGAGAGCACATGACAAGGTGTAAGTCTTTAATGTGTACAATGCAATGAAGTTGACTGCACTATATAAGGACTTATCGGCTATTACTATGGTAGAGATAGACTCAAGAGTACCGCTCATCACTTCCTCAAATCCATTGGAGAGCTCCCTCATAGGGACAAATTTATATGGAGATGGAGAAGCACATGAGATGATTCAATGCTTGGAGGTAGCTTGTGCATTGTCCAGGACTACTACGTTCGAGCCTCTTAATAAACCATTGGGGCATCCTCCTAAGTCATTTACTGAAGAAGCCCCAAAGCTGGATATGAAGAAACTCCCACTACATTTAAAGTATGCATATCTGGGCGAAGATGATACGCTTTCGATAATCTTAGCAGCTGGGTTGAATGAAGTACAAGTTAAGGAAGCACTAGCAGTATTGTGAAGAAGGAAAAGAGCAATTGGATGACAGATGTCTGATATTCATGGGATCAACCCATCATTCTGCATACACAAGATATGTATGGAGAAGGGGTACAAGCCCATGGCACAACATCAGAGGAGACTGAATCCTCCTATAAAGGAGGTAGTGATAAAGGAGGTGATAAAGTGGCTAGATCCAGGTATTGTTTTTCCCATTTCAGATAGCAAGTGGGTCAGCCCGGTAGAATGTGTCCCCAAGAAAGGGGGGATGACTATGATAAAGAATGACAAGGATGAGCTGATCCCAACACGTACAATCACTGGGTGGAGAATTTGCATGGAGTACAGAAAATTGAATGAACCCACCCGCAAAGATCACTATCCCATTCCCTTCATTGATCAGATGTTGGATCGGTTAGCTGGACAGGAATACTTCTGCTTTCTGGATGGATACTCTGGCTACAATCAAATATCCATAGCACCTAAAGATAAAGAGAAGACGACGTTCACTTCTCCTTATGGCACATATGCTTTCAAGCGTATGCCCTTTGGGCTTTGCAATGCGTCGACTACATTTCAGAGGTGTATGATGGCTATCTTCTCTGATATGGTGGAGGAGATTGTGTAAATATTCATGGTTGACTTCTAGTGTTTGGTAAGTCATTTGATTCTTGTTTGCAGAATTTGGATAGGGTCCTTGCGAGATGTGAAGAGACAAATCTGGTGCTTAATTAGGAGAAGTGCTACTTTTTGGTCACAAAAGGCATTGCCCTTGGCCATAAAGTGTCAAATATGGGGCTCGAAGTGGACCATGCGAAGATAGAGGTTATTGAGAAACTACCACCTCCAGTGTCTGTACGAGGGGTTCATAGTTTTCTTGGACATGCAGGATTATACAGACACTTCATCAAAGACTTCTCCAAGATATCAAGGCAAATATGCAAGTTGCTAGAAAAAGAGGTGAAGTATGAGTTCAATGATGACTGTGTAAAGGCATTTGAAAATATGAAGAAGCGCTTGATTGAAGCTCCTATATTGATTGCTCCAAATTGGGAGCTACCCTTTGAGCTTATGTGTGATGCGAGTGATGTTGCAGTTGGAGCTGTGCTGGGGCAGAGAGTCGAAAAGGTATTTCATTCCATTTACCATGCGAGTAAGACTCTTGATTCAGCTCAGATGAACTACACATTTATAGAGAAGGAGATGCTGGCACTAGTCTTTGCTTTTGACAAGTTTTGCTCCTATCTTGTGGGAATAAAGATTATTGTGTACACGGATCATTCTGTTATCCGGTACTTATTCAGCAAGAAGGATGCAAATCTAAGACTCATTTAGTGGATTTTTCTATTGCAAGAGTTTGACTTGGAGATAAAAGACCGAAAGGGCACAGAGAACCAAGTGGCTAACCATTTGTCTAGACTTGAAGATTTGTCTCATGTGCCCAATAAAGGACATATTAGAGTAGATTTTCCAAACGAGCAACTCTTAGCCCTTAGTATTGCTGAGCTTCCATGGTATGTTGATCTGGTCAATCTAGTGGTGAGTGGAGTTTATCCCTCGGAAGCCACTACACAACAGAAGAAGAAGTTGTATCACTACTCTCGATTCTATCTATGGGATGAGCCTTATTTGTTCAAGCAGGGTCCGGATCAGATAATTAGAAGATGTATTCTAGAGAGTCAAATGAGGGAGATCTTAGAGAGTTGTCATGCATCTCCTTATGGGGGACATCATGGAGGAGAGCGCACTGCACATAAAGTATTACAATCGGGGTTCTATTGGCCCACTATATTCAAACATGCGGCAGCTTTCATCAAGAGTTGTGATCAATGTCAGAGGACCGAAACTATATCAAGAAGGCATGAGATGCCTCTGCAGAATATCCTTGAGATGGAGATTTTTGATATATGGGGAATTTACTGCATGGGGCCCTTTCCACCTTCATTCGGATAAGTATATACTTGTTGCGATGGATTATGTGTCAAAGTGGGTAGAAGCAGTCGCCCGTCCCACAAATGATGCAAAGTTAGTGCTGAAGTTTGTTAAGAAGAACATATTTACAAGATTCAGCACTCCATGAGCTATTATTAGTGATGGTGGGACGCATTTCATCAACAATTGGTTCAGTAAGTTGTTAGCTAAGTATGGGGTGCATCACAAGGTGAGTATGACATATCACCCCAAATGAGCGGGTAGGTTAAGGTGTCTAATCGGGAAGTGAAACAGATTCTGGGGAAGACCGTTAATGCACAGAGAAAGGATTGGGCCAAGAAGTTGGACGATGAACTGTGGGCGTATAGAACTGCCTACAAAACACCCATTGAAGCTTCTCCATATCGCTTGTTTATGGTAAGGCTTGTAATCTGCCAGTCGAGTCGAAACACCAAGCCTATTGGGCTATAAAGAAGCTTAATTTGGATGACGAACTGGCATGGCAGAAGAGGCAAATGTATCTTAACGAACTTGATTAGTTTAGGTTTCAATCTTATGAGAATACCAAGCTTTACAAGGAGAAGACAAAGAGGTGGCATGACAAGCATATCCTTTCGCGCTCGTTTGAACCCGGCCAACAAGTCCTCTCATTCAACTCAAGGATGAAGTTTTTCCCCGGAAATATTAAGTCTAAGTGGTCTGGACCATTTGAGGTAGTGCGGATGACTCCGCATGGTGCAGTTGAACTCCGGAAGATCGGTGACACGGTTACATTCTTGGTGAACGGTCAAAGGGTGAAGCACTTTTGGTCTGAAGATGTGGACAGGAAGAAAACCTCAATCACCCTATCGGATGAGTGATCTTTGAGGTGGTGTCGTGCCGCGACGTTAAATCAGGCACTGTGTGGGAGGTAACCCACGATTGTATTGTAATAGTTTAGGACAAAAATGTCAAAAATGCAAAAAATATGAGTCGTTCCATGACCAAAACTATGGCGCTAGGGAGGCAACCCACCATTTTTCTTATTGTTTGTTGTTTTTGTAGGGAGAAAAAGAAAGGTGCCAGCCGCGGACGCATAAAAAGAGGTAAGTACCATAAAATTTGAGTCCTAGGGGTCTGGTGGAGCTCTGGAACACCACCCCAGGGACAAAATTACCGCAGGCATAGTTTGGCGTGACAAATGCGCACCGCGCCTGGAGTCAAACTATTGTGAGATGCTATTGGCGCCTTCTTGGAGAACTGTGCCATGCGAGTTCCCAGGTAGGCGCTACATTGGGGGAACGCCCCTTGGGCAAAACTACTACGGGTCTCTTCTGGCGCGATTAGGGCGCGGTGCCCAATAGTGCTTCGGGCAGCGGACTTGGTCAAGGGTCAAGGGTCAACCAACCCAAGACAAAAAATCTTGACCAAAAAGGTCTTTTAAAAGACAACCTTTGCCTAAATCTCTCTTCATTATTTACAAGGAGCGCCGCCCCACTTCCCTTTTCTCCCAAAAATTTCCTCTTTTCTTCCATTGTTGTCTTCCCCTAAACTCCAACAAAATCCATAACTTTTCAAGGTAATTTCTCCCTTTACTTTCTAATGCTTTCTACTTCCTCTTAATGCTTTTCACATTCAAGATTGGTTGGTGTAATCTTTGTTATATTGGTCTAATATTTTTTTCACCATTGATAAAAGCTTCAAAGCTTAAAAATACACCCACAAAAGAACATTATTGTTCGTAGTTTCACTAACATGGTGGAGTTTGAATTTTGTCTCTTATTTTGTGTTGGGTCCTGATTTATGGAAGGCCTAATGGGTAGTAGAAAGTGATGGGTCACCCTAAAAAAAATCATGAAAAATCACATGAATGTGCAGAGCAAATAATGGAGGGGTGACCTTGAATGAAGTTTAATGTTGAAAAAAAAGTAGAGAATCCTTGAGAATTATGTCGAATGAACTTGTGTAAATGGTTTGGTGGATGTGGTGTCTTAGGTTGACAAAATACAAATTGTGTTGAAAGAGGGAAGTTTGAGTACCTCATGATTAGCAACCTATAGACACCATTGCTAACAAAATAAGTGTGGGGTTATCATGATCCTATGAAAGACACTAATTTTGCTAGCTCTCATTATACTAGGCTGAATTGTTTAATCTGTGTGTTGTAGGTACAATGCCGCCACGAGTGAAGAAACAGGTCACTGAAGGGACTGGGGGCAAAAGGCCCCGAAAAGGAGAATCATCTGGTACGGCAGCCCCTAAAAACCCGCGGGCACCCCCGCGATAATTTGGAAAGAGAATAGTGAATGTGTGGGGGCTCGACTGGTTTGAGAGCCAAAAGGAAGCTAAATACCACCCAGATGAGCATGTGAATGAAGCTTAGCTGCATGCAAAATTCCCACAAATCCATGAGATGGTCCACAGATTGGGCCTTCAATACTTTTTCTGGACCAAGGGGATTGTAACCTCACTATAGTCAGGGAATTCTATGCTAACTGGCAGGCAGGGGAAGGCCAAAGTTGAAGGTAGGGTCCGAGGGAAGGTTATCCGATTCACCACGCGATTGCTAAATAAGTTCTTCGGCACATCACACGTGGATGCAACACCGTACTCAATAATGAAGGAGGACCCACCATACAAAGACATATGCCACACACTTTATGGGGTAGACTCCATAGCTCAGTGGGAAAGAACAAAAGATATGCAGAGACATTCTACCCTCCACTATGCATACTTCAATCAGGAGGCGAGTGTTTGGCTAAAAATTATATGTAGTACCCTTCTCCCATGCCCACACACCACCGAAGTAACTAAACACAGGGTGGTATTGGTATATATGCTCATGAAGGGGATGTCGGTCAATGCAGCGTCAGTACTAAGGCATAATATGGTCAAGTTTTGTGAGAACAAAAGGTGGCGCTACTGCTATGGGGGATTGGTGACCCGATTCCTTAGGCAATGGTAGATTGAGGAAGAAGTACATGATACGGTTCCTCCGCAGGTACCACACCATATGAGCAAACTGTTGGATGTGACTAACATAAAGCCCTAAGATGCTTTACACAGGCCGATACTTTCAAATGTTGACCGACAGGCTCGTGATGAGAGTTGGATGGGGAGGATGTACGTCATGGCAGATTTGCAGTTGAGGATTGGTGGTCGGCCTGCGACCGAGGAGGAGATATCGGCACTGCATGATAGATACCCTATGATAGAGACTGCGATGTATATATGTAGATGGGTCCAACTTTTAATGAGCCCCTAGATGATGATGAGCCTACAATACACAACACTCAATATGATGAGGACGACGAGAAGGATGATGCGAGTACCGCATTGATAGCGGTAGATGATTATACAGCTAACCAGGATCAGGAATTCATTCCTGATGATGATGAGGACGACGCTTAGTGGCCCAAGGAGTTCCGTCTCTCACTCTTTACCTTTATACTTTGTTTTTGAAGAACTGAGGGAAATGCCATGTTTTAAGTGTGGGGTGGAGAGTCAGCGGAGAAGTACTTCCTTTAGTTTTTCATTGCTATATCTTGAGGGTGATGAGGCATCGTGTGACTGGTTTTAGCTGATAGTTGATAGTTGAGTTGATAGTTTGTTTTAGTATGTTAGTTTTATTTTCTTAGGTTGGGTTCCTTGGCTTTTGTTTTCGGTTATTTTCCTGAGGATAGTCCCTTTAAACTGGGTAGATTTTTTTTTGGATAGTTATTTTCTTAGGACGCGTCGTAGTAGTAATGACTTGTCCCGATTATGGATGGATGACGACCGTCTTAAGGGAAAATTAGTCATGGGATTGTAGGAGTAGAAGCCTGTCCTTTGGAACGGAGAAATTCCACTTGGATCTTTAACTAGACATCATGGGTAGTTCAAAAGAATTCAAGCAAGTGAGTAAGAACTTCACAAGGGACACATAGGCTCTTTAACTAGACTCAAAAAGTGTAGAAAACGGGCTTAATTGTGTTAGTGCACTCAAGATGTTTGTGTTTGAGCATGCAAGTGTGATATTCCTATACATGTATCATGGTGCCATGTGTGTGTGATCTTTTGTTTTGTTCTTTCATAGAATATCATCTAGAGCTTACCCCGTGTGTGTGCGAATTGTACGAGCATGAATTTTATGGAACATGATGAAGGCATTTTCTTGAAAACACCCATTTATTTGTTTCTTTGATGATTGTTTGTGCCTACCTTGACATTGTCATTAGTCAAGCCCACTTGAGCCTAGAAGCCTATTTCTTTGATTAAGCCGCATAATGAGCCTATCCACTTTGTTGATACCCCATGAATTTGATCCTAATGAAACTCCCTAGTACACAATGATTTCTAAACGTGAAGAACAAAAGGAGGAGGGTAGATAAAAAAGTGAAGGAGAGGGTAGTAACTATCAAAGAGATAGAGCCCGATCAAATTGTGTAACGTTCTTGTTGTTAGATGCCCAAAGAATTCCAAAAAAAAAAAATATATATATATGAATGAGGGTCATGCTAGCAGCAAGTACATGTCATATCAAGGGTGAAGAATAAATAGAAAGAGTGGTAAGGCATTAGAGCGTGAACATAGAAGAAGCTTAAAAAGAAGGGTGAAGAAAAGAGTAGAAATGTAGTGTTATGTGCAATTGGGAAAAGAGCCACTTTGTACCAAAAAATATCCTACCCGTCCCGAAGCCGACATTACAACCAAGTAAAAGTCCTTTTGATTCCATGAATGTGATTGCTTTGTTGAATTTATTATACACTAAGGGCAAGCCTATGGCATGTTGTGATATGTAGGAAACATCTTTTGAGAGAGTGAGAGTTTAAATGATGCAAAGTGCCCATCTTTGAAAGGAAAAGTGTGTGATTGTGAACGGGGGTAATACTAAATTGTGAGGGCACACATGACTTTTGTTTGTTAGTGTTATTACTTGCATTGCTCACACATAGATATGTTAGCCCGATATTGTGATAAAGAGTCGGTTATAGAGGGTGTGTTGTTTCAAGTGAAAGGTCTTAAGAGCTAAAATGGGTTTTGAATGTGGCTTACTTAATGAACTACAATAGCATGATTAAAAGTGTTTAGTTACTCACAAGTGTGGATGGAAAGTTCTCTAGGTGTTTATGGTGAACCATAGGATGGATGATAGTGAGTTGTTCGAGGACGACCAAAGGTTTAAGTGTGAGGTGGTGATGTTGGGCATAATTATATGCCGGTTAATCGTATTTTACCCATGTTTACCTTATGTTTTGAGAATGTTACCTAGTATATATTGTGTGTTTTGATCAAAATTGCTATATGTTGCACTAAGACACATGATTAGATATTTGCAGGAAAAATGGCTCGGAAATGACATTGAAAATACGAAACAGAAGAGTAGAGCATGGAATTGATGTAGCGGAATGGTTGGGAGCAATCAAGGAAGAAAAATAGGCTGGGAGGAACCTGGCGCCTTACAGGTGTGGTGCCCCAGGCCTACAACTACTTTAGCTAGGACTTGGCACCTTCCCGGCGCGGCGCTCCAAAAGAAAACCCAGGAAGGTGCATCCATGGCGCAATGCGCCTGACCCCAAACTACTGAAGCCCGATCCGGGCACCTTTCAGGCGCACCGTGCCAGAGCCCAAACTGCTACTGGACGATCTTGGCGCCTTTCAGGCGCGGCATGCCAGCAGCCATCCCGACAAAGTTTTTTAGTTTTTTCTATTCCGATTTAAAGAAAGAAAAGGGGTTATTTCACAAACCCTATAAATAGAACCTTGTACATTTTTTGAAAGGTCCCATCATTATTTTTGGAGAGCAAGAGGCAAGAATAGAGTTCACCATTAGGTTTTTTTTCTTCTTCCTTTTTCTTAGTCATACTTTGGATGAAAACAATATTATTTTTGTTCTTCGTTGTAGTATGAGTGGCTAAGAACCCTTGTTCTGGGGTTACGGCTACAAACGCATGACTATTTAGTATTGAATGTAAATTGATTGTTTGTTTACCACTATTAGTTGTTCTTATATTCCTGTTTTAGTATTTTGATGTTTGGCCGCCATTAAAATAAATGTATAACCTTGTTGTGAACTCGAGAGACGAATCAACAAGGTAGACCGAGGAATATAAGGAGCAAAACCTCTCTTTTGTAACGTAAGGGATAGGTTAGTGACTAGGATAGAGATATACCTAGAACGTCTTGCTTGGTTCATACGGGAAAACATATAAATGCTTTTAAAATAAGATGTCACATCCCCGCTCAATGATGTAGTTGCGATGCTATTTTGAATAGGCAACTAGAGGATCGAGAGACCATAGTTGTAATATCAATCCCAAATTCAACAACTAGGTGAATGAACAAGTTAATTCACGTGATTTCTATTTAGTATTGTGTAATCAAGTTGTAATCCTGGAATTCTCTCCAAACTTAGAATCAACAATCATTACTTATTCGCAATTCATTTTGTCAATTTATTTTACTTTGTTAATTACTACAAAAAATCATCTGTGAGTTACTTTCATACTTGCGTATTTAAGTTGTGTACGAATAAGGTAGAATATTTGTTAAGTCACAAGTCTCTTGGGTACGATATCCGAACTAACTAGTTCCTATTACTTTGATGACCATGTACACTTGCGTGTGGGTGTAAATCAACCAACAACTTCAGACTCCACCCTTGATGAACACCATTGTCCAGCGAGTATTCTCCAAAGGATGCCCATTCATCAAATTAGAAGAGAGAAAGGATAGCTATGGACTTCGTGGTAGGTCTCCCTATGAACTTAGGAGAGTATGACTTAATTTGGCTCATAGAGGATAGGCTGACTAAATAGGCCTATTTTATTCCAATTAGGGTGGACTACAACTCTAAGGAGTTGGAAAAGATATACTTCAGGGAGATAGTGAGGTTACATGGGGTGCCACTTTCCGTTATTTCAGACAGAGGTACACAATTTACTTCTAAATTCTAGGGCAGATAGCATGAGAAGTTGGGCACCCAACTCACTTTTAGAACAATCTTTCATCCTCAGACTGATGGACAGTTAGAGAGAATGAATCAGGTGCTTGAGTATATGCTGAGGCTATGCGTGATTGACTTTGGTGGCTATTAGGATCAGTTCTTGTTGTTGTGTTAATTCTCTTATAACAAGAGTATCACTCTCGCATCAAAATGGCTCAATTTGAGGCACTCTACGGGAGAGGGTGTAGATCTCTCCTAGGGTGGTTTGTGGCTGGTGAGGTGAAATCTCTAGCCATTAACTTGGTAAAAGAAGCTCAAGAAAAGGTGAGGCAGATCCAAACTAACTTATTGGAAGCTCAGAGTAGATAGAGGGATATGCAGACCGTAAGGTAAGGGACATGTCATTTTAGGTTGGTGAACAAGTTCTGTTGAAGGTGTCACCTATAAAAGAAGTCATGAGGTTTGGAAATAAGGGAAAGATTAGCCCTCTGTACATCGATATGGGATATATAACATACAAGTTTGCATTACCGCCTAGCTTGTTCGGAGTTCATCTGGTATTCCTTATATCTATGCTGAAGAGATACCATGGGGATAGGGATTACATCATCAAGTGGGATTCAGTCTTGCTAGATAAGGATCTTACTTATGAGGAGGAGCCGGTTGTCATTCTTGTTCTGGATGTATGGAAGTTGAAGGAAAAGGAGATTTGATTCAATGGAAGCATCATCTGGTTGATGAAGCCACTTGGGAAATTGAGAAGGACATGTGGGACAACTGCCCTCACTTATTTGAGGATTCAGGTACTATTTCTTTCATGACTTAGCTTATTTTCTTGTTTGATAATATAGTGATGAATAATGGGTAAATTGGTATATGGTTTAACAACCCTTTCTATCATTATGGGTGAGCTAATTGTGCAACAATTGGGTTAGAAATTTTCTGGAATTAGAAGTTAAAAAATAATTATGCTAGGCTAGTCTTGTGTGAAATCTTAGCAAGGTGAGGTATAGGGAAATTTGGGAAGGATTAGGTTAAATTAATAAACTGTAGCTTGATCTTATGTTAGCTAAAGCAATAAGGAATTCATAGGACTTTTTAAAAGTGAATTCGGGTAAGCAGAACACCCGATATCGAACCTGATATAGAGGGGTTAGTGTGGGATGTCATGGTTTAAGGGTGTGTTGCAAAAAAGGAAAACTGGGAGTTTTTCTAAGTTTCTGCCTCACACACCCACTATAGTGGGTGGAAGGCTACTATTGCGGCACCACTATAATAGAGTTCGTCAACTCCACTATAGCGAGAGGCTTCTCCTATGGTGGTACCGCTATAGAAGCATATGGTCTCTATAGCAGTGTTAACTGTTGTTAATGCAGAAACTTCCCAAAAATGTTTATTATTTCACAAATACATTTTGGGAAAAACTGTGGAAATTTAGGGTGAACTCTACTGATTTTCCAGCAGATTTCTTTGTGAAGGTAAGTCTTTTATCCATGTAAACTAGTACTTCAATTCCTATGTCTTAGAATCGTTAGTTATAGGCCTTCGAGAGGGTTTATCTTGATCTAAGCTGTAAAATCTGGTATAAAAGGGATGCTGAGGTGAAAAACCTTGGGGTTCAATTTAAAGATGTTTATTCATGATTGCATGATCGTAATTCGCTAGTGTGGCTATAAAATTGGTAGCTTCTAGGTGAATTATTTGTGAGAAAACCCCAGGATGGGTGGAATGATCATGAATTTGGCCTGGGGGTTCGGGATTAGGCTATAATTCACGATATTTAAGGTCATGTGTTGTAATTGTGCTTGCATTTTTATTTCTAGACCATAATCAGGCCTAGGTTGTAAGACAAGGAAAAGCTCAGGTTAGGTAGAGTTTTCAAGGCTTGGATTGAGGTAGGTGATGGTTACTACAACCCAATTTGTGTAATGTGTGCATAATATTTCATTAATATTACTTGCACAATACGTGTTCAAGAAAAAGGGAATGATTGTTAAATAATTTCCTAAGTGTTAATCACATGCAATGAGTTGTTTTGAAAGCTTGTTGTTTTTTACAAGTGTTGTATGCTATCATTGTGGTTGTGATTCTTGTGATATTTATCATTATTGTGGGATGTAGCGGTATACTGGACATTTTCACAGGATTGGTTGATGCTATTCATTGGTTGGCTCATGTAACACACCTGCTACAGTTTCTATTATTTATTGGTTGGTGATAATGCTCAAACATACTCTCTAAAGTGGAGGTATCGGCGATAGTTAAGCAAAACAAATTTATATTACTCGACGGGATTCAGGGTCGATCCCACAGGGAATTAGAGCTTAGCCTAAGCAAATATAGAACAGACTTCACATGAGAGTAGATTTCTCAACAACAACTAATGTTAAAAAAGAAGGGAATAGGGAATCTGTCACAATTTAAATTCCAAACAAAGCAATAAGTAAAAGTGCATGGTGTAAACAATAGGGAGAGGACGACTAGAGATGTGCTTCCGATGGGTCTTAAATACTGGTAAAGGTACTTGGTCAATTGCGTAAATTCCTACTAAATGATATAGGTAGCATTGGTTTTAGGCATGCTTGTTAATCTCTCGATCAAACAAACATATATCCAATGGTTTTTATTCAAACACCATTGCTTAGGCAAATAACCAACAAACATATGTTTGGAGAGGTCACACTATTTCTAGCTTAGACCTTTAAATGGGTTGTTACGATGATTTGAGCTATTCCTAGCATCAATCTAGGTGGAATCTCAAGTACCCACTAGCAATTTCACTAAACCCATATCATATTAGCAATTCTAAATGTTAATAGGCAAGATCCATACCCTTTTATCAAGTACCCATGATCTACACATACCTAGACAAGGAAACTTAGCCACTCATGCTAAAGGATGATGAAAGTATACCCAAAGGGAAAATCAAATTCCTTTTCATTAATTGTAGTAAGAATCCAATATCCAAGCTCAAATATACAGGTCCAAGGTTGAAGATTGAGAAAATGGATTGAAACCCTCTTTCTTGCCTTGGGAGAGAAACTTGCTTCCAAAAAGTGAAAACTATTAAAAAAAACAATTCAGAACTCTCTAAAATTGTTCCTAAAATGGGTTTCAGAAGTTTCCCAATTCATCATACAAATATGGACAAAAATGCCCTTAGAGATCCATGTGATGCAACGTGCGGTTAATAAATCATAATTTGTGCATCGCACAGCTCCACAATTGTGCACTAGAAGCTTTAGCCAATCTTCCGTCTTTGTGCGAAGTGGGGTGCGGAACGCACCAAACCTTGTGCGCATTGCACAGTGACTGCACCAGTTAACAGATTCTTCAGCCAATGTTTGAGCCTTGAGCGGTGGGAGGTGTGGACAGCACCTAGTGTTAGGAATATCACACGAGGTTCACACTTCTTGGTAGAATCTCCATCTTGTTCAATCCTTCACACTGCAACTCCTTTTAATCTCTTTTGGGTCAAATTCCTTGTTTTCGATCTTCAGACAAAAGTACTTGCATTCATGTCCATTAAGTCAATAAAAAACACTAATCTTATCAAATAATAGATAATTCATGAATAAAGGCTAAATGAGTTGGTAGATTACCGACTCATCAAACCCCCAAACTTGAACTGTTGCTTTTCCTCAAGCAAGATACTAACAAGGTAACGAATGAATTATGTTCTAAAACTCAATCAAGGAACCATAGACTACTCTATTCTAAAAACTAAGAAATGATAAACAAAAAGACTCAAACACAAGACTCAACTATTATGATCATCTCAATTTGAACCACCACATTATCAAGGAAATAGATCATTTCAAAACTTTTTCAAAAGGACTTCATTTCTCATTCAAAATCAAGGGAATTTTGTCATTCAAAACAAGGCACAAAGCTTTTCAAGTCATTGTCATGGACCATCAAAGGTTGCCTCGAGATTCGCCACACAACTTGTCTCATTCATTCCTCTCAATTGAAATAAAGACTTTATTTTCAATTCGAGTGCATGATGCCATTCACCACAAGAGAGAATCCCACTCACAATCATGCACTTCACAAAACAAATGGATTATAAGAGAACCAAGAAGACTCTCACTCTCTCAAGGAAGTTTGAGTGCACGCATGTCAAACCATAGGCTTTCCCTTTATGTAAATCGCCACTAATGTAGGGTGATCAAGCTCGAAATCACTAATTACTTGTGGCTTACGATGTTGGCTAGGGCTAAGGTAAGGATTTTATTTGGCTCGAGTGACTACACTCCCTAATGCTCTTTCTTATTACTTTGAACGCCACTCACATTTTTGAATTTTTACTTCACCTTATTTCTCCCTCTCACAACCCAAGCTTCTCCTTTTCAATCATGATCATTCAAGACTCCTTGTATCGCCTTCATTTGGTAGCACCCATTCTTTCTTTTCATTTTGCTCATTGGATTAAACTTTTTGGAGCAATTTTCAATTCAAACTTAAGGTGCTATCTTGAACTTGCAGTGAATCCTTTTTCTTATCCTAGTAAATCAGATACACCCACAAATTTAGGCATTTTCCTATGTTGTCATTTCATCCCCCCCCCTCAAACTTAGGCTTTTAGCCTACTTTTCATTTTCAAGCAATTAGGTAGGACGGATGCCAAGATAGAGGTTCCAAAAAGGTCAAGTCACAAGTTGTCGAGGGAAGGCATTTTGGGGAAGTGACTATTAAAGGGCCTAAGAACTTTTTCCAAGCTCGGTCACACCTAGAATTTCACCTTGAATCATATTCGAGGAATGTTCTAGACAACACGCATGCACCAGAATCAAGGTAAAGCCTCACCACACAAGGCATCATGCCACAAGACTTCTTTCATTAGTCTCAAGACAAGTTGGGATAAATGACTTTTGACAAGCTATTCTGATATCATTACACACTCATTTGGGAATAGATTCTGCCAAAGCGAGAGGGTGGAAACCATGACAAGAGAATGCTTTCCTCAAAATTTCATTTCCCCTCTTTACTTTCTTTTTCAAAAATGTCTTGCCAAGAAAAGATTTTTTTATAAGTGGGTCCATTTCGAGACAAGAACACTACGAACTCAAATTAAAAATAAACTTGGAATTTTCCCTTAAGAAAGTCGCCTCTTAATCTATCATTTGGAAACACCAACCCCCTTTGACACAAAAATAACAAAATAAGAAGAAAAAAAAAATAAACATTTGCTCTTTGGGAAAAAGCCGTGCTATAAATAAAACCCTCGGAGTTTATTTCTAAACTACTATTAACAAGATGATTAACATACTGAAAGCACCCCCAAACACAAATGGAGCATTGTACTCAATGACATTAGATATAGGAAAATATAGTACTCCCTGGGGTCACTGTATGACGCACTAAGTAGGTGCAAATGCACATCAGTCGCACAAACAAATGGAGTATTAGAATTAGAAGTCTGCTTATTGCTTGTGCAAAAGATGTGACATATGCACTTTGTGGTGTGCGAATCGCCCCAACGTTTGCATGATGGCTTGAAATTCCAGGTGAAACTACCAGTTTTATATTATGTAGTGCGAAACTGGTGTGCAAACCGCACATTCAATGATGCGACTTCACACCAGTCGCATTCTGAGGTGTCCAACTTCACAACATTCTATTTTTACCATGCGACAAGCTCTGCGATGTGCACTTTATGACATGCTTTCACATAGTACGGCACATGTCCTGCTTGTAGCTCCAAAATCCTTACCTTGGTTCCTACCTACAAAGCCAACAAAACAACACACAAAAGAATACCAAAAAGCAAAAATACAGAAAATAAAAAAAATGCTTGGGTTGCCTCCCAAGAAGCACTTGGTATAATGTCACGACACGATGATAGTACCTCCCATTCAAGTCTCGTCGAGGTAAATGGCCTCTAGGCTTGTGACTTCCTCCGGGATGCCTAAGTACTTCTTCACTCGCTGCCCATTCACCTTGAAAGTTGCACCATTCTTTGCTTCAAGTTCTATTGCACCATTTTGATATACTTGGTACACTTTGAAAGGGCCAGACCTTTTGGACTTCCTTTTCCCCCAAAAGATTCAGAGTCTAGAATTGAACAAAAAGACCCAATCTTAGGGTGAGAATTGCCACTTGATGATTTGTTAATCGTGATAGCGCTTCATACATGCTTTATAAATTGATGCACTCTCACATGCCCTCAAGAGGAACTCGTCCATCTTGTTGAGGCCCTCAACTCTAGCATGGACAGCCTTTTCCCAATCTAAGTTCAGCCTCTTCAAAGACCACACGGCTTTATGCTCGAGTTCTACCGGTAGATGGCAAGCTTTGAAAAATACCATTTGATAGGGAGACATATCAATTGGGGTCTTTTATGCAGTTCTATAGGCCCATAGGGCATCATCCAATTTTTGGGCTCAATTTTTTCGATGGACGTTTATCGATTTTGTCAGAATAGTCTTGATCTCCCTATCTGATACCTCAACTTGTTCTCTAGTTTGTGAGTTGTAAGACGTAGCTACTTTATGTTTGACTCCATACTTTTCAAGGAGAGTGTTGAACAACTTGTTGCGGAAGTGTTCACCCACATCACAAATTGTAACGACCCAATTTCTTGGTCATGATGGCACCTACAACCCCCGGTAGGTGAACCAATCCCCGTAGCCCAGGACAGTTGGTAATGGGCTACTATCTAACAAATATGGGAACAAGACGAAGAGAATAGATAAAAGGGATATAAATATATACATATGCGGAAACTAAACCAAACCCCAAGACCTGGTATCATAGTATAGAGCCAAAACTACATACATGGAGTGCAAACAATCCAAAACAATATATACAGATGTATCTGAATGGTAATAGAGTACATGAAGCACAAGATAAACCAAAGCTAAGCTCCAATCGCCAAGAGCTCACCCTCAGTCTGAAGTAGTCCCTAACAGATCTCCAAGCATGAATTACAGCGATCTAACGGCGATGGCCCACGCTAGGATCTGCACCCAAAGATGCAGGGGGGTAGGGTGAGCACCAAATGCGAAGCATAAGGTACCCAGTACGTATCATAGGCCGACTAGGCACATATAAGATAAAAGCGTAGTAACAGACAGAATAGAAGCAAGCAGTCACCAAAATCAACGAAAGGTACACAGGAACTAGCCCAGAGGGAAATCAACAGAACCACTTATGAGGCCAGTAAGAAGAATATACACACCATAGGCACAGGTGAAAGTAAGAAGTAATGCACCTGGGGTCCTTGCAATAATAGTGTATACATAATAAGTTTACGAAATGGACGGTATACCGATAACCTCAAGTATAAGAAGAGGGAAAGAGTAATGATACGCATGCTCAGAGACATGAATCAAACTCAAATAATCATATCAATCTCAAATCCAGAAACTAACAGTCTAGCAGTAACCAATTTCATACTTAACCATAACCGGGAATAATTTTGTAAGTAAATAGCAAGAGTCTACCTACAGTCCCTGTAATGACCCTTTCGGTCATTTCCACATACACATTTTCCTTGTGCCGTTAGAGCTTGTTGTAGTGGACTCAAGTCATTTAAGGCTTATCGGGACCAGTATTTCGGTGCCGGGTCCATTTGTTTGGCCGCATGATAAGTTTTGAAGCCAAGCAAGTCGGCAAAAGTAATCGTAAGATCTTTAACAAATTCCCTGAACTTTGGGTAAAATGTCTCTGGGCTTTTCTTCCAATATATAAAGAGTTAGAAGTTCCCCGAAATACCAAATCGAAGGTCTACGAGTCTAGTTTCCAATGCACAAAACCTCACGTCCAACTGATCTCGGAGTAAAAAGTTATGACTGTTTTACCGCGGACTATCTGGCAGAAAAAGGGGTGCAAACCGGGTCGCGAACCGGGTCGGGTTAAACTCAATTTAAGCCTCAACTTCATATTTTAAAAAGCCATTTCAGTTCCGAAACAGTGATAAAACATAAGGGAGGATCCCGAGAGAATTCTTGAGTATCGAAATCGTGCGTACTTGAAAATATTTAATTTAAAAGTTGAATGTGGTAGAAAATTATATTATTATTACCTTTTCAAAATATTTTAAAGGTTTATGGAAAATATTTTTGATATGATATAATTGTATATGTATTTATTTTATAAGGTTGTTATACATTGTAATATTTTAACGGAGATAGTAAATTTTGTTATGTTCACTCTTGGATTTCGCTAGAGCCTTTGGGTTGAGAGTAGCTAACTCTAGTTTCCCGAAGAAGGAGGAGCACTTGGTTACCTTCCGTAGTTCGGTGGCCAAGACTCAGATAGACTTTTTGCTCCTTAGGATAGGTGATAAAGGTTTTTGTAAAAACAGTAAGGTTATCCCAAGTGAGAATCTTTCGACCCAACATAGACTCTTAGTGATGGATTTAGAGATCAAGAAGGGGAAAAAGACAAGGATTGTGAATGACCGGCCTAGGATTAAATGGGGTAGCCTGACTATGGACAGTGCACTGGAAATAGGGGAGAAGTTGTTGACTAGGGGGGATTGGGGGAGTAGTGGGGATATGGATAATATGTGGGATACGACTGCTAGTTGCATAAGGGAGATGGCTAGAGAGGTGTTGGGCGTCTCGAGACGTCGTTCTGGCAAGCATCAAGGGGACTGGTGGTGGAATGGAGAAGTAAAAGGAAAGGTGGAGGCAAAAAAGGGGTCATATGCGAAGTTGGTAGAGAGTAAGGATGAGGAGGAGAAGCGAAGGAATAGGGAGGCGTATAAGATAGCTAGGAAGGAGGCTAAGTTAGCGGTAACGGCAGCTAAAACGGCGGCCTTTGAAAGCTTATACGCGGATTTAGAGGATAAAGGTGGGGATAAGAAGTTATACAGGTTAGCAAAGGCTAGAGAGAGGAGGACTCAGGACCTTGACCAAGTGAAGTGCATCAAGGACGAAGATGGCAAAATACTAGTAGATGAGGTACTCATTAAGAGGAGATGGCAGTCTTACTTCCATGGACTCTTGAATGAAGAGGGGGACAAAAGCTTTGTGCTGGGAGATTTGGCACACTCAGAGAGGCGTCGTGACTATGATTATTGTAGCCGTATAAAGGTTGAAGAGGTTAAGGTTGTGATTCGTAAGATGCGAAGGGGTAGGTCGACGTGGCCAGATGAGATTCCCGTTGATTTTTGGAAGAGCTCGGGTGAGAAAGGTGTGAAGTGGCTAACCGAGTTGTTTGATGGTATTTTCAGAATGGCAAAGATGCCTGAAGCTTGGAGATGGAGCACGATGATTCCTTTGTACAAGAACAAGGGCGATATTCAGAGTTGCAACAACTATAGGGGTATCAAATTGCTAAGCCACACTATGAAGGTCTGGGAGAGGGTGGTGGAGTTGTGGTTGAGACAGATCGTGCCTATTTCAGAGAACCAGTTCGGCTTTATGACAGGACGCTCGACTACAAAAGCTATTCATCTCCTTAGAAGACTGGTGGAGCAGTACAGGGAAAGGAAGAAGGACTTGCACATGGTGTTCATCGATCTAGAAAAGGCGTATGATAAAGTCCCTAGGGAGGTCCTTTGGAGGTGCTTGGAGGCTCGAGGTGTACACGTGGCGTACACCAGATCAATTAAGGACATGTATGAGGGGGCCAAGACTCGCGTTAGAACTATGGGAGGAGATTCGGAGCACTTTCCCGTGTTAATGGGGTTGCACCAGGGATCGACCCTTAGCCCATTTCTATTTGCCTTGGTAATGGACGTATTGATGCAACAAATACAAGGTGAGGTGCCATGGTGCATGTTATTTGCGGATGATGTAGTTTTGGTGGACGAGACTCGCGGAGGAGTTAATGCTAAGTTGGAGGTTTGGAGACAGACCCTCGAGTCGAAGGGGTTTAG
Source organism: Jaltomata sinuosa (assembly GCA_003996215.1). Classification (NCBI taxonomy): domain Eukaryota; kingdom Viridiplantae; phylum Streptophyta; class Magnoliopsida; order Solanales; family Solanaceae; genus Jaltomata; species Jaltomata sinuosa. Next base: position 74,854 of record QJPP01001548.1, read on the forward strand.
GTTGAGCAGGACCAAGACTGAATATATGGAGTGCAAGTTCAGTGAGGCGACTCAGGATGATGACGTAGAAGTGAAGCTGGATACACAGGTCATCCAAAAGAAAGGGAGTTTCAAGTATCTTGGGTCTATTATCCAAGGAAATGGAGAGATTGATGAGGATGTCACCCATCGTATTGGTGTTGGGTGGATGAAATGGAGGCTCGCATCTAGAGTCTTGTGCGATAAGAAGGTGCCTACTAAACTTAAAGGCAAATTCTACAGAGTGGTGGTCCGACCAGCTTTGTTGTATGGAGTTGAGTGTTGGCCAGTAAAGAACTCCCATATTCAAAAGATGAAGGTGGCGGAGATGAGGATGTTGCGATGGATGTGCGGGTTTACTAGGAGAGATAGGATTAGGAATGAGGATATCCGAGATAAGGTGGGTGTGGCATTGGTGGAAGATAAGATGCGGGAAGCAAGGTTGAGATGGTTCGGACATGTGAGGAGGAGAGGCACGGATGCTCCAATGCGGAGGTGTGAGAGGTTGGCTATGGATGGTTACAGGAGAGGACGAGGTAGACCGAAAAAGTATTGGGGAGAGGTGATTCGATAGGACATGGCGCAGTTGCAGCTTACCGAGGACATGACCCTAGATAGGAAGGTGTGGAGAACGCGGATTAGGGTAGAAGAGTAGTAGGTAGAAGTGTGTGTAGGCTAGTAGGTAGGAGTGTTTTTCCTTATTGTCCCGACTAGTAATCGTAGTACTACGCTTAAGTGTGTGTAGAAGAGTAGTAGGATTCCTCATGGTAGTATTTTGTGTCAGTGCTCTGTTTCTGTCTGTTGTTTGTTACTACATATTACTTCCTATCATCTCTTGTAGTTTTATCTTGTATTTTTATCCTGTAACATTGTTACGTCCTTTTTAGCCTATTTTTAGACTGTTTTGTCTTGAGCCGGGGGTCTATCAGAAACAGCCTCTCTATCTCACCTCTGAGGTAGTGGTATGGACTGCGTACACTCTACCCTCCCAGACCCCACGCTGTGGGAATACACTGGGTATGTTGTTGTTGTTGTTGTTGTTGAAGATTATTATTATAATATAGTAGGTTTTGTTTGAAATAATTTTCTATGAATTATGGTATATTTAAAATATTATATTTATTTTACCATGAATTTATGCAATACCCGAATATATAAATAACGGGATTAGAATTTCTTTTTGTCCTTGCCACCTCCACTCCACGTGGAGGTGGAGGGAGTGGCAAACAATCCACTATCTATGTGGTGTCATTCCAATTGTGACATATCAACCTAACTTACATTGATTTATATTATGTAAATAATTATTGAACATATTCACTGGAGAATGATTTCATTTCTCTCAACAAACACATTAAGCTACATAGCTGCTACAGCACGCATGTTGATATATATTATGTAAAAGAGAATTTGTGGGTTATCCAAGTGGTGTGGTACGAGAACATCGAAAAGAAAGTAGATTATCTACGTCAAGTTATTCAAGCCCGAGTTTGATTTCGTGTTGGAGGTTTTTCGGAGAGGTTCAAGCTTGTGATCGGACGACAGGTAGGTTACGGTTTATTTTCCCTAGACTCCGCATACATAGAATAAAATTGTATTAATGGGCATCCTTGGGTTGGTTTATTAGGTTGGTACCACAGACCTCGACCGCTTTATTCATGTTCGCCTACTTTTGTTCCTCCGTTGCTTGTAGTATTTGTCGATATATTTTATTTACTCTTGTGGTCCTGTGAGGCCTTGTTGACTCTGGAACATAGAAGGTGGGATTTTGGGAATGTCCGCGAGTCCCGGGCATAGAATTATCCTTCTAGGCTGGTTATGCTTGCTGAGTAGCTGTGGGCCTGTGCAGGGTCGATAGGTTGATTGTGAGCTGCTGGGCAGCTATTGTGTGTGATCATACCATTTCCATGCATATAAAGAGGTTTTATCCATGTTTTTCTATGGTTTTGGCTTCGGGCCTACTGGCACTATTTTCTAAACCTTGCATGGCCCCGGGGGCCCGTTTTGATGGAAATAATTTGGAAATGGTTTGATTTAAACTTGTGAATATTCTTGGGTAAAAGAAAGTAAAATTATGATTTAAATCACCAGTTTTACGATTAACGCTAGACTCGGCAGGGCCGGAGTGCTAGTTGAGTTTTCTTGCTACTTGAGATGATTTTTAGCCTCGGTCGGACCGAGCACCTGAGATGACTTTTTACTGTTTAGACCCGGTTATGCCCGGGCACCCTTGGAGGGGTTTTTGAGATATTTTCCTACTACTTTAGTCCTGGACAGGGTCTGGGCATTGCATATTCGAGACTGGGTCTCTATCCTGATACCGGACTTGCTTCCGGACGACATGTTCTGATACTGAGTTTTAGTATGGGGTCTGGGACCTCCATGGACCTTGCCATCCGGGCCAGGGGCTACGGGCTGCGTGTGCCGGAGGAGGGGTATACGGTGGAGTAGAGGTATACGGGCAGTGTCCTTCCATGGAACCTACCTGCTGGGCCGGATCGGCGCCGGAGGAGGTACATACAGAGATACCATTTCACTTGAGATCTTCATGCATCATATCATTCATTTTTTGAGGCTCCACCCTTGTTTGTTGTTTGTTGATTGTACGCTCCGGTAGTATGGGATGCCGGAGGGTTTGTTTTCACTTGTTTGTGTTCCTCGGTTGTATGGGCGGCCGGGGGACTGTAGGTAGACTTTTGCTATTTACTTACAGAATTGTTCTCTATTATGGATAAGTATGAGATTGGTATGATTAGTTGAGTTTGATTCATATCTCTGAGCATGCCTACTATTACTCTTTCTCTCTTCTTCTTACACTTGAGGTTACTGGTATACCGTCCATTTCGTAAACTTATTTTGTATACACTGTTGTTGCAAGGACCCCAGGTGCATTGTTTCTTACTTTCACCTGTGCCTATGGTGTGTATATTCTTCTTACCAGCCTCACATGTGGTTCTGTTGTTTTCCCTCTGGGCTAGTTCCTGTGTACCTTTCATTGATTTCTGTGACTGCTTGCTTCTATTCTGTCTATTACTACACTTTTATCTTATATGTGCCCAGTCGGCCTATGATACCTACTGGGTACCTTATGCTTCGCATTTGGTTCTCACCCCTACCCCTTGCATCTTTGGGTGCAGATCCTAGCGTGGGCCATTGCCATTAGGTCGCTGTGATTCGTGCTTGGAGATCTGTTGGGGACTACTTCAGACTGAGGGTGAGCTCTTGGCTATCGGAGCTTAGCTTTAGTTTATCTTTTGCTTCATGTACTCTATTACCATTCAGAGACATCTGTATATATTATTTTGGATTATTTGCACTCCATGTGTGTTTGGCGCTTTTATATGAACAGTCTTGGGTTGGTTTAGTTTTCGCATATGTATATATTTATATCCCTGCTATCTATTTTATTTGTCTTGTCCGCTTATTTGCTAGATAGTAGCCCATTACTAACTGTTCTGGGCTACGGGGATTGGTTCACCTACCGGGGGTTGTAGGTGCCATCATGACCGAGAAATTGGGTCGTGACAACTTGGTATCAGAGCTTTAGGTTCACCGGTGTCATCGGTATAGGAGTCAATGTCTAGTAGAGTCCTGCGGATCGGGGCGGAGACGTCCGTACTCAATCTTTGGGAGGCTACAGTGACATTTTAGGAAATTTGACTCTCTCATTGCTTCTGTGTCGTGCGTGGAACCCTTGAAGTTTCTGGAAATCTCATTTGTTCTACTTCATTCTTCTGCAGATGGTTCGTACGAGATCATCGGCATCACGCGGAGATGAGCCTCCAGCTCCAGCACCATCTCCAGCGCCAGCTCCAGTTCCAGCTCCAGTTCCAGCTCAAGTGCCCACTTATGTGCCAGCTCTAGCCGCAGCTCAGTCTCCAAATATTCGGGGATTACTATTACAGCTCTTGGGTATGATTGGAGAGCGGCCTCCCGAGGTAGCGCAGACATCTGCTCAAGGGGCAGCCCTGGGTGCACAGAGCTCAGGAGCGCAGCTGGATACTATGGCTCCCCGTGTGGAGGTCATTCCGGTCCCATCTGTTGCACAGCCTCTTGCTCCTCGCCCAGTTATGACAGAGTCAGAGCTGAAGGCGTTGGGTAGGTTTTTGAGTTTAGCACCTCCGAGGTTCGCTGGTACTTCTGGACAATATCCATATGACTTTATTTCTACCTGTGAGGAGATGTTGCATCATTTGGGTTTGTTGGAGACTCACGGGGTTTGTTATACTACCTATCAGTTAGAGGGCCCAGCGAAGTTATGGTAGAGGGCCCAGGTTTCTTGTAGACCACCATCGTCACCTCCTTTGACCTGGTCTGAGTTTTATGAGGCCTTTATGGCCAAGTTCCTACCCCAGAGTGATCGGGAGCGTCACAGGGAGCAGTTTACTCACCTTGTGCAGGGGTCTATGACTATCTCAGAGTATGAGACCCGCTTTCATTAGCTAGCACCGTTCAGAGCTATGATCATTCCTACCGAGGCTGATAGGATTCGCAGATTTGTATGGGGTTTGAGGCCAGAGATCAGGCAGCCAGCTGAGATATTGATTGCCAGTGGTCGGTCATTTCAGGCTATTGTAGACTATGCCCGCACCGTAGAGGACCTACAACGACATGATCAGGGGTCCAGAGATAAGAGGCCTAGACATCAGGGTGTCTATATTGGTTCCAGATATGGTGGTAGAGGTCCTGGCCAGTGGAGCCGGAGTTATCAGCCACAGTAGTACCAGGGTCAGTCCAGCCGACCGGTTCAGGCTTTCCTTCAGACTTTCGGTAGTACCCAGTTCGAGCAAGGTCAGAGCAGCCATCAGGGCTATAGCGGCCAGTCTTCGAGGGGTGCAGTTACTGGAACATCAGGTCATGGTGGTCATTTCGAATTTGCGGGGTTCACTCGGAACTGAGTAGGGCCATCAGGGGTTAGTTTTTACTTGTGGTTGCGATGGGTCATTTTGCTAAGAAGATTATGCCATCAGCAGTGGTTACAGCTTCAGTTCGGCCGAGCCTTTACTAGCAGCGTTCAGCCTCCGGCTTTAGAGGGGCCTGGTGGTCGTCAGGGGTGAGGTGGTGCTTCCAGTGTGGTAGAGCAGAGTGTGGTAGGGATGGCGGTCGGGCAGGTGGAGGTCATCGTCAGTTTTACGCGGTCCCTAGGAGACCAGAGGCAGAGGCCTCAGATGCTGTGATTACAGGTACAATTTCTGTGTGCCATCAGTCTGCTATGGCTTTATTTGATCCTGGATCCACTTGTTCATATGTATCTTCCTACTTTGTGCCTTGCTTGGGGTTGGCTAGTGAGCAATTATCTGTTCCTTTTTCTGTTTCGACCCCAGTAGGAGATTCTTTAGTAGTGGATTGGATTGTGAGATCCTGTATGTTATCTGTTGGTTATTCAGAGACTTAGGGTGATTGGATGATTCTTGATATGTTAGATTTTTATGTGATACTGGGCAAGGACTGGTTATCCCCTCACCGTGTGGTTTTGGATTGTTATGCCAAGACCATTACCATACCTGTGCCCGGTGTATTCCGGGTTGTGTGGCAGGGTTCTGTTAGCCATGCACCATCTGGGATCATCTCTTGTCTTCGAGCTAGGAAGTTGATTTCCCGTGGGTGTTTAGCTTATCTAGCATATGTCCGAGATGTTAGTGCTGACCCTACTTCTCCTGAGTCCGTTCATATGGTTAGAGACTTCCTCGATGTGTTTCTTACCGACCTGCCAGGCCTTCAACCTGAGAGAGATATTGATTTTGCTATTGAGTTAGAGCTAGGCACTAAGCCCATTTATATTTCTCCTTACCGTATGGCTCCTGCTGAGTTGAGGGAGCTTAAGGAGCAGCTCCAGTATCTGTTAGCTAAGGGGTTTATTAGACCTAGTGTGTCACCGTGGGATGCTCCTGTTCTCTTCGTGAAGAAGAAGGATGGGTCGATGCGCATGTGTATTGATTATCGACAGCTGAATAGGGTGACAGTGAAGAATAGGTATCCGATGCCGAGGATTGATGATTTGTTTTACCAGCTTCTGGGTTCAGTCGTGTTTTCGAAGATTGATTTGAGGTCTGGCTACCATCAGTTAAGGATTAGGGCGGAGGACATCCCTAAGACAGCATTCAGGACACGTTATGGCCATTATGAGTTCCTGGTGATGTCTTTTGGGTTGACTAATGCCCCTGCAGCCTTTATGAACTTGATGCACAGGGATCTTGGCCCACATTTGGACTCATTTGTGATAGTTTTTATAGACGACATCTTGGTATACTCGCGTAGTAGAGATGAGCATGAGCAGCACTTGAGGGTTATACTCCAGACTTTGAGAGACCATCGGCTTTATGCCAAGTTCTCAAAGTGTGAGTTTTGGCTTGAGTCAGTTGCATTCCTAGGGCACGTGGTGTCTAAGGTTGGGATTAGGGTTGATCCGGGAAAGATTTCAGCGGTTTGTGAGTGGCCTAGACCTACTACTATTACTGAGGTTCGCAGCTTTATTGGGTTAGCAGGTTATTACAGATGGTTCGTTGAGGGATTTTCTTCCATAGCAGCACCCTTGACTATGCTGACTAGGAAGGATGTCCCATTTCAATGGTCGGATCAGTGTGAGGATAGCTTCCAGAGGCTTAAGGCCTTATTGACTTCAGCTCCAGTTTTGACTTTGCCGGTTGAGGGTCAGAGCTTCTCCGTGTATTGTGATGCTTCTGGGGTTTGTCTTGGTTGTGTGTTGATGCAGCAGGGTCGAGTAATAGCATATGTGTCAAGGCAGCTGAAGGTTCACGAGCACAACTACCCACTCATGACTTAGAGTTGGCGGCGGTAGTTTTCGCGCTCAAGATCTGGAGGCATTACTTATATGGAGTTCAATGTGATATCTTCACCGATCACCGTAGTCTTCAGTATATCACGAGTCAGCGGGAGTTGAACTCGAGACAATGGAGATGGGTCGAGTTACTGAAGGACTATGACTTCACTATTCTGTATCATCCGGGCAAGGCAAATGTGGTAGCGGATGCCTTGAGCCGGAAGGCGGTGAGTATGGGTAGCCTAGCTTCTCTTTCAGTTTCAGAGCGACCATTGGCCTGGGACATCCAGTCCTTGGCTAACCGTTTGGTTAGGCTTGACTTATCGGATCCTAGCAGAGTTCTCGCCAGCGTTGAGGTTCGTTCTACTTTGATTGATCAGATTCAGAGCTGTCAGTTTGAGGATCAGCAGTTGTGTGACCTTCGTGATCGGGTTGTTCAGGGTGGGACCAGTCAGGCTACTCTAGATTCAGATGGGGTTATAAGGTTTGATAGCCGCCTTTGTGTTCCGAGGATTAGTGATTTGATTTAGTTGATACTTCAGGAGGCACATTGTACTAGATACTCCATTCACCCTGGCACATCAAAGATGTATAGAGACTTGAGGCAGCTTTACTGGTGGAGTGGTATGAAGCGGGATATAGCGGAGTTTGTATCTCGGTGCTTGAACTGTCAGCAGGTTAAGTTCGAGCACATGAAACCTGGTGGTTTGATGCAGTGACTTCCCATTCCTGAGTGGAAGTGGGAAGGGATTACTATGGACTTTGTTGTTGGTTTGCCTCGTACTTATCATGGGTTTGATTCCATATGGGTGATTGTTGATAGGCTGACTAAGTCAGCACATTTCTTGTCGGTTCAGACTTCTTATGGCGCAGAGAGGTTAGCTCAGTTCTACCTTTGTGAGATCGTTCAATTGCATGGGGTCCCAGCTTCTATCATTTCGGACCGCGGCACTCAGTTCACATCTCAGTTCTGGAGGGCTATTCAGCGAGATTTGGGTACAGAGGTTCATCTTAGTACCGCTTTCCACCCTCAGACAGATGGCCAGTCCGAGATTCAAATTTTGGAGGACATGCTTCGAGCCCGTGTTCTTGACTTTGGAGGTTCATGGGATCAGTTTGTTCCCTTGGCAGAGTTTGCTTATAATAACAACTTCCAATCGAGTATCGGCATGGCACCTTTTGAGGCTTTGTATGACAGGCGTTGCAGATCACCGATAGGTTGGTTTGATGGTTTTAGTATTGGGCCACAGAGCACAGATTTTCTTCGAGATTCCTTAGACTGAGTCCGAGTGATTCAGGACAGACTTCGGGCAGCTCAGAGCAGGCAGAAGAGTTATGCTGATCGTAGGCTTCGTGCCTTGGAGTTTAGCGTCGGTGACTTGGTGTTTCTCCGTGTATCTCCCATGAAGGGCGTTATGAGATTTGGTAGGCCGGGCAAGCTTAGCCCCAGGTACATTGGGCCGTTTGAGATTCTTCAGAGGTTTGGTAGCGTTGCCTATCAGCTAGCCTTGCCTCCGATGTTTTCAGCTATACATTCTGTATTTCATGTTTCGATGTTGCGTCGGTATGTCCCAGATGAGTCTCATGTGTTGCAGTGGGATTCCGTTCAGTTGGGTGAGGATTTAGCCTTCATTGAGGAGCCAGCAGCTATTTTGGCCAGAGATGTCAGGAGATTGAGGTCTCGAGAGATCCCGGTTGCTAAGGTTCAGTGGAGGCACCGTCTAGTCGATGAGGCTATCTGGGAGACCGAGAGAGATATGCGGGCCCAGTATCCGCAGCTGTTTGAGCCTTCAGGTACCCCCTTGACCTTGACTTTCGAGGACGAAAGTCCTTTTTAGTAGTGGATGATGTAATAACCCTTTCAGTAATTTCCACATACACATTTTCCTTGTGCCGTTAGAGCTTGTTGTAGCGGACCCAGGTCATTAAAGGCTTGATGGGACCGGTATTTTGGTGCCGGATCCATTTGTTTGGCCGCATGATAAGTTTTTAAGCCAAGCAAGTCGGCAAAAGTAATCGTAAGATCTTTAACAAATTCCCTGAACTTTGGGTAAAATTTCTCTGGTCTTTTCTCCCAATATATAAAGAGTTAGAATTCCCCCGAAATACCAAATCGAAGGTCTACGAGTCTAGTTTCCAACACACAAAACCTCACGTCCAACTGATCTCGGAGTAAAAAGTTATGACTGTTTTACCGCGGACTGTCTGGCAGAAAATGGGGTGCAAACCGGGTCGCGAACCGGGTCGGGTTAAACTCGATTTAAGCCTCAACTTCATGTTTTAAAACGCCATTTCAGTTCTGAAACAGTGATAAAACATAAGGGAGGATCCCGAGAGAATTCTTGAGTATCGAAATCGTGCGTACTTGAAAATATTTAATTTAAAAGTTGAATGTGGTAGAAAATTATATTAATATTACCTTTTCAAAATATTTTAAAGGTTTATGAAAAATATTTTTGATACGATATAATTGTATATGTATTTATTTTATAAGGTTGTTATACATTGTAATATTTTAACGGAGATAGTAAATTTAGTTATGTTGAAGATTATTATTATAATATGGTAGGTTTTGTTTGAAATAATTTTCTATGAATTATGGAATATTTAAAATATTATATTTATTTTACCAAGAATTTATGCAATACCCAAATATATAAATAACGGGATAAGAATTTCTTTTTGTCCTTGCCACCTCCACTCCACGTGGAGGTGGAGGGAGTGGCCAACAATCCACTATCTACGTGGTGTCATTCCAATTGGGACATATCAACCTAACTTACATTGATTTATATTATGTAAATACTTATTGAACATATTCACTGGAGAATGATTTCATTTCTCTCAACAAACACATTAAGCTACATAGCTGCTACAGCACGCATGTTGATATATATTGTGTAAAAGAGAATTTGTGGGTTATCCAAGTGGTGTTGTACGAGAACATCGAAAAGAAAATAGATTATCTACGTCAAGTTATTCAAGCCCAAGTTTGATTTCGTGTTGGAGCTTTTTCGGAGAGGTTAAAGCTTGTCATCGGACGACAGGTAGGTTACGGTTTATTTTCCCTAGACTCCGGATATATAGAATAAAATTGTATTAATGGGCATCATTGGATTGGTTTATTAGGTTGGTACCACAGACCTCGACCGCTTTATTCATGTTCGCCTACTTTTGTTCCTCCGTTGCTTGTAGTATTTGCCGATATATTTTATTTACCCTTGTGGTCCTATGAGGCCTTGTTGACTCTGGAACATAGAAGGTGGGATTTTGGGAATGTCCGCGAGTCTCGGGCATAGAATTATCCTTCTAGGCTAGTTATGCTTGCTGAGTAGCTGTGGGCCTGTGCAGGGTCGATAGGTTGATTGTGAGCTGCGGGGCAGCTATTGTGTGTGATCATACAATTTCCATGCATATAAAGAGGTTTTATCCATGTTTTACTGTGGTTTTGGCTTCGGGCCTACTGGCACTATTTTCTAAACCTTGCATGGCCCGGGGGGCCCGTTTTTGATGGAAATAATTTGGAAATGGTTTGATTTAACTTGTGAATATTTATGGATAAAGGAAAGTAAAATTATGTTTAAAATCATCAGTTTTACGATTATCGCTAGACTCGGCAGGGCCGGGGTGCTAGTTGAGTTTTCTTGCTACTTGAGATGATTTTAGCCTCGGTCGAACCGAGCACCTGAGATGACTTTCTACTGTTTAGACCCGGTTATGCCCGGGCACCCTTGGAGGGGTTTTTGAGATATTTTCCTACTACTTTAGTCTTGGACAGGGTCTGGGCATTGCATATTCGAGACTGGGTCTCCATCCTGATACCGGACTTGCTTCCGGACGACATGTTCTGATACTGAGTTTTAGTATGGGGTCTGGGACCTCCATGGACCTTGCCATCTGGGCCAGGGGCTACGGGCTGCGTGTGCCAGAGGAGGGGTATACGGTGGAGTAGAGGTATACGGGCAGTGTCCTTCCATGGAACCTACCTGCTGGGCCGGATTGGCGCCGGAGGAGGTACATACAGAGATACTATTTCACTGAGATCTTCATGCATCATATCATTCATTTTTTGAGGCTCCACCCTTGTTTGTTGTTTGTTGATTGTACGCTCCGGTAGTATGGGATGTCGGAGGGTTTGTTTTCACTTGTTTGTGTTCGTCGGTTGTATGGGCGGCCGGGGGACTGTAGGTAGACTTCCGCTATTTACTTACATAATTGTTCTCTATTATGGATAAGTATGAGATTGGTATGATTAGTTGAGTTTGATTCATGTCTCTGAGCATGCCTACTATTACTCTTTCTCTCTTCTTCTTACACTTGAGGTTACCGGTATACCGTCCATTTCGTAAACTTATTTTGTATACACTGTTGTTGAATGACACCAGCGTGTTTTGTTTTCTTACTTTCACATGTGCCTATGTGTGTGTTCTGCTTTCTGGTGGCTTACTGTACATGTTGTTTTTTCTGCTTCTAGTTCTGTGTACCTTTTATCTTATCTTGCTGTTCTATGTTTTGATCTTATCCAGTCGGCCTATGATACCTACTGGGTACCTTATGCTTCGCATTTGGTGCTCACCCCTACCCCCTGAATCTTTGGGTGCAGATCCTAGCGTGGGCCATCGCTGTTAGGTCGCTGTGATTCGTGCTTGGAGATCTGTTGGGGACTACTTCAGACTGAGGGTGAGCTCTTAGCGATCGGAGCTTAGCTTTAGTTTATCTTTTGCTTCATGTACTCTATTACCATTCAGAGACATCTGTATATATTATTTTGGATTATTTGCACTCCATGTAAGTAGTTTGGGCTCTATACTATGATACCAGGTCTTGGGGTTTGGTTTAGTTTTCGCATATGTATATATTTATATCCCTGTTATCTATTTTATTCGTCTTGTTCCCTTATTTGCTAGATAGTAGCCCATTACTAATTGTTCTGGGCTACGGGGATTGGTTCACCTACCGAGGGTTGTAGGTGCCATCATGACCGGAAAATTGGGTCGTGACAGTCCCCCGGCCACCCATACAACCGAGGAACATAAACAAGTGAAAACAAACCCTCCGGCATCCCATACTACCAGAGCGTACAATCAACAAACAACAAACAAGGGTGGAGCCTCAAGCAATGAATGATATGATGCATGAAGGTCTCAAGTGAAATGGTATCTCTCTATGTACCTCCTCCTGTGCCGATCCGGCCCAGCAGGTAGGTTCCATGGAAGGACACTGCCCGTATACCTCTACTCCACCGTATACCCTTCCTCCGTCACACGCAGCCCGCAGCCCCTGGCCCGGATGGAAAGGTCCATGGAGGTCCCAGACCCCATACTAAAACTCAGTATCAAAACATGTCGTTAGGAAGCAAGTACGGGTTCAAGATAGAGACCCAGTCTCGAATATGCATGCCCAGACCCTGTCCAGGCTAAAGTAGTAGGAAAATATCTCAAAAACCCCTCCAAGGGTGCCCGGGCATAACTGGGTCTAAACAGTAGAAAGTCATCTCAGGTGCTCGGTCCGACCGAGGCTAAAAATCATCCCAAGTAGCAAGAAAACTCAACTAGCACCCCGGCCCTACTGAGTCTAGCGTTCATCGTAAAACTGGTGTTTTAAAACATAATTTTACTTTCTTTTACCCAGGAATATTCACAAGTTAAATCAAACCATTTCCAAATCATTTCCATTAAAAACAGGCCCCGAGGCCATGCAAGGTGAGAAAATGGTGCCAGTAGGCCTGAAGCCAAAACCATAGTAAAACATGGATAAAACCTCTTTATATGCATGGAAATGGTATGATCACACACAATAGCTGCCCAGCAGCTCACAATCAACCTATCGACCCTGCACAGGCCCACAGCTACTCAGCAAACATAACCAGCCTAAAAGGATAATTCTATGCCCGGGACTCGCGGACATTCCCAAAATCCCACCTTCTATGTTGCAGAGTCAACAAGGACACACAGGACCACAAGGGTAAATAATATATATCGACAAGTACTACAAGCAACGGAGGAACGAAAGTAGGCGGACATGAATAAAGCGATCAAGGTCTGCGGTACCAACCTAATAAACCAACCCAAGGATGCCCATTAATACAATTTTATCCTATATATGTGGAGTCTAGGGAAAATAAACCGTAACCTACCTGTCGTCCGATGACAAGCTTGAACCTCTCCGAAAAGAAACTCCGAAACGAAATCAAACTTGAACTCGGGCTTGAATAATTTGACGTAGATAATCGATTTTCTTTTGTTGACCGAATATTGCGTCAAAATAATTTTCCCTCAAAAATCTTTATTAGCGCATAATGAATTAATCGTGCACAATTATCATCAGTGAAAATTACATTCCAAAGAAGTAATATGTATGTTGGCAGCAATTAATATTGCAAATTGTTGAAGTCAACATAAGTGTAATATGCTGCCAACTTAATTACCTTTGCAATAACATGCTAAAAGGGACAAGTGGCAGCACACCAAGCTTGTTGTCCATTCCCTTCACCTCCACGTGGTAGTGGAGATGGCTACACTTAATTTATTTTTATCTTATTATGCATATATTCGGGTATTGCATAGATTCGTGGTAAAATAAATATAATTTTTGAATATACCATAATCATTAGAAAATTATTTCGAATAAAACCTACTATATTATAATAATAAATTTCAACATAACTAAATTTACTATCTCCGTTAAAATATTACAATGTATAAAAACCTTATAAAATAAATACATATACTATTATATCGTAACAAAAATATTTTTCATAAACCTTTAAAATATTTTGAAAAGGTAATAATAAATATAACTTTAAAATAAAATATTTTCAAGTACGCACGATTTCGATACTCAAGAACTCTCTTGGAACCCTCCTTTATGTTTTTTCACTGTTTCAGAACTGAAATGGCATTTTAAAATGTGAAGTTGAGGCTTTAAATCGGTTTTGACCCGACCCGGTTCGCGACCCGGTTCGCGATCCGGTTTCTGCTAGACAGTCCGCGGTAAAACAGTCATAACTTTTTACTCCAACATCAGTTGGACGTGAAGTTTTGTGCGTTGGAAACTAGACTCGTAGACCTTCGATTTGGTATTTTGGTGGACTTCTAACTCTTTATATATTGAGAGAAAATCCCTGAGACATTTTACCCAAAGTTCAGAAAATTTATTAAAAAACTTACGATAACTTTTGCCGACTTGTTTGTCTTCAAAACTTATCATACGGCCAAACAAATGGCCCCGACACCGAACTACCGGTCCCAAAAAGCCTTAAATGACTTGGGGCTGCTTCAAACAAGCTCTAACGGTACGAGGAAAATGTGTACGTGGAAATAACCGAAAGGGTCATTACATCATCCACTACTAAAAAGGACTTTCGTCCTTGAAAGTCAAGGTCAAAGGGGTACTTGAAGGCTCAAACAGCTGCGGATACTAAGCCCGCATATCTCTCTCGGTCTCCTAGGTAGCCTCCTCGACTGGACGGTGCCTCCACTGAACCTTAACAACCGGGATCTCTCGAGACCTCAATCTCCTGACATCTCTGGCCAAAATAGCCGTCGGCTCCTCAACAAAGGCTAAACCCTCACCCAACTGAACTGAATCCCATTGCAACACATGAGACTCATCTGGGACATACCGACGCAACATCGAAACATGAAATACAGGATGTATAGCTGAAAACATTTGAGGCAAGGCTAGCTGATAGGCAACGCTACCAACCCTCTGAAGAATCTCAAACGGTCCAATGTACCTGGGGCTAAGCTTGCCCCGCTTACCAAATCGCATCACGCCCTTCATGGGTGATACACGGAGAAACACCAAGTCACCGACACTAAACTCCAAGGCATGAAGCCTACGATAAGCATAACTCTTCTGCCTGCTCTGAGCTGCCCGAAGTCTGTCCTGAAGCGCTCGAACCTGATCTAAGGAATCTCGAAGCAAATCTGTGCTCTGTGGCCCAGAACTAAAACCATCAAACCAACCTACCAGTGATCTGCAACGCCTGCCATACAAATCCTCAAAAGGTGCCATGTCGATACTTGAATGGAAGCTGTTATTATAAGCAAACTCTGCCAAGGGAACAAACTGATCCCATGAACCTCCAAAGTCAAGAACTCAGGCCCGAAGCATGTCCTCCAGAATCTGAATGGTCCTCTCGGACTGTCCATCTGTCTGAGGGTGGAAAGCGGTACTAAGATGAACCTCTGTACCCAAATCTCGCTGAATAGCCCTCCAGAACTGAGATGTGAACTGAGTGTCGTGGTCTTAAATGATGGAAGCTGGGACCCCGTGCAACCGAACAATCTCACGAAGGTAGACCTGAGCTAACTTCTCTACGCCATAAGAATTCTGAACCGGCAAGAAATGTGCTGACTTAGTCACCCTATCAACAATCACCCATATGGAATCAAACCCATGAGAAGTAGGAGGCAAACCAACAACGAAGTCCATAGTAATCCCTTCCCACTTCCACTCAGGAATGGGAAGTCGTTGCATCAAACCACCAGGTCTCATGTGCTCGAACTTAACCTGTTGACAGTTCAAGCACCGAGATACAAACTCCGCTATATCCTGCTTCATACCACTCCACCAGTAAAGTTGTCTCAAGTCTCTATACATCTTTGTGTGCCAGGGTGAATGGAGTATCTAGTACAATGTGCCTCATGAAGTATCAACTGAATCAAATCACTAATCCTCGGAACACAAAGGCGACTATCAAACCTCAGAACCCCATCTGAATCTAGAGTAGCCTGGCTGGTCTCACCCTGAACAACCCGACCACGAAGGTCACACAACTGCTGATCCTCAAACTGACAGCTCTGAATCTGATCAATCGAAAGTATAACAAACCTCAACACTGGCGAGAACTCTACTAGGATCCGACAAGTCAAGCCTAACCAAATGGTTAGCCAAGGACTGGATGTCCCAGGCCAACGGTCGCTCTGAAACTGAAAGAGAAGCTAGGCTACCCATACTCACTGCCTTCCAGCTCAAGGCATCCGCTACCACGTTTGCCTTGCCCGGATGATACAGAATAGTGAAGTCATAGTCCTTCAGTAACTCGATCCATCTCCTCTGTCTCGAGTTCAACTCTCGCTGACTCGTGATATACTGAAGACTACGGTGATCGGTGAAGATCTCACAGTGAACTCCATATAGGTAATGCCTCCAGATCTTGAGCGCGAAAATTACCGCCGCCAACTCTAAGTCATGAGTGGGGTAGTTGCGCTCGTGAACCTTCAGCTGCCTCGACGCATATGCTATTACTCGTCCCTGCTGCATCAACACACAACCAAGACCAACCCCAGAAGCATCACAATACACGGAGAAGCTCTGACCCTCAACCGGCAAAGTCAAAACTGGAGCTGAAGTCAGTAAGGCCTTAAGCCTCTGGAAGCTATCCTCACACTGATCCGACCACTGAAATGGGACATCCTTCCTAGTTAGCATAGTCAAAGGTGCTGCTATGGAAGAAAATCCCTCAATGAACCGTCTGTAGTAACCTGCGAACCCAATAAAGCTGCGGACCTCAGTAGCAGTAGTAAGTCTAGGCCAATCACGAACCGCAAAAATCTTTCCCGGGTCAACCCTGATCCCATTCTTAGACACCACGTGCCCTAGGAATGCAACTGACTCGAGCCAAAATTCTCACTTTGAGAACTTGGCATAAAGCCGATGATCTCTCAAAGTCTGGAGTATAACCCTCAAGTGCTGCTCATGCTCATCTCTACTACGCGAGTATACCAAGATGTCGTCTATAAAAACTATCACAAATGAGTCCAAATACGGGCCAAGAACCCTGTGCATCAAGTTCATAAAAGCTGCGGGGGTATTAGTCAACCCAAAAGACATCACCAGGAACTCATAATGGCCATAACGTGTCCTGAATGCTGTCTTAGGGATGTACTCCGCCCTAATCCTCAACTGATGGTAGCCAGACCTCAAATCAATCTTCGAAAACACAACTGAACCCTGAAGATGGTCAAACAAGTCATCAATCCTCGGTATCGGATACCAATTCTTCACTCTCACCCTATTCAGCTGCCGATAATCAATACACATGCGCATCGACCCATCCTTCTTCTTCACGAAGAGAACAGGAGCACCCCAAGGTGACACACTAGGTCTAATAAACCCCTTAGCTAACAGATCCTGGAGCTGCTCCTTAAGCTCCTTCAACTCAGCAGGAGCCATACGGTAAGGAGAAATAGAAATGGGCCTAGTGCCCGACTCTAGCTCAATAGAAAAATCAATATCTTTCTCAGGTAGAAGGCCTGACAGGACGGTAGGAAAAACATCGAGGAAGTCTCTAACCACAAGAACAGACTCAGTAGAAGTAGGGTCAGCACTAACATCTCGGACATATGCTAGATAAGCTAAACACCCACGAGAGATCAACTTCCTAGCTCGAAGACAAGAGATGATCCCACATGGTGCATGGCTAACAGAACCCTGCCACAAAACTGGGGATACACCGGGCACAGCTATTGTAATGGTCTTGGCATAACAATCCAAAACCACACGGTGAGGGGATAACCAGTCCATGCCCAGTATCACATCAAAATCTAGCATATCAAGAATCATCAAATCACCCCAAGTCTCTGAATCGCCAATAGATAGCATACAAGATCTCACAATCCGATCCACTACTAAAGAATCTCCTATTGGGGTCGAAACAAAAACAGGGACAGATAATGGCTCACTAGCCAACCCCAAACAAGGTACAAAGTAGGCAGATACATATGAACAAGTGGATCGAGGATCAAATAAAGCCATAGAAGACTGATGGCAAACAGAAATCGTACCTGTAATCACAGCATCTGAGGCCTCTGCCTCTAGTCTCCTAGGGACCGCGTAAAACTGACGACGACCTCCACCTGCCCGACTGCCATCCCTACCACCGGCTCTGCCGCATGGAGCACCACCTCTCCCCTGATGACCAACCCATCTAGTCGGAGGCTGAACTGCTCGTAAAGGCTCGGCCAGCTGAACTGTACCCTGCTGAGGGCAATCCCTAGCAAAATGACCAATCGCACCACAAGTAAAACAAGCCCTTGACGTCCTACTCAGTCAAGATAAACCAGCAGATCCCGTATGACCACCACGACCTGATGCCCCAAAAATTGTACACCTCGAAGACTGGCCACTATAGCCCTGATGGCTGCTCTGACCCTGCTCGAACAGGGTACTACCGAAAGTCTGAAGGGAAGCCTGAAAATGTCGGCTGGACTGACCCTGGTGCTGCTGTGGCTGATAACCCCGGCTCCACTGGCCAGGACCTCTACCACCATATCTGGAACCACTATAGACACCCTGATGTCGAGGCCTCTTATCTCTGGACCCCTGATCATGTCGCTGTAAGTCCTCCACAGTGCGGGCATAGTCTACGATAGCCTGAAATGACCGACCACCGGCAATCAATATCTCAGCTGGCCTCCTGATCTCTAGCCTCAAACCCCATACAAATATGCAAATCCTATCTGCCTCGGTAGGAATGATCATAGCTCCAAACGGTGCTAGCTGATGAAAATGGGTCTCATACTCCGAGATAGTCGTAGACCCCTGCATAAGGTGAGTAAATTGCTCCCTGTGACGCTCACGATCACTCTGAGGTAGGAACTTGGCCATAAAGGCCTCATAAAACTCAGACCAGGTCAAAGGACGTGACGATGGTGGTCTACAAGCAACATGAGCCCTCCACCATAACTTCGCTGGGCCCTCTAACTGATAGGTAGTATAGCCAACCCCGTGAGTCTCCAACAAACCCAAGTGATGCAACATCTCCTCACATGTAGTAATAAAGTCATGCGGATCCTGTACAGAAGTACCAACAAACCTCGAAGGTGCTAACTTCAAAAACCTACCCAATGCCTTTTGCTCTAACTCTGTCATAGCTGGGCGAGGAGCAAGAGGCTGTGCAACAGAAGGGACCGGAATGACCTCCGCACGGGGATCCATAGTAGCAGCCTGTGCTCCTGAAGTCTGCGCACCCAGGGCTGCCCCCTTAGCGGATGTCTACGCTACCTCAGAAGGCCGCTCTCCAATCATACCTAAAAGCTGTAATAGTAATCCCCGAATATCTGGAGACTGAGCTGCGGCTGGAGCTGGCACAGAAGTGGGCAATGGAGCTGGTACTGGAGCTGGTACTGGAGCTGGTGGTACCTGGGCTGCCCCCTGATCCACATGCTGCTCGGGCTCTATCTCCACCCTAGCATCTCTAGCAGGTGCCACTACTCGAGGGCGTCCTCGACCCTTAGCTGGAGTGGGAGTGTCATCTCCGTGTGATACCGATGATCTCGTACGAACCATCTACGGGAGAATGAAGTAGAACAAATGAGATTTCCAGAAACTTCAAGGGTTCTACGCACGACATAGAAGCAATGAAAGAGTCAAATTTCCTAAAATGCCACTGTAGCCTCCCAAAGATTGAGTACGGACGTCTCCGCCCCGATCCGCAGGACTCTACTAGACATTGGCTCCTATACCGATGACACCGGTGAACCTAAAACTCTGATACCAAGTTGTCACGACCCAATTTCTTGGTCATAATGGCACCTACAACCCCTGGTAGGTGAACCAATCCCCGTAGCCCAGGACAGTTAGTAATGGACTACTATCTAACAAATATGGGAACAAGACGAAGAGAATAGATAAAAGGGATATAAATATATACATATGCGGAAACTAAACCAAACCCCAAGATAGAGCCAAAACTACATACATGGAGTGCAAACGATCCAAAATAATATATACAGATGCCTCTGAATGGTAATAGAGTACATGAAGCACAAGATAAACTAAACCTAAGCTCTGATCGCCAAGAGCTTACCCTCAGTCTGAAGTAGTCCCCAACAGATCTCCAAGCATGAATCATAGCGATCTAACGGCGATGGCCCACGCTAGGATCTGTACCCAAAGATGCAGGGGGGTAGGGTGAGCACCAAATGCAAAGCATAAGGTACCCAGTAGGTATCATAGGTCGACTGGGCACATATAAGATAAAAGCGTAGTAACAGACAGAATAGAAGCAAGCAGTCACCGAAATAAATTAAAGGTACACAGGAACTAACCCAGAGGGAAATCAAAAGAACCACATATGAGGCCAGTAAGCAGAATATACACACCATAGGCACAGGTGAAAGTTATAAGTAACGCAGCTGGGGTCCTTGCAATAACAATGTATACATAATAAGTTTACGAAATGGACGGTATACCGGTAACCTCAAGTATAAGAAGAGGGAAGAGTAATGATAGGCATGCTCAGAGACATGAATCAAACTCAACTAATTATATCAATCTCAAATCCAGAAACTAACAGTCTAGCAGTAACCAATTTCATACTTAACCGTAACCGAGAACAATTCTGTAAGTAAATAGCAAGAGTCTACTTACAGTCCCCCGGCCGCCCATACAACCGAGGAACGCAAACAAGTGAAAACAAATCCTCCGGCATCCTATACTACCGGAGCGTACAATCAACAAACAATAAACAAGGGTGGAGCCTCAAGCAATGAATGATATGATGCATGAAGGTCTCAAGTGAAATGGTATCTCTGTATGTACCTCCTCCGGTGCCGATACGGCCCAGCAGGTAGGTTCCATGGAAGGACACTGCCCGTATACCTCTACTCCACCGTATACCCTTCCTCCGGCACACGCAGCCCGCAGCCCCTGTCCCGGATGGCAAGGTCCATGGAGGTCCCAGACCCCATACTAAAACTCAGTATCAAAACATGTCATCAGGAAGCAAGTACGGGTTCAAGATAGAGACCCAGTCTCGAATATGCATGCCCAGACCCTGTCAAGGCTAAAGTAGTAGGAAAATATCTAAAAAACCCCTCCAAGGGTGCCCGGACATAACCAGGTCTAAACAGTAGAAAGTAATCTCAGGTGCTCGGTTCGACCAAGGTTAAAAATCATCCTAAGTAGCAAGAAAACTCAACTAGCACCCCGGCCCTGCCGAGTCTATCGTTCATCGTAAAACTGGTGTTTTAAAACATAATTTTACTTTCTTTTACCCAGGAATATTCACAAGTTAAATAAAACCATTTCCAAATCATTTCCATTAAAAACTGGCCCCCGGAGCCATGCAAGGTGAGAAAATGGTGCCAGTAGGCCCGAAGCCAAAACCATAGTAAAACATGGATAAAACCTCTTTATATGCATGGAAATGGTATGATCACACACAATAGCTGCCCAGCAGCTCACAATCAACCTATCGACCCTGCACAGGGCCACAGCTACTCAGCAAGCATAACCAGCCTAGAAGGATAATTCTATGCCCGGGACTCGCGGACATTCCCAAAATCCCACCTTCTATGTTCCAGAGTCAACAAGGCCTCACAGGACCACAAGGGTAAATAAAATATATCGGCAAGTACTACAAGCAACATAGGAACAAAAGTAGGCGAACATGAATAAAACGGTCGAGGTCTGTGGTACCAACCTAATAAACCAACCCAAGGATGCCCATTAATACAAAACTTGATCTCGGGCTTGAATAATTTGACGTAGATAATCGATTTTCTTTTGTTGACCGAATATTGCGTCAAAATAATTTTCCCTCAAAAATCTTTATTAGCGCATAGTGAATTAATCATGCACAATTATGATCAGTGAAAATTACATTCCAAAGAAGTAATATGTATGTTGGCAGCAATTAACATTGCAAATTGTTGAAGTCAACATAAGTGTAATATGCTGCCAACTTAATTAGCTTTGCAATAACATGCTAAAAGGGACAAGTGGCAGCACACCAAGCTTGTCGTCCATTCCCTTCACCTCCACGTGGTAGTGGAGGTGGCTACACTTAATTTATTTTTATCTTATTATGCATATATTCGGGTATTGCATAGATTCGTGGTAAAATAAATATAATTTTTGAATATACCATAATCATTAGAAAATTATTTCGAATAAAACCTACTATATTATAATAATAAATTTCAACATAACTAAATTTACTATCTCCGTTAAAATATTACAATGTATAAAAACCTTATAAAATAAATACATATACTATTATATCGTAACAAAAATATTTTTCATAAACCTTTAAAATATTTTGAAAAGGTAATAATAAATATAACTTTAAAATAAAATATTTTCAAGTACGCACGATTTCGATACTCAAGAACTCTCTTGGAACCCTCCTTTATGTTTTTTCACTGTTTCAGAACTGAAATGGCATTTTAAAATGTGAAGTTGAGGCTTTAAATCGGTTTTGACCCGACCCGGTTCGCGACCCGGTTCGCGGTCCGGTTTCTGCCAGACAGTCCGAGGTAAAACAGTCATAACTTTTTACTCCAAGATCAGTTGGACGTAAGGTTTTGTGCGTTGGAAACTAGACTCGTAGACCATCGATTTGGTATTTCGGGAGACTTCTAACTCTTTATATATTGAGAGAAAATCCTTGACACATTTTACCCAAAGTTCAGAAAATGTATTAAAGAAACTTACGATAACTTTTGCCGACCTGCTTGTCTTCAAAACTTATCATACGGCCAAACAAATGACCCCGGCACCAAACTACCAGTCCCGACAAGCCTTAAATGACTTGGGGCCGCTATAAACAAGCTCTAACGGTACGAGGAAAACGTATACGTGGAAATAACCAGAAGGGTCATTACACAAATGATGGCTCGGGGAGTGCAAAACCATGCGAATATATGCTTCTTTAGAAAAATGGTGACACTTTTGCCTTAATTGTTAGGCAATGCGACTGCTTCCACCCACTTTGAGACATATTCCACAGCCACAAGGATGAAAGTGTTTCCATATGAACATACAAATGGGTCCATGAAATTAATCCCCCACACATAAAATAATTCTACTTCAAGAATTAGCGTCAGTGGAAGCTCATGACGCCGAGACACGCCCCCTTTGCATTGACATTTGTCATATGCCTTCACTATATCATGGGCATCTTGAAAGAGAGTTGGCCAATAAAATCAACATTGCAATACTTTTAAAGCCGTGTGCATACCCCCATGGTGGCCACTAACGGGTGAGGAGTGGCATGCCTAAAGAATAGGCATCATTTCAATTTTAGGATACACCTTTGAATTATTCCATCGGCATAAATATTGAATAGGTAAGGTTCATCCCAATATTACTTCCGGACATCATGCAAGAACTTCTTTTTTTGATGTGAATTCAAACTTTCCAGAAGCAAATCGCTCGCTAAGAAGTTAGAAAAATCAGCGAACCACGGGATAACATCATGTGAAGCAGCCAAAATGTGCTCATCATGAGTCATTTATCTCAAGTTCCCCTATGTACCTCCCCTCGTCTTCTAGTTTTGATAAATGGTCAGCCACTTGATTCTCACAACCCCTCCGATCATTTACTTCAAAATCAAATTCTTGGAGGAGTAATACCCATCGAATTATCCATGGCTTCACATACTTCTTGGTCATCAAGTACCTTAGTGATGCATGATCAGTATGCACCACAACTTTCATTCCCGTAAGATGTGGCAGAAAAATTTCAAAAGCAAAGACCACGGCCAACATCTCTTCTTCAGTTACGGTGTAATTTTTTTGAGAGGTATTCAATGGTTTGCTTGCATAGTAGATTGGGTGGAAGAGTTTTTCTCTTCGTTGACCAAGTACATCACCCAAAGCAATACCACTAGCATCGCAAATAAGTTTGAATAGTGTTGACCAATCCGATGCAATGATAATGGGAGTTGAAGTTAGCTTCTCTTTCATAGTGAGGAAGGCCTTCATAAAACTACTATCAAATTCGAATTTAGCGTCTTTTTCAAGCAACTTACACAAAGGGTAAGCCACCTTCGAGAAGTTTTTGAAAAAGTACCTGTAGAATCCGGCATGACCAAGAAAATTCCTTATTCTTTTTACAGTTTTCGGAGGGGGTAGCTTGGATATAACTTCAATTTTAGCTTGGTCAACTTCAAGCCCTTTTTTAGATATCTTGTGCCCCTATACTATCCCTTTGTTCAACATAAAATGGCACTTTTCCCAATTTAACACCAAGTTTGTTTCCTCACATCACTTAAGCAATTCCTCTAAGTGTTCTAAAAAATCATCAAACGTATCCCCAACTACTAAAAATCATCCATGAAGATCTCTATAGTATATGAGAATATTGACATCATGCACCGTTTGAAAGTGGCTAGGGCATTGCCAAGTCCAAAGGGCATTCTTTTGAATGCAAAAGTTCCATAAGGGCATGTAAATGTTGTCTTATCTTGATCTTCCGAGGCAATTGAGATCTGATTGTAGCCAAAATAACCATCAAGGAAGCAATAAAAACCACGGCCATCCAACCTATCAAGCATTTGATCCATGAATGGTAGAGGGAAGTGATCCTTCTCCATCTATGATTTCAATTTTCAGTAATCCATGCACACCCTCCATACAGTCACAGGTCTAAGGGCTATCATCTCATCTTTTTCATTTGGCACCATACTGATTCCACCTTTCTTTGGCACACATTGCACTGGGTTAACCCAAGTACTATCAGAGATAGGGAAGACCACTCCAGCATCTAACCACTTGATAATTTCCTTCTTTAGCACCTCTTGCATAGGTGGATTTAGCCGTCATTGATATTCAATCAATGAGGTGTTCTCCTCTTGGAGATTTATCTTGTGCTTGCATATCCTCGGGGGTATGCCAATAATATCAGCAATAGTCCACCCAATGTCACAAATGTGCTCTTTCAATACCCCTAGAATTACTTCCACTTGTTTGGCACTCAATTTGTTGGAGATGATGACCGTCAAGGTTTCATTAGCACCCAAGTAAGCATACTTCAAGTGAGAAGGAAACTGCTTCAGCTCCAATGTAGGTGATTCAATAATTGAAGGTTTGGATGGAGGTGTTTGCCTATTATTCAAATAAAGATCAAGCTTCTTTGGGTGGTAGGAGTAGGAGCCCATTCCCATCAATGCACAACAAATCTCATTACATTCTTTTATCCCCTCACGGTAATAATTTAATAACACTGCTCCCAAAGCTTTATCTATGAACCCCTATCTCATGTGTAGATCAATGCTTCCCTCAATCTTGCTGATTGCACAAGCTATTTGAAGGTCATTCGGTTATTTCATGGACCTACACAGGTCAGACATTGTTTACTCCTCGTTCAAAGTGAATTTGAATTCTCCTGAATCTATTTCATTTAAAATGTAGCTTGTTTTTAGACTTAGTTGCCCCAAGATAATTCGTATCTCAAAACCCCCATTGCAATCATCCATCACAACAAAATCCATGGGGTACACAAATTGACCCACCTTAACCAAGATATCGCAGCAAACCCCCACGGGGTGTTTATCGATCGATCAGCCATGAAAAGACTCAAACCTGTGATGGTGGGTTGCTCAAGTTCCAGTTTTCGAAAGGTGGTCATTGACATCAGATTTACCTTTGCACTTTTGTCACACATCAAGCTTGTGGATTTGTGCATTACTATCGCATCGCAAATACTACAAACACCCATCGTCACCCTATCATTGGCCAAATTGCCCAATGTTATTGCACTACTTTGAGGGGACATGTGAATCACTCCGCAATGTTTGAGATTATATGTCGTGCATATTTCTTTTACAAACATGGCATACTCAGGAATTTTATTGAAAGCACTACTTGAGGAGATATTGACAATGATCCTTTTCCTTCATAGGGTTGAACTCTCCCGCGTGCTCATTTTCTTTGTCTTGCACTAAATGCTGGGGAAAAAGTGGTGGACATTTAGGAAAAGGCTTGAAAACTTTGGACACCTTATTCTTGTGATGTGTAGGTTGGTATAACCTTTTTCTCGCACTTGTCTTACTCGTGATTGGTATTGCCACTTCAACAGGTTTGGTTGGGTCCCTTATATCTTTGATTCCTTCACCTGTCGTCATTTGCGCAGAGTCAAATTGAGAGGTGAGCCAAATCATTCTCTCTTCAAGACATTCAATTACGATGTAGTGTGATTATATCATTTGGGCAAGGCTCCCAAGATCATATCTTAGCTCCTTAACTACTCCGTCAGTGGACTCTACCTTTTCCAACACCCTCACGAGCATACTTTTGATTCTAGAGCCATTATTTTATTCGTTCCAACATTGATTCCCTTGGTCATGCCACTTCGCACTTTGAGGGCTTCCTGAGAATCAATCTCATGGTCTTCCAAGGATGCCTCTTCCACCATTCTCATAGCCCAAACAACACCAATGGTATTACCTTTTTCAACCCAGTGAGTCATTGCACTCATTGCCATAACTTTAAGAAGTGTGGTGGTGATTGATAGCTCTCTATCCTTTCACACACCACTATTCACACAATCCTCAATCTCTTTAGTAGAGGTTGCACTAATTGCTCCCTCGGCTCCCCAAATATCCAACTTACAGTTTAAAAAGGTTTCATTCCAAAGTGCACATAGGTTGAGTGAGAAGTACTAGGTAGTAGTGCTTGAGGAATGTCTACCTGTAGCCAATGAACAAAATGAACAAACCAAATAAAAAGAACAACACTCTATGGGGTGATGTCAAATCCACAATCAAAAAGTCTAATCAACATAGTTCCTCGACAATGGTGCCATTTTTTATTACGCCCAAACGTACTCTCCAAAGTGGATGTATTGGTGATCATTAAGAAAAACAAATTTATATTACTCGACAAGAATCTAGGTTGATACCATAGGAAATTATAGCTTAGACCAAGTGATTGTACAACATACTTCACACAAGAGTAGATTGTTCAACAACAAATAATGGAAAAAAGGGGGGAATTGGGAATCTATCACAATTCAAATTTCAAGCAAAGCAATAAGTAAAAGTACAAGGTGTAAACAATAGAGAAAGGATGATTGGGGATATACTTCTGATGGGTCTTAAATATGGGTCAAGGTACTTGCGCAATTTCCCAAATTCCTACTAAATAATATAGGTAGCATTGGTTTCAGGCATGCTTGTTAATCTCTCGATCAAACAAAAATATATCCAATGGTTTTTATTCAAACTCCATTTTTAGGCAAATTACCAACCAACATATGCTTGGGGAGGCCACACTATTTCTATCTTGGACCCTTAAATGGGTTTTCTGGTGATTTGAGCTATTTCTAGCCTCAATCTAGGTGGAATTCCAAGTACCCACTAGAAATTCCACATCTGAAATTATAAACTTCATTCTCAAGCAAGAATACAACCAAGTAAGGTAAATTAATGTTTTCAACCATCAATTTTTAGAGTTAAAATATGGTGAGATCACTAGACCTATATAATATTACCAATTATAAACACAATAAGCAAGACCCATACCCTTTTATCAAGTACCCATCATCTACACATCCCTAGACAATGAAACTTAGCCACTCATGCTAAAGGAAGAATAAAGTATACCCATAGGAAAATTCAAATTCCTTTTCATTAATTGTAGCAAGAATCCAGTATCCAAGCTCAAATTTACAAGTCCAAGGTTGAAAATTGAGAGAATGGATTGAAACCCTCTTTTTTGCCTTGGGATAGAAAATTACTTCCAAAAAGTGAAACAAAAACTATTCAGAACTCTCTAAATCTATGCCTGAAATGGGTTTTAGAAAGTTCCCAATTCGTCATAAAAAGATAGACAAAAATTTCCTTGCGGAGACATGCGACGCATCGTGTGGTTTTCACATCATAACGTGCGCGTTGCACAGCTCCACAATTGTGCACCAGAAGCTTCAGCCTACTTCAGTCTTTGTGAAAAGTTGGGTTCAGAATGCACCAGGACTTGTGCATGTCGCACAATGACTGTACCTCATGTTATGCGTGTTTCACCAGGTCTGCACCTCTCGAAAGAATCTCCATCTTGTTCAATCCTTCACACTTCAACTCCTTTTCACTATTTTGGGTCTAATTCCTTATTTTCCATCTTCGGACAAAAGAACCTGCATTCATGTTAATAAAGTCCATAAGAACCTCTAAATCTTATCAAAACATAGCAATAATTCATCAATAAAGGTTGAATGAGTTGGTAGATTATCGACTCATTAGTTGGCTTGGGTACTATGTGTGGTACAATATTATGATTCATTGGTTGGCTTGGGTACCACGCTGGTATAGTATATTGAAAAGAGCTCATCCTCTGCAGGTCATGACTAGTGGGCAACCATAAGACCCTTAGCATGTGTGTACATGTTTACTTGTTATTCATATGTGTTGGTTCCTTGAGTGAATCAGGATTATCTGTTTGTTGATATTCATATGTCTTGGTTCCTTTAGAGGACCGGGATTCATTGTTACTTTACATACATGTTGGTCCTTGAGTGGCCAGGTTGGTGTGTTTAACTGCTAAGGTTGTTCTTATGTAAACCAAAGTTTCATGTTAAGTGCCATAGATGATGTTCTAGGGATCCTTAGGTAGTTCGAGTTACTTGAAAGATGTGACATAATTATTTATGGTCTATTTACTTTTGTAGTTGGACATGCCTTATATGGTTGTTTAGTCAGGTTGTTGACTTGGAGTCTTATGGGTAGTCACATTGACTTAACTTATTACATGGTTGTCTTATTGTACTATGTTATTGTTACATGTTAACATTTTGTATTTTGGTGCTGGCCGATGATCCTACCAGGACACTGTTCTTTTTTATGTATTGATACTACACGTTCTCTTCTTTTGTTGAGTACAGAGCATATTCCAAGGGTTGCTACGAGACCTCAGCTGTCTGTAAGGCAATATCTTAATTCAAGGGTGAGATGTATCATCCGGGATACCATCAATTTTTCAGTTATTCCTAGTACATTGTTCAGACTTAGACTTTATCTTTGTTTTGGGGTTGCATCCCCTTCTTTCAGACAGCTTGAAGTGTTTTGGTACAATGATATTCAGATTCTAGGGGTTTAATTTCTGCAATTTGTTATTGTTTCTTTTAAATATATGAATCACTAGTTTACTTAATGAAGATTACTTTGTTCTCTAATTTTCAATTAAGTGTTGGGTTGGTTTTTTATTCACCCACTATGGGTTTAGTATGGGTTCCACTCATGGGGTTTAGGTCACGACAACCCCAATAAGAGGCACTCGAACGAATGAACCCTTTACTTAGTAACTCCTGTAGTTATGCCTTAACCTCTCTCAACTCACCCGATATCATCCTATAAGGAGGAATTGAGATAGGACGCGTATTCAGCTTTAAACAAATATTGAAGTCAATATCTCGATCAGGTGGCACGCTAAGCAAGTTTGTAGGGAAATCCTCTTGGAACTTACACACCATCAGAAGTGATTCAATAGTTGAGACCTCTAAATTAGTGTCCCAATGATGAGCTAGGAAAGCCAAAAAAACCCTTTCTATTAGACTCTGAGCAAAAAGGAAAGAGACAAACTTCATTGGATCAGGACTATAATTATCTTCCTGCTCTAGTCTATCCAACCCAGGTATAGCCATAGTCACAGCCTTAGCATGACAGTCTCGAATAGCATGGTGCAGAGACAACTAACTCATCCCTAAGATGATGTCAAAATCCACCATGTCGAGAATCACTAAATCTGCTAAGGTCTTTCTCCCCACAAATATAACAAGGCAAGCACGGAAGGCACTATCCACACCCACAAAATCCCCTACTAGAGTAGATACAGTAACAGTAAATTCAAGAGATTCACATATCATATCAAAACTCTTAGCATATCTAGCAAAAACATAAGAAAAAGTAGAACCAGGGTCAAACAAAACTGAAGCCATGTGGTCACAAATAAGAATAGTACATGTGATCCCCGCGTCTGACCCCTCTGCCTCTGGTCTACCCAGCAAAGCATAGAAATAGTTCTTACCATAAGGTTGTGCACCGCCCTATTGGGATGATCACCTCCTCTACTATTTCCACTACCTTAATTGGGCTAGGTTCTACCTCTTCCAACTATGTGGACACCCCGTCTGCCCTTAAGAATGATTCTTGACAAAACTATTTCCTCTACTTGTTGGAACCGCCTGCCGTAAAGATAATTTTTGTCAAAACCATTTCCTCTACCTTCTGGAACCTCAGTTCTAGAAGACTGCTACTAGAGTACCTGATGGACATAAGGATAATTCCTCCAAAAATATCCCACGTTACTGCACTCATAACATACACAGTCAAAAGTAGGTCGATGTGCTGGAGCCAACAAAGTAAGATACCCACCAAAATCTTATGAATGTTGATTGGTACCTGACAGACCTCTAGTAGAAACCTACACTGATGACTGAATGGGGGCATTCAGGGTATTCTCGTGAACCTTGACCCTTCAAAAATTGACCACTGTAGTTGGCCCCAGACTGAGGCTTCCTCGTAGATATCCTGGCTTGACTCTCTATCTTCACCCCTTTAACATTTATAAAAAAAACTCAACCACCTCCTGAAAGGACCTACCAGAAGATGCTACTTGTAAGGCTGAAATCTTAAAATAACGAGACAAGGCATTAAAGAATGCCTCAAAAGCTTCAATAGAAGAAGTTTCCTTCTCTATATTTATGAATTCATCTCTATTTCTATCCCTCAGTGTACAGGGGACATATTTCTCAAAAAACACCTGGTAAAATTTGCTCCAAGTCATATGAAGTACCCCAATAGGCCTGCATTCTACATAAGCTCTCCACCAGATTTTGGAATCCCCTTATAACTGAAACAAAGCAAACTCAACCCCATATATTTTGACAACACCCATCCAGTGTAGCCGCTCATAAAAAAAAACTCATAGGCATCTTCATATTTTAACTCATTGAATTTTGGAGGTTTCATCTTTACAAACTTGCCAAATAGATCATGCTCACCACCAGTCATTACTGCGCCTATCATCGGTCGTGAAAACATACCTATCTCATAAGTAGCATCCATCTGAGGAGCCATATTTGTAGGATGCTGAGCTATCAGATGGTGTACTATGGGCACTGCAAGAGTATCCCCATTCCCTACCAACCTACTAAGAAAACTCATGACTTGCTGGATCACATCAGATAACATAAGAACATGTGCTAAACCTCCCTAAGTTTGTATCGCCATTGTTCATGCACTGGTACTGCCTCTTCATTCTCAATCTGAACCTTTTCTTCTACCAGAACATTAGGAAGTTATTCCTACTGAGAAGGAGATACTGACCTTTCTCGTGCCTGAGTAGTAGCTCATGATCCACCAGGGAGGGTACACCTCTCCTCCTTCCTCTAGCTCTGCCTCTTACTCTACCTCTGCCATAAACCAAAGCCTCAACAACTGGCTCAGGCACTACTTCACTAGCCTCAGACGCACGTGTTCTCACTATCTATGAGATTAACAGTGAAATAGTTAGATTACAGTTTGGTTTGCCAGATACCAATTAAAATCAAGTAATAGAACGAGTAATGAAAGAAGTTAGGGTTTCATAAAGTCTTGTAGCCTCCTGCCAAAAAGTTTAGACATTTCTCTATTATTCCATAAAACTCTACTAGACACGTTCCTATATAATGAGATCAATGAACCCGAGGATATGATACCAACTTTGTTATGACCTCACTAAGCCATGAGTGGCACTGATACAAATCCTTCAATGGGAGAACCAACTAACTTGTAATGACCCTTCGGGTCATTCCAATATTTTTACTTTCTTTGTACTATTAGAGCTTGCCTGTAGCAGCCCCAAGTCATTTATGGCTTGCTAGGACTTGTGGATTGGTGCCTGGCCATTCATTTATTCTTTATTGTTGTTTTCCTATTTTAAAGCATAAACTTAGGATATCATTGACTTCGGTCAACATTCTTAGTAAATGTGCTCGGAATCAAATTTTGATTGTTTTGTTAGCTCGAAGTGTGCATTTTGGTCTAGATGGACCCTTGGTCAGTGTTTGAGAGCTTTCGATTTGGTTTTGTGTTGCTTTTTGGGTTTTTTGGCCAATTGAACTTGGAAGTTTTACTTTGGTTAAAACTCGAAAAAGATGACATTGAATGGAAACTCCATCCATGTTGTTATGCCTCGAAGGTCTACTTTAGGCTAGAGGGACCTTTGGTTTGAGTCTCGAGGTTTCTAGATTGCCTAAGGTTGGTTTGGGAATGGGGCCCCTTCTTTTTTAAATTGACCTTCGTTGGTATTTTTGTCGATTTTGTTGATTCGAGAATGCTATTTTTGGTGCAGCAGCATAGTTCATTTATGCGGACGGGGTCCCGGATGAGTCCTGCAGGCACATCCAGGGACTTTTTCCCTTTAGTTTTTCTGTTGGTTGTTGTTGTAGGTGTAGGCCTCAGGCCTTAATCGCGACCGCGAGTGAAGCCATCACGATTGCAATGGTATGCCTCATTGGTCATCACAACCACAAGGGTCGCTTCACATGATCATGATGAAGGGCCTGTGGTGTAACGACCGGGTCTGTCGTTATGTGTAGTCCAATCGTGCCAAGTTTTAGAGTTAGAAAACTCCGAGTTTGTAAGCTTGAAATTCTAGGCTAGGCTAGCCTCAGCCGGTTTAGGAGTGAGGTGGAGTCTAGGGAAATCTGGGTAAGAATTGGGTTAGGTGTCTTGGTTTGAGCTATTTTCCCATGCAGCCAAGACATAAAGGAGTCTAGGGGACTTTTCAGAATCGAATTTGGGTAAGTAGAACTCTCAAAATCGCGTTTGACGTGAAGGGATTGTTTCAGTTCATCGGGGGAAGCAAGTGTGTTATAAAATAGACAAATCTGGGAGATTTCTGTACATTCTGTCTGTGACGAGTGCAACAGTCTGTCGTAGTGACCTCCACTATAGCAGTGAAAAATACCGCTATAGCAGTGGTCAAGGAGGTCAACGCTGCTTAAGACCGCTATAGCAATAGTCGTACACTATAGAGGGACCACTATAGCAGAGCAGGGACCGCTATAGAGATCCGACGAGATTTTGATGCAGAAACATTCCCCAAAACGTTCAGTTTTCACAACTTCTTTTTGGGATAAGGGCTAGGCGATTCTAGGCAATTTTCCTCTGTTTTCCTTTGATTTTCTTCCCTAAGGTAAGGTTTCTACTCCCCTATCTTCGTACTACTTTTCCTATGTGGTAGAATTGCTAGGAGGGAACTTGAGGGAAGTTTGAAATAACTTAGGAATGGTAGAATCCAGGGAAGGAAGGGGATTCAAAGCATGAATGTTCTTGGGTATTGTTAAAAGTAAGATATTATAATTATAGGTTGCTAAATTCTCTATTTTTATCCGTAAAAATGATAGAAATAGGGAAATTGACGATGGGAAAGCCCAGAAAAAGGGTGGAATGATCATGGGTGGCCTGGGGTTTTGGGATTTTGTGTAATACGGGTAATGTGCAGGCCTTGTTTGTTAATTTCATGTACTTGTATATTATTTTAGACCAAGAATGAGAAAGGAATCCAGAACACGGGTAAGCTTGGGTTGAGTAGAGCTTGCATCATTTTGAGGTAGGTGATGGCTTACGATTCTTGTGAATGTTGTATAATTTTCTACTCTTATCTAACTGTTTGTATGAATTACATTGCTTAGGGAAGTTGTGTAGAATGTCTAAGGTTCTTGTTTTACAGTGTGTGAGTTAAACTGTGTGTTTACTTGTTGGTTTACAAGTTGTTTGTTCATCTATTTGACTGTGGATTATTGACATTCGGTTGGCTCGAGTACCACGCCTGGTACGGGATTACTAATGGTTGGCTTGGGTACCACACCTGGTACGGGAATCCAAACAGTTGACTCAGGTACCACGCCTGGTATGGGAAAACTAATGGTTGGCTCGGGTACCACGCCTGGTACGGGTTTATTTTACTGCATCATTGCATTTATATTATTGTGTTGCATTGACTGAT
This sequence comes from Jaltomata sinuosa, assembly GCA_003996215.1. Taxonomy (NCBI): domain Eukaryota; kingdom Viridiplantae; phylum Streptophyta; class Magnoliopsida; order Solanales; family Solanaceae; genus Jaltomata; species Jaltomata sinuosa. The sequence continues at coordinate 108,370 of QJPP01001548.1, forward strand.
ATTGGTTTCGTGAGTGGACCGAGAGGTTTAATGAAATGTTTTACTTGTTTGGTGGTCCTTGAGTGACCGGAAAATTATGTTATATCATTGAGTTGGTCTTGGATTAGGCCTGCTACGTCCGTACTTTTCTTCGAGAGGCTATGGGGCTTTAGGAAAAACTATATCTTCCTTGTTTCTTTCGTGCTATAACTTAATTCCAATTGGTATCTCGTGATACAAATTTGTATCTAACCTCATTCACTCTTTTGCCCGCAGATGGTTACTACAAGGAACAACGGAGCAAGGCCAGCAATCCCGGCAGCGAGCCCGAGAGTTCAAGGTAGAGGTTGGGGAAGGTGAAGGGGACAAGCTAGAGCCGCACCCGCCAGGGGTGGAGCTCAAGCTGCTGCCGAAGTTCTTGAAGAAACCCTACCCTACCTCAAGATCATGTTGCCAAAGATTTAGAAGTGGTTGTAGAGGATGAAGGGGCGCAAGCGGAGGCGACACCAATTGGGGGTGAAGGCCTTCCTACTATGACACCAGAAGCCTTTCAACAGGCTTGGAATATTCTGAGTGGGTTGGTTGGTGCTGGATCCATACCCGCGACATTTGTGAATCAGGCCTTAGATACTCAGCCAGCGGTCACTGTGGTGCCTAGGATGGATGCAGCTTCAGGCACCAATGATTTCTTCAGTCCAATGTTAGGTCCCGTGATGAAAGGGAATGAGCATGAGTTGTTGACCAAGTTCCTCAAGCTGAAACCTCCGACATTTTAGGGTACAGACAAGGAGGATGCCTATGAGTTCATCCTGGATTGCTATGAGAGGTTGCACAAGTTGGGTATTATACGTCAGCATGGGGTTGAATTTTTCATTTTTCAGCTACAGGGTGATGCCAAGCAGTGGTGGAGGTCTCATGTTGAGTGTCGATCTTCTGTTCTACCTCCACTGACTTGGGAGCAGTTCCACGCTTTGTTTCTAGAAAATATGTCCCTCATACTTTGAGGGATCGAAAGAAAGATGAGTTCTTGAACTTAGAACGGGGTGGCATGTCAGTCTCTGCTTATAAGTCTAAGTTCCATGCCTTGTCTCATTTTACCACACAGATGTTGGGTTTCGAGGAGGAATAGGTCAGGTTGTTTGTGAAGGGGTTGAATACTCAGCAACAGGTACTGTCAGTGCATATGACTTCTTCCGGGAAGGGCTTTAATGATGTGGTATATTATGTGAAGAAACTTGAGGGAGTCAAGCAGGCGGGACAGGCTAAGGATTTAGCCTAGAATCCCCGGAATAAGGGAAATTTTGGTGGTTCATACTGCAGGAGCCAGAGTAAGCAGGCTTACTCGGCCCATCCTATTCAGTCAGCTCTGCTTGCTACTACAGGTGGTTGTCAGAGAGCTCAGTCTTCAGCTCCTAGAGGCCAGGGAGCATCTTACGCATCAGCTAGAAGACCTACACTTGACTGTGGTTGCTTCCAATGTGGTGATCTGGGCCACTTTAAGAGGGAGTGTCCACATAGGCAGATAGGTATCAGGGTCAGCAGCAGTCTAGAGCAGTGGTCCCGGTAGGCAGAGGCGGTAATGCTAGGAGTCATCCATAGGGTGGACGATGTAATTTTCAGGGAGGCCGGGGAGACAAAGGAAATGACAGCACAAGCAGGGGTGCAGCGCAGCCAGCCTGGGAAGTTGCTTGCATTGATGATCGGGCTCAGTACTATGATTTTCCAGGTAGGACCAAGGTGAAAGCCTCAGATGCGGTAATCACAGGTACCATTCTTGTCTGTGATAAAATGGTTTTGATATTATTTGACCTAGGTTCTACATATTCTTATGTGTCTGTGAGTTTTGCTTTGGGTCTGGACCTAATTTGTGATAATCTTGATTCCCCTATCCATGTTTCTACCCCAGTTGGAGAGTCAGTGATTGTGACTCATGTTTATCGTGACTGTTCTGTGGTGTTTGGGGGTTGCATACTTGGGTACACTTGGTAATTCTGGATATGGATGATTTTGATATTATCTTGGTTATGACCTGGCTATCTCATTATCATGATGTGTTGAACTATAACACCAATACTGTGGATCAAGAGATTTCGGGTAAGGATAGACTAGAGTGGGAAGAGTGTGTACAAGCCTAAGCCAGTTAAGATAATATCATTTGTTTAGGCGAGGAAGCTAGTGGGGAGGGGGTGTCTAGCCTTCTTGGCTCATCTCCGGGATCAAAGTGTGGAGTCCCCATCTATTGAGTCATTTCCAGTGGTTTCTAAATTTTTAGAGGTGTTTCTAGCGGACTTGCTTGGTATGCCTCCAGACAGGGATATAGATTTATGTATTGATTTGGAGCCAGGCACTCATCCCATTTCCATTCCTCTGTATCGTATGGCTCCGACAGAGTTAAGGGAACTTAAGACTCAGCTGTAGGAACTCCTAGATAAGGGATTTATACATCCCAGTGCTTCGCATTGGGGTGCTTCAGTTTTATTTGTCAAGAAGAAAAATGGTAGTATGCGGATGTACATATATTATAGGCAGTTGAACAAGGTGATCATCTGGAATAGGTACCATCAGTTAAAGATTAGACCTGAGGACATTAGGAAAACTGCTTTTTTTGGACTCGATATGGGCATTACGAGTTTCTAGTAATGTCATTTGGTTTGACCAATGCGCCGACAAGTGTTTAAGTCATACATGGATTCCTTCGTTATCGTGTTCATCGATGATATTTTGATCTACTCTAAGAGTAGGGAGGAGCATGCTAATCATCTTCGTATTGTGCTGGATATCTTGAGACACCAAAAACTTTATGCAAAATTCACTAAGTGTGAGTTTTGGTTGACTTCTTTGGCGTTCTTGGGGCATGTAGTGTCAGAATGGGGGGTAATGATACATCCCCAGAAGATTGAGGAAGTGAAGAGTTTGGACTGACCTAGCTCGGTGACAGAGGTGAGGAGTTTTGTTTGACTCATAAGATACTACAAGAGGTTCGTAAAGGGTTTTACATCTATTTCTATGCACCTAACCAAGCAGACACAGAAAGATGTACCATTCGTGTGGTCCGACAAGTGCGAGGAGAGATTTCAAAAGCTTAAGACACTTTTGACCACGGCTCCTATATTGTCCTTGCCAGTTGAAGGTAAAGACTTTATTGTTTACTGTGATGCTTCACATTCTGGTTTAGGTGTTGTGTGGATGCAAGATATGAATGTGATAGCCTATGCATCCAGGCAGTTGAAGGTGCATGAGAGGAATTACCCAACTAACGACTTAGAGTTGGCAACGGTGATTTTTGCACTAAATATTTGGAGACACTACCTTTATGGTGTAAATTGTGAGGTATTCATAGATCATCGCAGTCTGCAGCACGTATTCACTCAAAAGGATTTGAATTTGAGGCAGAGAAGGTGGATAGAGCTATGGAAGGACTATGATGTGACCATTCAGTACCATCAGAGTAAGGCTAATGTGGTGGCAGACACATTAAGCTTTTAAACAGTTAACATGGGTAGTTTGGCTTGTTTAAGGGTATCCAAACGACCACTAGCTAAAGAAATTCGGGCTTTAGAGGCCAAGTTCATGCACTTGGGTTTTTCAGATCAACGTGGGTTGTTGCCCAGCATTGAGGTTAAAGCCACCTTCATAGAGGAAATTAAGGCCAAATAGTTTCAGGATCTGAAACTGAGTAAGCTATGAGTCAAGGTAATATCCGGGGAGTCCAGAGATATCATGTTAGACTCTGGTGAAGTGTTGCATTTTAGGGAGAGGATTTGTGTTTCTCGGGTGGATGATATAATTCAGAAAATCCTGTCAGAAGCCCATGGTTCACGATACTCTATTCATTTGGGTGTGACTAAAATGTACAGGAACTTGAAGCAGCATTACTGGTGTCCTGGGATGAAAAGGGACATAGTTGATTTTGTGTCCAAATGTTAGAACTGTCGGCAGGTAAAGTATGAACATCAGAGACCTGTAGGACTACTTCAGAGGATGCTAATTCTAGAGTGGAAGTGGGAAAGGATAGCCATGGATTTTGTGGTGGGTCTTCCCAGCACATTGGGGAAGTATGCCTTATATTGGGTCATTGTTGACAGGCTCTCATTTCGTTCCGGTCAGGGTAGATTATAACTCGCAGAAATTGGCTAAGATCTACATGAAGGATATTGTGAGATTGCATGGGGTGCCAATGTCCATCATTTCATAGAGGGGTATGTAGTTCACTTCTAAGTTCTGGGGCAGGTTACATGAATAGTTGGGTACACAACTCACTTTTAGCACAGCCTTCCATCCTCAGACTGATGGTCAGTCAGATAGAATGATCTAGGTATTGGAGGACATGCTGAGAGCATGTGCGATAGACTTCAAGGGCCATTGGGACCAGTTCCTACCGTTGTGTGAATTCTCGTACAATAACAGTTACCACTCTAGTATCGACATGGCACCGTTTGAGGCATTGTATGGGAGGAACTACAGATCACCAGTTGGGTGGTTTGAGGAAGGTGATGTACTTATTAAAGGAAGCACAGGAAAAATTAAGGGCATTAAGACCAAGTTTCTAGCTGCCCAAATCAGGTAGAAAGAGTATGCATATCGCAAGGTCTGGGACATGGAATTTCAGGTTGGTGAACGGGTATTGTTGAAAGTGTCACTAATGAAAGGGGTCATGCGATTTTGTAAGAAGGGAAAGCTTAGTCCTCGGTTCATCGGTCTGTTTGAGGTTCTTAAAATTGTAGGACCAGTGGCTTACAAGTTAGCACTGCCACCTAGTTTGTTGGGCGTCCATCCGGTATTCCATGTATCCATGCTTAAGAGATACCATGGGGATGGGGATTACATCACCAAGTTGGATGAGGTGCTTTTCGATAAGGATCTTCATTATGAAGAGGAACCAGTCTTGATTCTTGCTCGGGATGTCCGGGGGTGGAGAACAAAGGTGATTGATGTGGTACAGGTTCAGTGGTGGCATCATCTGGTTGAGTAAGCCACTTGGGAAATTGATAAGGACATGCAGTACAAGTAATCTCAAATGTTTGAGAATTTAGGTGCTACACTTCTCTTCTTTTATTTCCATAATTTCGGGTTTAATCATCCAGGGATGAACGATGGGTAAATTGGTATCTGTTGTAATGACCGGGTCCATCATTATGGGTAGTCCAATCGTGCCAAGTTTTAGAGTTAGAAAACTCCGGGTTTGGGAGTTTGAAATTCTAGGCTAGGCTAGCCTCGGCCAGTTTTGGAGAGAGGTGGAGTCTAGAGAAATTCGGGTAAGGATTGGGTTAGGTGTCCTGATTTGAGCTAGTTTCCCATGTATCCAAGACATAAAGGAGTCCGCGGGACTTTTCAGAATTAAAATTTGGGTAAGTAGAACATCTGGAATCACGTTTGACGTGAAGGGGTTGTTTTGGGTAGTCGGGGAAAGCAAATGTGTTGTAAAATAGCCAAATCTAGGAGATTTTTGCACATTTTTCTGTGACGAGCACAATGGTCCATCGTAGCAATCTCCTCTATAGCGGTGGTCAATATCGCTATAGTGGTGGTCAATGCGGTCAACGCTGCTTAAGACCGCTATAGCTGAAGTCGTCCGCTATAGTAGGACCGCTATAGCAGAGCGGGGACTGCTACAATGAGCCGACGGGATTTTAATGCAGAAATATTCCACAAAACGTTCAATTTTCACAACTTTGTTTTGGGAGAAGGGCTAGGCGACTCCAGGCGATTTTCCTCTATTTTTCTTTGATTTTCTTCCCTAAGGTAAGGTTTATACTCCCCAATCTTCGTACTACTTTTCCTATGCGGTAGAATTGCTAGGAGGGAATTTGGGGGAAGGTTGGAATAACCTAGGAATGGTATAATCCGAGGAAGGAAGGGGATTCAAATCATGAATGTTCTTGGGTATTGTTAAAAGTAGGATATTATGATCATAGGTTGTTAAATTCTCTATTTTTATCCGTAAAAATGATAAAACTAGGGAAATTAACATTGGGAAAGCCTGGAAAAAGGGTGGAATGATCATGGGTGGCCTGGGGTTTTGGAATTTGGTGTAATCCGAGTAATGTGCAGGCCTTGTTTTTTAATTTCATGTACTTGTATGTTATTTTAGTCCAAGAACAAGAAAGGAATTTGGAACACGGGCAAGCTCGGGTTAGGTAGAGCTTGGATCATTTCAAGCTAGGTTATGGCTTACGATTCCTGTGAATGTTGTATAATTTTGTACTCTTATATAAGTGTTTGTATGAATTACATTGCTTAGGGAAGTTGTGTAGAATGTCTAAGGTTCCTGTTTTACGGTCTGTGAGTTGAACAGTGTGTTTACTTGTTGGTTTACAAGTTGTTTGTTTATCTATTTTACTTTGGATTGTTGACATTCGGTTGGCTCGGGTACCACGTCTGGTACGAGAATACTAACGGTTGGCTTGGGTACCATGCCTTGTATGGGAATACTAACGGTTGGCTCGAGTACCACGCCTTGTACGTGAATACTAACGGTTGGCTCGGGTACCACACCTGGTACGGGTTTATTCTACTGTATCATTGCATTTATATTATTATGTTACATTGACTGATATTGGTTGTGTGATTAGACCTAGAGGTTTATTGAAATGTGTTACTTGTTTGGTGGTCCTTGATTGACTGGGAAATTCTGTTATATCATTGATTTGGTCTTAGATTAGGCCGGGTTGTTCATTGGCACTTAGGTGTTGTCTAGAGGGGATCCTAGGGTGGGTCTGGGATAGACGAAAAAGTATGGGTTATGGCCATATAATGGTGGTTTAGAGTATAAGAGGTGGATTTTATGCGGGAACAAGCTAAGTAGAGTCTTGTAGTCTAGGTGTGACTGTTAACATTGTTGCATGTCTTCCGTACTATTTACTTGATATTGTTACACTGCTTATACACTGCTTATTTGAAAATTGGCTGATGATCCTACCAGTACACAGTGGTGGTGTACTGATACTGCACTTGCGTTTCTTTTGGTGAGTACAGAAAATCTTCCAGCATCTGAGACGCGACCTCATGTATAGCACCAACGATTTCGGACCTCAAGGGTGAGCTGCTCAATCAGGCTACCTTGGATCTATCCTTAAAGTTTCAGCCCACTTGTTTTGGGCTTAAAATTACTTCCGTATATTCCGTTTGGGGTTCCATCCCCGTACTATAGATGTTGGTAGAATTGTTTGGTACTGCGACTTTCAATTTCTAGGGGGATTTTCCACAGGATTATTAATGGTATAGTTCTTTGCTTATTTAATTGGTAGTTTACTTTCTGTTTTGCTAGTTTTAGGTTGTTAGTCTAGGCTAAGGGTTGAACTCTGTTGGTTTGCTCATCCGAGGGTCGGGTGGGTGCCATTCATGACGTCTTGGGTCATGACATGTGGACACAACTCCCTTTGTTTTATGCGATCCTGAGGTTCCTTCTCGCGATCATGATGTAGTCCCTCCTTTCTTATTCTTCTAAACTTCTTGGCTAGTCCTCGCGATCACAATGGTCTGGCCAGCATGCTCTTCGTGACCGCGTAAGGTCCCTTCGCAATCACGAAGAAGGACCCCTGACAATAAATATACTCCCCATTTTATTTTCATCACTCCAAAACCATTATCCTCCATTGTTATTAGATCCAAGCTCCGCAAAACTTAGTGTATCTTCAATTTTAGTGGGTAGGGTGATAATTATCGGTTCATGATCATTTCCTTGACTCTAATTTGGTAAGTTTCCATATGAATTTCATTAAATTCTTCTTTGATTTTCTTTTTATTTCCTTGCTTGAATCTTGGTTGTGGTGGTTGTTCCGAGCCCGTCTTGCTGGTATAATTCTGCTCATTTTCAGAGCACACACTAATGGGAGTGTTAGAATTATAGTGGTGTTCTTCATTTTTGACTTTGGGTTGTGGGCCCACAGGCCCACTTGTGCCCAAAATTTTGACCCGGCTATACCTTTAGAAATATGGGTATCATTATTATTATTCTAACGCATAGATTACCTTAGTGTTATTGCTCTTTGGGACTTCTCAAAGCAGATCGGGCTTAGACAATGTCGTTACAACAGCTTCTCGTCAGACGATAGGTAAGTTATTTCCTCTTTCTAGACTTTGCATATATAGGCTATAATTGTACTAACTAGCATCCTTGGGTTGGGTTTTATTAGCTTGGCACCTCAGACCTTGTCCGCTTTCTTTCTATCCATTTATTCCACTCGTACCATTGTAGTATTCATTTTAGTTGATAGTATTACCCTTGTGGCCCTGTGTTGTTTTTTTATGCCTTTGTACCATAGATGGTGGGTTATTTGGGAATGTACGTGAGTCTTGGACATCAGTACGATGATTATAGGGCTAGTTATGTGTGTTGTATATGGATTGGAGCCTGTGCAGGGCCGATAAATTGATTATGAGTCGTTGGGCTATTTTGCATTTGGCATACTATTATCATGCATATAAAGAGATTTTCTGCATGTTTTACTATTGCTTTGGCTACGGCCTACTATATATGGTTTTCTATACCTTGCATGACCTCGAGGGTCCATTTTTGTTAAAGATGGTTATAAAATAGATTTTATGGATCTTCTTGGGGTAAGAGAGATTAAATAATGATTTTATCATCATTTTCACACTTATACTAGACTCGTCTGAGCCGTAGTGCCAGACATGTTTTATTAATGATTTGAACAATATTACACTTGGTCGAGCGAAGCGTCGGACTTGTTTTACTACTGTTTTAGACCCAGATACACCATGGGCACCCTATAAAGGGATTTTGAGACTTGATTAGTGATTTAGACCCAGAAACACTTTGGGCACTCGTTTTAATATCATGGTTACTGGTTTAGACTCAGATATACTCCGAACAATTATATTGGATATACTGGGATTCTAGGATTTTGTATCTGGTCGAGGATCTCCATGGACCTTGCCGATCTAGACCAAAGGCTACATGTTGACAGTGCCAAAGAAGGGATATATGGTTCAGTTGAGGTATACGGGTGCGTCCTTCCATGGATCCTACCTGCTAAACCTATTGGAACCGAAGGAGGTAAATATGGTACTATAGTTACACCTAGTTTCACTACATCATCATATCATGTATTTGTGTTAAATTCCACCCTTGTTTGCTATTTACTAAGTATACACTCTGATAGTATGGAAAGCTAGAGGGTTTGTTTTTACTTGTATGTGTTCCTCGGGTGTATGGGCGCCTGTTGGGTCTATAGGTAGATTTATTCTTATAATATGCTATTGTAGTGTTGGTTCATTTTATAGTTACATGCGGCTTTTTATTTTATCATCCTTACCTTGTGTGATTCACTGCTAGAATGTCTATGTTCAGTTACTTTCCTTCGTTCCCTTTTTCTTAAGGTTACCGGTATACCTCGTATTTCTTAAACTTCTTTTTTATATTTTATTGTTGCAAAGACCCTAGGTGCATTCTTCTTTCCTTTACCTACGTTCTGTGATATATATTTCTAGTAGCTAGCCGAGCATGATTGTTTTCTCCTTGTATTCTATCTGTGCAAGCTTACGTGTACTTACTTGTTTGCTTCTGCCACTACTTTCTTTGTTTTCTGCTATTTATTGCTTTTATATCTTATATGCGCTCAGTCAGCCTATGATGCCTACTGTACCCATTGCTTTGCAATTGGTGGTCATACTACACTCTACATCTTTCTGGAGTAGATCCTAGTGTGACCCATCATCATTGACTCGTGGAGACTCATGGGGTGTGCTTTTGGATCATTCGAGAGTGAGGGTGAGATCCTAGCGACCGGAGCTTAGCTTTTATCTCCTCTTTTGTACTATGTACTCTATTGTTATTCAGAGATAGTTGTATATATTCTTTTGGACCCTTGTACTCTGTTTTTGTAGTAGCGGCTCTTATCATGTGATACCAGTTTGTGGGATGATTTAGTTTTCCTATATATTTGTATTCTTATTGCTCAATTCTTTAGTTTACTTCTTGCTTCTGCTTAGATATTACTTCTTCCGCATATTTGTTAGATAGTATCCCATTACTAACCATACTGGGCTACAAGAATTGGTACACCTACAAGGGGTTGTAGGTGCAATCATGAGTTGATAAATTGGGTCATAAGAGCTTGGTATCAGAGCTAGGTTCACTAGTGTCATCGGTATAGGATCCAATGTCTAGTAGAATCCTGCGGATCGGGGTGGAGATATTCGTACTCAATCTTTGGGAGGCTATAGTGGAAATTTAGGAAACATGGAACTTCACTTGCTTTAATATCATGCATCTTATCATATATGGTTCATCAAAACTCACTTGTTCTAGTTTACTCTTTTGTAGATGGCTCATACGAGGTCTTTGACAGTGACCGAGGGTGAGCCTTCAACCCCAGCACACCCGACTCCAGTTAGGGGCCGGGGTGGTCATAGAGGTAGAAGTCAGGGACGTGCCCGAGTAGCGGCACCACTTAGAGCTCCTCAGACTGAGTTTGAGCCTGAGATGGTCCCAAAGCAATAGTCTATGGACCAGGGGATAACCCTGGTACCGCTAGTGCCAGCACCAGCTTTTGTACCAATATTAACCCCAACTCGTTTGTTAGATATCCGAGGTTTTCTTATTTAATTGTTGGGTATGATTAAGGGTCAGCCTTCAGATGTCACACAAACATCTGCTCAGGGGTAGCCCTGGGTGTTCAGAGTTAAGAAGCGTAGCCTGCTACTGTGGCTCCCCCTACTGAAGTTCTTCCGATACCTTTTGTTGCTCAGCCTCTTTCTCCTCGCCTAGTTATGAAAGAGATAAAGCAGAAGGCTCTGGGATGATTTTTGAGATTGGCACTACTTAAATTCTACGGTACTCCTGGTCAGGATCCACATGAATTTATCTCTACTTGTGAGGAGATTCTACACAATCTAGGGTTATTGGAGACTCATGGAGTTGGTTATACTACTTATCAGCTGGAGGGCCCAGCTAAGTTATGGTGGAGGGCCTTGTTTTCTTACAGACCATCTATATCTATTCAGTTAACTTTGAGAGAGTTTTATGAGGCCTTTATAGCCAAGTTCTTACCATAGAGTGATCATAAACTATCTTATTGTTTGGATGCATTAAACTATCTTCTTGTTTCATTAACCAAGTGAGGCGTTTAGGTATATTGCTATCCTAACCATAAATCATCCTCTACAATTGGTATCTACCAATTAAAGACATGATCCTCACTCCCTATGTTCTTCACTATGTCCCTCCACTCCTATGGTCAATTCATTTTGAGACTTAGATTTATCCCAAAGTTCATGACGCTTTAGAATAGTAAAACAAGAATGCAGGAACAATCACATGACTTCATAAACATATAAACCAACTATAAAACTATAATAAGCAATCATGTTGTAGCCTCAACCCTATAAATAGGGTGATTAGACACTCATAGTCATACAACAAATCTCCATAAATGAGTTCATAAAGTAAAACAACAAGAAAGAAAAGTTAAAGAACAAAGAACCCTAGTTTGAGCTCGTTGATGTCTTGTCTGCTCTTCAATTCGTGTGTTCTTCCTAAGATGTGTGTAAATGTGTCTAAGTACTCCTTTTATATTGTTTTAGTTCGTCCATAGGCTGTCTCATAACAAGCATATGAATTTACAACTTTGCCCCAACTTAAACCAAGTTAAACCCAATTTTGGACGTTTTAGGAGGGTTGCGTCGCGTGGCCAAAAGAGTGGACCTCCACGATGGGGGGTGTGAGGCTGAGCCTCCTTCTAATCTTTGGAGGGATCGAGGCAGGGCTTCCAACCATGCCTTGTGGGCTGCGGTGCGAGGCCCCCTCCATAACTTAGGAGTTCACTCAATTTTTATGAATTATTTAATTACATATATTTAAAATTCCTATAATTTGCCTAGGTGACATCTTTACCCTTTTATATTGCTTCCTTCTTCTCTTTGTAATACTAACTGTCGGGAAGTCACAAGATGACCTACTATCAGTGATCAATGATACCTATATGAAATCTGTAGAATACTTTCACAACCATGTGTGAAATCTAATAGTATGTATAACATGGTCTGTTAAGGTACGCCCTCTAGGGCTCTATAAGGTCTGCCCACAGGCCGGTGTAATCAGGGGAATCCATGATGAGAAATTACAATTGGCTTTGTCTGAATTTTGTGCATAGAATGGCATTGCACATAGTGGCCCTAAAAATTACCCACCCCGTGCTGCATAGTAGGCTACAAGCTCATTTTGCCTGTAAAGGCCTATAATAAGCAACTAATGAATCATATAACTCATTACCTGAATATTGATTACTTTCTTTAGATAAAGAGTCATATATCTATGTGATATATATATATATATATATGTATGACTAGTCTATGGACAATTACTTCCTTTATATTATGTGACATATATGCTCTGTAACTTCTAGGAGTTTCAACTGATGACATGTACGGTCATGTGAAACATATGACTTCTTTGACTATAAAAGAATACTATAACACTATAAGTTTAGAACACTACATGAAAGAGGCCTATAATAGTAATAATATTTGCATCCCTTACTGAATATCCACATACCCGTAAGAAGAGAATTCGTGAAGAAAAGTTGAAGTTTGAAGCGCTGGAGAAGAATTACTTAGGTTTGACGGAGAGAAATTGGAGAGAGTCTTGGATTTTGCCTTTGAATTAAGAGCTTGAGTTTTCAGAGTTTTGGGGAAGAGAGAAACATATGTTTCTGATTGAAAATCATGCCCTATGGGTCTAAGGGCATCTTATATAGGTGGGGGACGGATTGGGTAAGGAAAGGACAAAATAGCCCTTGAAATAAGCCAAAAAAACCAAATCCCGTTGGGTTAAATAGGAAGGGTGCGCCGCACACCCCAGGCCACGCCCCCCCCCATGCTTCACATAGTCCAACGCACAACAGGGACTTGTGCACCGCATAGCCTTGACAGCCTAACAGTGCTTCACTAAAATGCCCATAACGTTTTATTTTGAACTCGTATTAATGCGTGGTTGGTGGCATTGGAAGGAAGACTCGAAGACATTTAATTTGGTGGGTACTAAGACATCTAACTCTTCATATTCTAGAAGTTATGATTGTTTGAAGTTTACCCTAGTTAGAACTTACATGAAAACTAAATCGGTAAAAAAGTTTTCAACTTAACTTTGAGCTAGAGGTCCTTTATTACCTTAATTCATATCTAATACACTTTCAAAACTTAGGAACTGATCTTAATACTAGATTCATAGAAAATTTATTGATTTTGGGTCTAACCATATATGAAAAATCGTTCAAAGCTTAGCTTAAAATTTCTGGGTGTTACAGTTTTCCCAACCTTAATCCGGTAAGCTCCCTTGCTAATTTCCATTAAATTCCTGTCACGACCCAACTACTAGGCCGTGCAGGTGCCTACTCTAAGAACCTAGATAGACGAACCCTTACCAACCAATCCAACAGGTAAACCCAGAATTACAAATAAAGCTATAAAACCTTCTTTTAAAAACATGAAAATATTTACAATCTTTAACGCGGAAAAACTTCTTTTTAAAATACAATAGCCTCCCTAGGATATTGTCTAAGAAGGTACAAGAGCTACTACAGGGGTGAAATAGAATTTAAGAGGACACAACTCCCACCATGGAGAAAAAAATAGAAGCTGCTAGAGAATCGCCGTCATCCTGTACCTATAAAACATCACCGACCCTGTAACCAGACTATACCCAAAAAAGTATAGCAAGAGTAGAATCAGTACAAACACACGTACTCGTAGGCATAATCGGTTGGCTCAAATCCATTCCACACCATCATATAAAAATCAAGGGAAAAATTCACAATTAATTACAATACTCGACCCTTCAACATCCACCTTACCAAAACCCAATATCCAACCAAGCCTTCATATACCTTCCGCTGCCAACTCCCTCAATCGGAGACTCTGCACCCTGACTCCTAGGACTTTCCAAGTCACACTAACCCTTAGACTTCCTGAGTCACGCTAACACTAGTCCACCACTTAGTCCATATCGGACTACCATTCGCCTAGGCGAGTCAACCACTATAACTCAACCACTAAGGTGAAATCCCACTACCCCAACTAGACCGTCTGCATATGTATTACTACTTACATCTGCACGGACCTCTCAAGAATTCTTAGGGCAGTCCCTATTATGCCTAATATTCTGCAATACCCTCCAGACTCCCCGTCCACCTTCTAACTCCAACTACATGGAACAGGTTCGACACTCATTTAATAATAATCATTATCCAAGAATATGACTATCCTATAAGTATCTTCCTTAACTTATCAACCACATTTAAGCAGTAAACTATCATGGACAATTCAGTGAACATAAATACATGTCTTATCCACACAATCCAGACTCACTAAGGATCCCTAGGACACCAACTATCTTTCAACACGCAATCCCAATCTACATTAAGACCGACCTAACAATTTCCTATAATCACCCGGCCTTTCGTGTACCATATGCAGAAATCACAATTCAAGAAAATAAACAAGTCCACTCATGGAACCACCGAAAGAATATAATCAATTCAAGTAAATCAACCCATACCAGCCATGGTACCCGAGCCAACCATTGTGAATTCTCATACCTGGCATGGTACCTGAGCCAATTGAATAGTATCATGTACCAGGCATGGTACCTGAGCCAACCAATATGTAACATGTACTAGGCATGGTACCCGAGACAACCAAATAGTATCTTGTACCAAGCATAGTACCCGAGCCAACAAATATGTAAACTTTACAAGGCATAGTACCCGAGCCACCTGAATGTCACACCAAATCCAATCAATCAACAAACCATGAATAAAAGCATACGTGTAAACCAACAAGCAATAAAACAAGTTCATTTCACAAGACTGATAACTGGATAAGTAGACGTTCATAACCTTATTCCCTAAGCATGCAACTCACACAATACTAGGCTATAGTACATAAACATATATTGTATATTGGGAATATCAATAACCATCACCTACCCCCAACCCCGGGTTCATAGACTCAACCTTAAAACCCTGTCTAAACACTCAACGCCCCTCTTCACCCCTTCAGACACATAACAAGTGGCTACCTCAATTCTGGACTTCTCTTAAGAAAGATAAAGCTTGGGGAAGACACCGCTAACCTTGGTACTCCAACCATACTTGCTATTCTATTCCTTATACCAAATTATTTATGAAGACTCCCTCTTTACTAATCATTTACTACACAAAAGCATTTTCAGTTCCCCGAACCTTTTTGACACTCTAGTCCCTGAAGTCTATCATCCCACATCACATAATAATAATAATAACCATAAACAACCCAGAATAGGAGAACATATTATCCCCACTAATCCATTTCCTAGTATAACCAATCCAAACGCAACAATCTTCCAGACTCTATTCCCGAAGGACTAAGCATGGTTTCTCCTTTCCATTTATACAATAATACGAATGAAAGTAGGCCAATATATACTCAAGGTGAAGAAACCTAGCCTACCTAGACGCCAACCAGCTACACAATGCATTTTTTGGCTCCATGAAGGCATTGCCTGATGATTGACAAGCCCGAACGCATCTTTTAAGCTGGAATCTCTCCTCCCTATATCTCCCAAGCCTTAGAGAAGCTTAGGAGGGTTTTTGGAGTAACCCTCGTACCCTTTCCATATGAGGAGGAGAATTCTTTTATTAAAAGTTGTGTACAACTACTGCCTCCCGTCATTCCGCTATAGTGGATGGCTACCCGCTATAGGGGCAGCACTATATCGGAGAAAAGTCCACTGGAGCAGAGTGACGTCAGCTCGATTCAGTTTAAAATCAAAAGTCCAAAATTTTTTGCCAAGTCACCCTATTTTGACACAAAACATACTCTAGTCGTACCCAAATTTCGTGGCATCGCTATTTCTAAAATAATGACGAATCTTGTCGTTATAATTCCCTTGTTTTCCCTTTTTGATTTCTCTCAATTGTTGGGTTGTTTTAGCCTTATTTTCTAGTCCAATTCCTTTAATTCTCTGAGCATGAACTCATGGGATTGTTTTGATCACCATGCGCTCTTTCATTTTTGGCTTCGAGTTGCAGGGCCTATGGGCCCGCTTGTGACCTAAATTTTAATCCAGCTATACTTTTAGCAATATGGGTCTCCTTATCTTTGTGTTAATATGCAGTTCATATTTATGATAGTTTGACTGTTGTTCAGAGTTTTTCATAGCGGTTTGGGCTTGGACGTTGTCGGTCTAGTAGCTTGTCATCAGATGATAAGTAGGTTATGGTTTAACCTTTCTAGACTTTACATATATAGGATATAATTGTACTAATTAGAATCCTTGGGTTCGGTTTATTATATTTGTATCCCTGACCTTTTTCATTCCTTTATATCCATCTTATTTTTGCTCCTATGGTTGTAGTATTCATTGTAGCTGGTAATATTACCCTTGTGTTCCTGTGTTGCCTTATTTTTGACTCTGGACGATAGATGGTGGGTTATTTAGGAATGTACGTGAGTCCCAAACATTGATATTATGATTGTAAAATTGGATATATGTGTTATAGAGCGATTGGATCCTAAGCAGGACCGATAGGATGATTATGAGTCGTTGGGCTATTAATTGTGTTTGAGCATGTTGTCATCATGCATATAAAGAAACTTTATACATGTCTTAATATGGTTTGGCTTTGAGCCTACTATAAATGGTTTTGTAAACCTTACATGGCCTTGAGGGCCTATTTTCGGTAAAAATGCTTATAAATGGTTTGGACTTAATTTTCATGGATCTTCTTGGGGTAAGAAAGAGTTAAAAAGATGATTTATCATTGTTTTCCTACTTATACTTGACTAAACTGATTCTGCGTGCTATACATAGTTTCCTACTAATTTTAAATAATACCAAACTTGGTCGGGTCGAGCGTCAGGATGGTTTTACTACTGTTTTTAGACTCGGTTATGCTCATGCACCCTTGTTGGGGTTTTTGAGACTTGATTCACTGTTTTAGACCTGGATAGACTTCAGGAATACATTATTGAGACATTGGTTACTGATTTGGATCTTGATACACTCCAGACGATTATATTGAGATTCTGAGATTTAGTATATGGTCAAGGACCTCCATGGACCTTGCCGATCTTGACCAGGGGCTAAGT
Source organism: Jaltomata sinuosa (assembly GCA_003996215.1). NCBI lineage: Eukaryota > Viridiplantae > Streptophyta > Magnoliopsida > Solanales > Solanaceae > Jaltomata > Jaltomata sinuosa. The sequence continues at coordinate 125,440 of QJPP01001548.1, forward strand.
GTTGAGTTTGTCAATGGAGGGGTATATGTTGTAGTTGAGGTATACGAGCAGTGTTCTTCCATGGATCGTACCGTCTGGGCCTATCGGCATCAAAGGAGGTACATACAGAGCTATTGTTCCACTTGGTTTTCACACTATTGCATCATATCATTCTTTATGTCTGATTCCGCCCTTGTTTGTTGTTTGCTGAGTGTACATTCCAGTACGATGGGATGCCAGAGGATTTGTCTTCACTTGTATGTGTTCCTCGGGTGTATGGGCGCCTATTGGGACTGTAGGTAGAATTATTATTATCCTATCGCATTTTGGTTCTTATTCTAGCGATATTCGGGTTCATATCTGATGATTCACATTTGGGAGTTGTGTTGCATACACTTCAGGTTCACTTCATGGTTATAGTTGGATTATTGGCTGATTATTCCTACTTTGAGAGTGTATTATTGGTATGATTTAGTTTTTAGAATTGGGTTTTAAGCATGAGTTTGTCTACCTGTTTTCCTTCCTTCCCTTTTTACTTGAGATTACCAATATACCGCCTACTTCTTAAAACTCTCTTTATATATATTGTATTGCAAGAACCCCAGGTGCGTTCTCATTTCCTTCACCTATGTTCTGTGATGTATATTTCTAGTAGCTAGCCTAGCATGATCGTTTTTTCCTTGTATTCTTTCTGTGCTAGCTTCCATGTACCTATTTATTGCTTCTATGACTACTTGTTTTATTTCTGCTATTTATTGTTTTTATATCTTATATGTGCTCAGTCGATCTATGATGCCTATTGGGTACCTGTTTCTTTGTAGTTGGTGCTCATACTACACTTTGCATCTTCCTGGTGCAGATCCTAGTATGGTACCTCGCCACTGATTCATGGAGACCATGCGGGGTTATTTTGGACTAACCGAGACTGAGGGTGAGCTCCTAGCAACCGTATCTTAGTTGTTGTATCATCTTTTGTATCATGTACTCTTTTCTCATTCAGAGATATATTTATATATTATTTTGGACTTTTTGTACTCTGTATATTTAGTGTCGGCTCTTATACTATGATACCAGGTCGTGGGTTTGGTTTAGCTTCCATTTATATATATATTCCAGTTGATTATTCCATTACTTATCTCTTGCTTTCGCTTATTTATACTATTCTTCCGCATGCTTGTTAGATAGTAGCCCATTACTAACCATTTTGGGCTATGGGAATTGGTAAACCTATAAAAGGGTTATGGGTACCATCATGATTGAGAAATTGGGTCGTGACAGCTTGGTATCAGATCCTAGGTTCACCGGTGTCATCAATATAGGAGCCAATATCTAGTTGAGTCCTGTGAATTAGGGCGGAGACGTTCGTACTCAATATTTGGGAGGCTATAGTGCCATCTTAGCAAATCTGACTCTCTTCTTGCTTCTATATCATGCGTCCTATCCTTGGTGGTTTCCTAAAATCTCATTTATTCTAGTTCATTCTCCCGCAGATGGTTCATACGAGATTGTTGACATCAGGTCTGGGCAAGCCTTTGACTCTAGCACACTCAACTCCAGTTAGGGGCCGGGGAGGGCGCAGAGGTAGAGGTAAGGGCATGCTCAAGCAGCGGCACCGAATAGAGCTCCCGATCCTGTGTATAAGCCAAAGATTATCCTAGAGCAGCATCACATGGACTGAGGGACAGCCTAGGTACCACCGGTGCCAGCACTGGCTGTTGTACTAGCTTCAGCCCTAGCTCTATCTTCAGATATTTAGGGTTTACTTTTTCAACTGTTGGGTATGATTGAGGGTCAGCCTTCAAATATAGCTCAGACATCCACTTAGGGGGCAGCCCTGGGTATTTAGAGTTCAGGAGTGCAGCCTGCTACAATGGCTCCCCGTACTGAGGTTCTTCCAGTACCATCTATTGCACAGCCTTTTGCTCCTTGCCCAGCTATGACAGAGATGGAGCAGAAGTCGTTGGGTAGATTTTTGAGATTGGCACTACCTAGATTTTCTGATACACCGAGTAAGGATTTTTATGATTTTATCTCTACCTGCGAGGAGATGTTACGGATGCGCCTAAATTACACCTCCAAAAGAAGTATAAAGCGGTCGTTGTTTAAATATAGAACCCAACTAAAGGTTGAGGTCGATCCCACAGGGAATATGGTAGGACTAGGGTCAATTAGTGTTTACTGAGTCTTTTAGTCGTTTATTTCCCGCAGGGGGGAGGGTGGTTTGAAGTAACAAATAATGACAGTAACTTAGATTAGTAACAAGTAACAGAGAGTAATTTCAATAGTTGTTATCAATAAGAGAAGTGACTAGGGTTGTGTTCCCCATGAGATCATAACTTAGTAAGGCTTTTGTACTTGGTAAACTAGTTTGGTGCTTAGCATGTAGAATCGGTAAGTTAGGTTCACCTAATTCCTTAGTCCGTCAACTAGGTGAATTTCACCAGACGCCTTGGTCCGGCCACGGGTGTCGCTTTACTAACCCTTACCCTTGATCCCAGATTAGCTATTCCCGGACAAGGTCAAACTATTAGATGAGGTTTGATAGCCTCAAATCTCATTGTTAACACCCCTTTTCTCATCTGTTACCTCCTTGGTCCGGCAAGTAGAGATAAGGCGAGTTCTAACGTTGTGCACCGTTAAAAAGCAATCAAAGAAAAGGGATGAATAATACATGCATAAACACCTCCCTAGATTACCTAAGTATCTAACCTACATCGTTAATCCTTCATGGTTCTCACAACCCTAGTTGTGAATTTAGTTGCTCATGTTCATAAGCATGTAATTAATGTTCGTTTGAGAAATCATCAAGAGATACTTACAAATAAGAATAAAGAAAACCAGAATCTTGAAAAACAATCTCAAGAACACTCCAATACCAAGAACTTGTGTTCGAAATCAATACCAAAATCAAAGTAACAAATTATCCGAAAGTAACTTGAAATAATTCGTGAACCCTGAAAATAAAACCTAAGGGAAAGTATTTATAGACAAAAAGAAATCTTGTCCTAAATAAACTAGGAGACTGGGCTCGGTAGGGACTACGGGTCTGAGGATGGTCCATCGTTTGGAACGATGGTCCGTGGTCTTTTGGGGTCAACCATGGTCCTGCTGGTCAATGACTTATGGCTTGGGGAACAACGGTTACAACCACGAGTCTTCCTTCTGAATGATGGCTCGTCCTTAGACTCGTGGTTTCTTGGCCTCCTTTGGTACCTTCTCTGCTTCAGTGATGACGAGTCACAAACACGTACCATCTTTTGAAAGTACGGTCTGTTCTTCAATCCGTCATTCCTGCTACCACTCTTCACCTCTGCGGAACCTCTATTTACGTGTCCTCAGGACGGGCCCTTACTTGGAAAGTACAGACCGTCTTTTGAGTCGTCTTTTCCTCCACACTTAGCACCTCTTCTGGACTTTAGATGACGTGTCAACAGGATGGGCCCATCTTTTGAAAGGATGAACCGTCAACACAGTCGTGCAATCATTCCTGCCTTGCACAATTTCTGAAGTTTGGATTACGTGTCCATAGGACGGGCCCATGGTTTGAAAGCACGGCCCTTCAACTGCCCCGTCTTCCCTGTAATGTTCCAGTTTCTACTTAGTTTCCAATATTTTGCTCAACGATACAATTTGCTTGCACACTTAACCAAAAGCATCAAATCCACAAATAAAATGCTAAAGAACTTGCGAAAATCCTAAGTATTAAGCATCGAAAGTGGCATATTTCTACGCCACATCAACACCCTCAACTTAAGACCATTGCTTGCCCTTAAGGGACACAAAAACAAAAATTCTACAACGATGCTATAGCAAAAGAAAACTAGGAACTACGGCAGTCATATGATTTAGAAATTTCGCTCATAACAAGTGTCCCCCTCCCTTTTTAATACAAAATCAGTGCATGCGTTCTGACTATCAAGACAGCACAAGAGGATCCATGGGTGACATTACACTATCAATAGATGATGTAGCATACACATACAAGACTTACACTAACTGTTAGCAGTCAAAGTTGCTCTAGTGCCCTCACCACAAAGAAGTCCCACCCGCACAATAATATAATCAAGATTTCAGGGACTGCACAAAGACACTAACACTCACAATAGATGTTCAAGCAATGCGTGCACAATACTATAGGCTTGCCCTTATTTTCTACGCCTCGGCTTTCAGATAATTTGGTTAGGATCACTATAGGACTTTACTCGACTTGTAACGTAGGCTTAGTGACGGGTATGGTAGATTTGGAAATTAGTGACTAAGCCCTCCTTGACACTACGCTATTTTTCTTCCACTCATCGGACCAATTCTATTCCTTTCCTCCTTTTTCTCCCTTTTATTTTTCAACAAGTGACGGGTGCGGCTTGGTTCAAACTCAACTGTTTTTTTTTCTTTTTCTTTCTTTCTTTTCTTTTTCTTTTTTTCTTTTTCTTTTTTTTAACAAGCCTGCCGCACCCGTTATTTCTCCTTTTCATTACTAACCTTTTCTTTTCATACCCTTAATCTTCACTCACCTCTAAAGTAGACACCCTCAACTTAGGCGATTTGCCTAAGTTGAGGTACACGATGTCCAAGGAGGGACCAGGGCCAAACTAAAGGTTCGTAAACAAATGGGGAAGGTGAATAGGCTAATAACAAAATGGGTCAATTTAGGCTCAAAATCAGGGATCAAAAAGGGTATTTACATCATTTGGTCGGTCATTTGGGATAGAGTGGACTAATTCAAAGATGGCCTATGATCCTTTCCTAACCAACTATCCTACGACCTAGGCAAGACTAACCGAGCAAGTTCTAGATTGGCACACAAGGCAAGAGCCAAACAAATCAAGCTCACACACACATGGCACAGAGCCAATGATTATATGCTAACTATCAGGTTCATGCTCTAGCTTAAGCCATTCATCAAGTTGATTAAATCCTAATGTCAGATACATAGATCCATAGCTGTTATTCTATCAAGTACAGATACAATCATGTTGCACAAAATTTGGAGGGTGTCTCCATTTTTAATCAAAAATCCAATTTCAAAATCATATCACAGACTGCACTAAGTTCCTTTTCTTCTTTTACTACATACAACCTATACTAACGTGCCGGTTCAACAGGAATAAAAATCCTTAGGGAAAGAACACAGGCATGAAAACCCTAAGGATTCGGGTACCTTGTGAGTACCTTCATGGGTTGCCTCCCATGCAGCACCTGATTTAACATCGCGGCACGACGTGAGTTTATTGGCTACTCAGGCTTTGCCAAGAGACCCATCAAAATAGTGAACACCTCATACTTCCCCCACCCTACCAAAAAGAGATGCGTATTTCCCTTAATGCACTAATAACAATACAAGACATAGGGGGCGAGAGCATACTTGTGGCGCCTAAGCGTCGGTGTCTGGTGTCACATCCTTTGGTCCCTCAGGATCGGTGCCCGTAGTAGTCTCTCCAACAACCGAGGATGCCTTCGCAGTCCTCTCATCAACAATAACAGCTTCCCGAGCAGCTCCAACATCAACCACTCCCACACTGGGGTCTAAAGAAGGTACAGTACCACTCCCTGAGCCACCTCGGCCCACGCCATCAACCTCTATCTGATGCTCTGCCAAGGATAATTTTTTTGTTTTCTCTAACTCTTTACTTGCCTTCTTCGCAGCTCTTTCCTCTTTCTTCTTCTGAGATTTAGGACTCAGTGGGGCATCATCACCTGCAACATTTTTGTCCTTTCGCTTCCTCTTCTTTGCAGGTGCGGGGTCTGCAACCAGCTCATGAGGTGGAGAGGGTGCCAATAAGTCAATAAACTCCTCGTCTGTGATCTCAATTGGCGGTAGCTTTATATCTGGCACTTATCTCCTCTGGATCTTATCTACATCAACCAGGACCTTTGTAAGCTCAGTGAGAATGGCTGTGAGGTCTGGTATGGTCATGTTCTGCAGCCTATCATTTACCCCGATCTCAATGGTGTCCAGTTTGGCACTCAGACTATCAATCGACTTTTGGACTAGAACCATGGAATCTTCTATATCACGTTGGATTAGCGATTTCACCAAAGTTGAAAACTGCTTTATTTGCTCCTCTGCATGGAAGGCCGCTTTGGCGATCTTGCTAAATACCTCACTGGTGAAGACATGTGACTGACCCTGGCTGTTGGATAGACCAGACTGAGCCAATGAAGATGGGCTAGCTGCTGATATTGATAGTCTGGAAGCCGGTCTAGTCTACTTATCAAACACTACCAATGCATCCGATGGCAAATCACCACTAGGCTTGGGAAAGTCAGTTGATGTAGTATAAGCTCTAGCTCGTGCCACCAGGTTAGTGGTGTCTCAAATCAAGGCTATATCCTTAAAGCTTGAAGCATGTACGGTGCGGTCGACGCTTGGTATCTCGGGCACTTCAGGTGCCTGACATAACTGAGTGATCAAGTAAGGAAAAGGAATGGTGGTGGACAGCCACAGTGCCCGCTCTCTGATCTCTTCCGCAATGATGTGGGCAATAATAATATCATATTGGGCCATGATAGCAGCAACTAAAATAGCTCGGTCAGGATTAAGAGTGTTGTCTGCTGTCATCGATACCAACCGATGTCTGACCACTGCCCACCAAAATTTTCTGGCTATACTCAGTGAAGCCTTACCGATCTTTGGTATACTCACTGTCAACCAAGATGGATTGCCATATGTGATAAGTGAGGCAATCCAATGATAAGGTATCTTCTTTTGTCTAACCTGCTCCATCCGGGAATCCAAGTCTGGCTGGGAGGCTGGATCTACAAAGTTTGGGCCATATATGAAGTGCTGGATGGTGCGCTCTTAGATGTCGACCTGTACCCCCCAAACTTGTACTCTCTGAAGGGCTGGCTCTGACCTCAGATTCTGCCCTTTCTCACACTTGTTCATCAAAGTAGCTGCATAGGCAGCATAGAACTCATGGACAATTACCGGGTTGTATGGACCACCCGGATGGCTTATCCACTGAAAGCTGTAGTGATCATATAAAGCCTTGACGTCTGCCATATCATCTAAACCAGCTGAGCTGATCTCAACTTCCTCATGAATACTCCACCGAAAGTGCCCTTTGTCATTCAGTGCCCGACCCTCATGGTAGACCCTCGATGTACCCTCAATATCCCAGCAAACCTGATCCCATACTCCGATATTCTTACATGTGAAGGAGAGTGGATCTATGGGAACAGCCTCATCAACATGTTGTTCTGCAGTGGTCAGAGCTTCTTCACCAAACCTGCTAGCAGCCCCTCTGTCGCTTGGGCTAGAACTTGCGGAGTCTGAGCCTGAACCCTCTTCCTGTTTGCTACCAGATCCTGAAGCTTCTCCAGACTCCGACCCTTCGGACACCCTTGCTTCCGAGGTTGCACTAGACTCACCCTCTCCCTCTTCAAACTGGGGAGGAGTGGGTTTTGATTGGACTTTAGCTTGATGCCTCATGGTCCTGGGAATGGACTCTAGGTCAGAATCTATCTCATAGAATTCTTCTGAACCACTCTCCTCCAACGCAGTGGCCTTAGATCGGATTTGTTTACGTTTTTGGATTAGGGCCTCTGAGTCATTGGTTGTGGTCTTCTTTGGTGTACTTTTATGAGGCATGGTACCTGTGGGGTAGACCTTATTAGTACAAATCATGATCACAAAAAGAAAGAGAAGAAAAATAATTTTAGCATTGTTTACAGTACAAGTATGATGGCTCAAAAGACGGTCCGTCGTTTAGAACGATGGGTCCGTCCTGTGAGTCATCTTCCAGTTTCAGACTTCAGTAATTGCCTCCTGTTCTTTTCAATGATTACGATTCCAATGATGGGCCGTAGTTTAGAACTACGGTCCATCCTGTTGACTCATCGTTTGAATTCAGAGATTATAAGCACAAGGTGAAATTACAAGTCAATCTACGGTCTGTATAGATGGAATACGGTCCATAGATGGACCTGTAATTACTGGGTAACCGAATGTTATGATCAAGACTCCCTCCTACTTCACTTTTACAGTATTATATCAGTTTGCACAACAACAAACTCCCACATTAATTCAAAATTAAACACACCCCACCATACAGATGTATCACACAGTTATTTAGGGTTTCCAAATGAAGTTTTCGATCTAAACCAATACCCTATTGATGGTGTTGCTTGAATAACAAGAATGACACAAGAAAAACTTACCTTTGATGATCCTAGTCTTGTTCGTGTGTTAGGAGTGCAGTGTGACCGACCTTGTGCATGCAAGAGTTGTGACAAATTACTTTGAGGGATTAGTTTTGGGAGTTTGAGTTAGATTAGGGGTGAAAGAGGGAGTAATTTGATCTTTTCCTTTTTTTTGAAAATGGAGGTTAGTATCCTTAGAAGAGAAGAAGTGGGTAGCAGCTGGGCCGGGTTCTAAAAATTTAATATTGGGCTGACCCAGCTGTTGTTACTATACCTGGGACCTACGAGTCCAAACGACTGTCTGTTATTTAAAAGATGGTCCGTTGTTGGACTCGTGGTCTGTTTTTTTCAAACTCACCAACTTCCAGGGATGACGGCTCCATTGACGGACTGTGGTTTAAACCACGGGCCCGTCCTGATGACACGTTGTTCCTCATCTGAGACCTATTTTCTGCCCAGTGACCATGACTTGGATGACGGCTTATTGTTTGAGAACACGAACCGTTTCTGTGAGTCGTGGTCTATTTTCAGAGGCCTGTTCCTGCTACTCCAGGAACTATGACTTGATTGACGGCCCATCCTTTCGAAGGACGGTCCATACACCAAGTCGTGATTTTTGGTATGTTGTTGCAGTGGTGTACTTCTTCTCCTCATCTGCAAAGACAACAAATGTTTGCCTTGGGTTGCCTCCCAAGCAGCGCTTGATTTAACATCACAGCACGACGCAAGTGTTTTGGCTACTCAGACGTCACCAAAACACTCTACAATCACTAAAACTATAACTAACAAAAAGTAAAGTACAATTTCATGGGTTGCCTCCCATGAAGCACCTGATTTAACGTCGCGGCACAACGCAGGCTACTTGATTACTCAGACCTCATCAAGCTCCTTAGGTGGGACAAACACATCTATGCTCCAAGCTTCAATGGTCTTAATCTCATTTGCTGTGCCGAAGCAAGATTTTATCCGCTGCCCGTTTGCCTTGAACCATTTTCCCTCAAGGTTTTCAAGTTCAATAGCACCAAGAGGAAAAACTTGTACCACCTTGAAGGGTCCAATCCACTTGGACTTCAACTTGCCAGGAAACAAGCGAAGTCTAGAGTTGAAAAGCAGGACCAAGTCACCCGGCTGAAAATCCCTCTTCTCTATCTTCCGGTCATGATACAGCTTCATCTTCTCCTTGTATAGATCTAAACTTTCATAGGCATTCAGACAGAATTCATCCAACTCATTCAGTTATCCTAACCTCTGCAATGATGTTTTACCCCACTCCAAGTTCAGCTTCTTTAAAGCCCACATGGCCTTGTGCTCTAGTTTAACCTCAAGATGGCACGCCTTACCAAACACAAGTTGATATGCATATAGGAGTCTTGTATGCAGTTCGGTACGCCCATAAAGCATCATCCAGCTTTTGCGATCAATCCTTTCTATTAGCATTAATAGTCTTAGACAGGATTGACTTGATTTATCTATTGGAAACATCCACTTGCCCACTTGTCTGAGGATGATAAGGGGTTGCCACTCTGTGTTTCACTCCATATTTTTCAAGCAAAGCACGAAACAACTTATTGCAAAAGTGAGAGCCTCCATCACTAATAATAGCTCTTAGCATACCGAACTTTGAGAAGATGTTCTTTTTCAAGAACGCTGTGACACATTTACCTTCATTGCTTGGAAGTGCAACCGCCTCCACCCACTTAGACACATAGTCAACAGCCACCAATATATACCGGTTTTCATCAGATAGCACGAATGGACCCATGAAGTCAATGCCCCAAACATCGAATAGCTCAATCACAAGGATGGGATTCATAGGAAGCTCATGCCTCCCTGATATGACTCCTTCCCTCTGACATCTGCTGCAAGCCTTAGCAAACTCATGGGCGTCTTTATGAATAGTCGACCAATAATAGCCGCATTGTAGGATCTTGTGGGCAGTCCAGATACCATTATGATGACCTCCCATGGGGGATGAATGGCATGCTTCCAATATCTCCATCATCTCTACTTTCGGCACACATATCTAGATCATAGTATCCGCACACACATGAAATAGGAATGGCTCTTTCCAGAAGTACTTCTTCACATCGGACATAAATTTCCTCATTTAGTGAACGGACATATCATCAGGCACTAAATCGCTTGCTAAGTAGTTGGCAATGTCTACAAACCATGGGATCAAATCTTGAAAATTAGTCAATACTTGTTCATCATGAAACCATTTGTCAATCTCTAACCCATCATTCAGCTTCAGCATGGCTTCTTCTTCCAACCTAGAAAAATGATCTGCCACCTGATTTTATATACCCTTTCGGTCTTTGACTTTGAAGTCAAACTCTTGCAGCAGCAACACCCATCTAATCAACCTAGGTTTAGCATCCTTCTTCGCCATAAGATAACGAAGAGCTGAATGGTCAGTATGCACCAACACCTTGGTGCCCAACAAATAAGATCTGAACTTTTTGAACTCAAAGACCACAACAAGCAGCTCATGTTCAGTCACTGTATAGTTCTTCCAAGCCAAGTTAAGTGCTTTTCTAGCGTAGTATATGGGATGGAGAATCTTTTCACACCTTTGGCTTAGGACTGCTCCTAGCGCCACTCCACTAGCATCGCACATAACCTCAAATAGTGGAGACCAATCAGGAGCAATAATGATAGGAGCTGTAACAACCTTCTCTTTAAGGCACTCAAATGCCTTCAAACATGCTTCATCAAAAACAAACTTTACCTCTTTCTGCAGAAGCTTACACAATGGATTTGCAATTTTGGAGAAGTCCTTGATAAACTTCCTATAAAAGCCAGCATGCCCTAAGAAACTCTGAATACCCTTCACGGAAACTGGTGAAGGCAATTTTTCAATCACCTCTATCTTCGCTCTATCAACCTCTATACCCTTTTCAAAATCCGTTGACCAAGCACTATGCCCTCTTTAACCATGAAGTGACACTTCTCCCAATTCAGAACTAGGTTACACTCTTCACACCGCTTCAACACACAGCCTAGATGATCTAGACAATCTTCAAAAGAGTCACCTACCACCGAAAAGTCATCTATAAATACCTTTATAGTGTCCTCCACCATGTCCGAAAAGATAGACATCATACATCACCAAAAAGATATTGGTGCATTGCAAAGACCGAACGGCATCCTCTTAAAGCAAACGTCCCATATGGGCATGTGAATGTAATTTTGTCTTGGTCTTCGATGGTAATAAAGATCTGATTATACCCCGAGTAACCATCTAGAAAATAGTACCAACCTCTACCTGCAAGACGATCTAGCATCTGGTCCATGAATGGCGTTGGAAAGTGGTCCTTCTCAGTCCACGCATTCAACTTTCGGTAGTCTATGCATATGCTCCAACCTGTGACTAGCCTCATCGGAATCAGCTTATTCTTTGCATTAGGAACCACCGTAATCCCTCCTTTCTTTGGTATGCACTGAAATGGGCTCACCCACTTGTTGTCAGAAATTGGGTAAACCACACCTGCATCCAGCCACTTTATGATCTTCTTCTTGACGACTTCTTGCATAGGTTGATTCAACCTACGTTGATTCTCAATAGATGGAACACAATCAGGCTTGATTTGGATTTTGTGAGTACAGATTCCAGGTAGAATCCCAATAATGTTTGTGATGGTCCACCCAATAGCTCTCTTAAACTTTCTCAATACTGAAACTAGAGCTTCAACCTGTGCTCACTTAAATATGTAGCAATGATTACTAGTAAAGTCTCATTATCTCCCAAGAATACGTACCGAAGATGAGATAGAAGTTCTCTGAGCTCCAAGACTGGAGGCTCCTCAATAGATGGGCGAGCAGGTGGCGTTTTCCTATTCTTCAAGTGCAAGTCTAGCTTCTTTGGTGCATAAGTGTATGATCCCAACCCTGTAAGTGCTGCAACCATTTCATCATACGCATCAATGTCGTCACCTTAAAAGTTCATAATGACTGCTACAAGGGCTTCAACACCAAGTCTCTCCTCAATAGGTATAACCAGCTAGTCCTCATCAACAACATCAATAATTGACACCACTCTCATATAAATCATGGTGCTTTATTTATTTGCATACATTGAAAGTCACCTCCTCATCATTTATCCTGAACTTCATCTGACCTGTTTCCGAGTCAACTAAAGCATGCCTAGTAGCCAAGAATGGTCTCCCCAAGATGATGGGCACCTCTAAGTTAACCTCACAATCCAGAATAACAAAATCTGCAGGAAAGATAAATATGTCAACCTTTACCAATACATCATATAGAATTCCTACAGGCATCTTCACCATGCGATCTGCCATAAGTAACTGCATTGTAGTCGGAGAGGGGGCTCCCAAGCCCAACTGATTATAAACTACAAGTGGCATCAAATTTATACTAGCACCCAGATCACACAAAGCTTTGGCGAAATAGAATGCTCCAATAGTGCATGAAATGGTGAAGGCTCCAGGATCTTCCTTCTTCTGTACCATCGAACGGGATGCTATAGCATTGCAGTGGTGCAAATTATTTACTGGTTCAAAGCTAACCATCCTCTTCCTCGTAACCAAATCCTTCATAAATTTTGCGTAGCCAGGCATTTGCTCCAAAGCTTCGACCAAAGGGATATTGACTGACAGTTGCTTTAGCATGGAGATGAACTTATGGAATTTTCCGTCCTCAACCTTTTTCTTCAACCTCTGGGGGTAAGGTGGAGGAGGCAGTGGCATGGGTTTCATGACTAGTGCAACTTCTTTGCCCTTCTCCTTCTTTTTAGAAGGCTATTTTTCAGATGACCCTTCACCACTATCTTTCTCTTCAGACTCGGCTACCTTCTCAGCATTATCCTTCTCAGCTTCGGCTAGCTCGTTGACAGCAATAGGCATGGGAGGATCAACAGTCTGCTTACCACTCCGAGTAGTCACCGCTATAACATGTCGATCATTCTTCAGATTTTGAATGGTGTCACTTAGGAGAGTATCCTTTTGGTGTGGATTCATGTTGGTTGACAAATGATGCATCTGTGTCTCAAGATGCTTGATGGAGACAGTGTGGGACTCCACCTTCTAATATGCTTGAAAATTTGGCTTTTATCTCCTTCATACTCGCATCCGTGGAGTCATCCTTTTGGAACACTTTGTTGATCATCTCTCTCATGGTGGGTTGTCCAGCCCGCTCTTCACAAGTTACAGGCAGAACATAGAGACCACTTCTCTCATTCTTGTACCCATCCTTGTTCTGCCAGTCACCATCTCTATCTCTATCTCTGTAACTGGCCCAATTGTAGTAGTCATCCCTATCTCTGTTCAGACCTTGATTTCCTTGGCCAGAGGCCCAGAACCCCATACCTTGATCATTCAGATAACTTACTTCTTCTACTGATGAGTAACTATCTGACCTTGGTGCTTTACCTTGAGAACCTACGGCTTTAACTTTCTCTACTCCCTCAGCTAGGAATTTCTTTGCCTGCAACCCCAATGTCGTGTTTATCTCAGCCTGTGTCTGCTTAATGTCTTCTATTTCATTCGGATCTACAGACTTGCCGACTGCATAAGTACATGTTGGCATTTCCGCCTCTCTTATATGGCATGCTCAATTTGTCTTTGCAACTCTATCTAGCATCTCTATAGCATCTGGATATGTGTTTTCCATGAATGCACCTCCAGTCACAATATCAGCTACAACTTTAGTATTTGCATTCAGGGCCTTATAGAATATCTCCATCAGATGCCTGGAAGGAATTTCGTGTCTCAGAACTTGCTTCAACTTCTTCTTGAACCTTAGCCATGCCTCATATAGTGCTTCTGCATGTAGCTGGCTGAAGTTGTATATCTCATGTTTCAATTGCAACATCCTCGATGGTGGAAAGAACCGCTCTAGGAACTGACTCTTCATCTCATACAAAGTATATATGGAATTGTCAGGCAGTTCTGAGAGTTATGCAGTTGCCTCATCAGTCAATGAGAATGGGAATAGCCTTAGCCTGATAGCCTCCTGTCCCACTCCTGGAATGTTGTATGATTTGCTAATGCTCACAAAGTTATTCACATGTAGGATTGCATCTTCCATGGGCTTCCCTGAATAAAGTCCTTTCAGGTTTAGCAGTTGGATCATGGCGCTAGTGATATCAAACTTCATCCCATCAGCTAGTGGTGGGAGCACTATGGGTCTAGTGGTGCCATATTCCTCCTCATCATAATCGTCTACATCATAATATAGAGGGGCGTGCCTTTGCTGCTGCATATGTCGGCCCCTATTATATGGCACACATCGAGGTACTACCTCGTCCCGGACACCTTGTTCTCTTCCTTGCCTTGCTCGCTCAACTGCAGTATTTCGAGCAGCAAGATCTTTTGCAATTTTAGCATATTCGGCAGCAAGGGCATCTTCGCCTTCCTTTAAGCGTAATGCTTCTTCCTTTTTCTTCTGCTCGACTTCATCTAGTAACCGAGTTGAAATATGCTCTTAAGTTTCATGCTCTCCATCCTTAGCCATATTTCTTAGTGTTTTGGAGAGCTCCGTATCATAAGGGATCAAGGGATTGCCTTAACTCCTTGTACTTGGCATGCACAAGTGTCCTACTTGTATCAAAACAAAAACAACAGAAAAAATAAAATCAAGAAATAAGGACTAATAGTGAATTAAACACAATCTCTCTTAATCCTAAACCATATTCCCCGGCAACGGCGCCAAAATTTGATGCGCCCAAATTACACCTCCAAAAGAAGTATAAAGTGGTTGTTGTTTAAATATAGAACCCAACTAAGGGTTGAGGTCGATCCCATAAGGAATATGGTAGGACTAGGGTCAATCAGTGTTTACTCAGTCTTTTAGTCATTTATTTCCCGCAAGGGGGGGGGAGGGGGTTGAAGTAACAAATAATGACAGTAACTTATATTAGTAACAAGTAAAAAAGAGTAATTTCAATAGTTGTTATCAATAAGAGAAGTGACTAGGGTAGTGTTCCCCATGAGATCATAACTTAGTAAGGCTATTGTACTTGGTAAACTAGTTTGGTGCTTAGCATGCAGAATCGGTAAGTTAGGCTCACCTTATTTCTTGGTCAGGCAACTAGGTGAATTTCACCACATGCATTGGTCCGGACGCGGTTGTCTCTTTACTAACCCTTACCCTTGATCCCAGATTAGCTAATCTCGGACAAGCTCAAGCTATTAGATGAGGGTTGATAGCCTCAAATCTCATTGTTAACACCCCTTTTCCCATCCATTACCTCCTTAGTCCGGCAAGTAAGGATAAGGCGAGTTCTAACGTTGTGCACCGTTAAAAAGCAATCAAAGCGAAGGGATGAACAATACATGCATAAGCACCTCCCTAGATTACCTAAGTATCTAACCTACTTCATTAATCCTTCATGGTTCCAGCAACCCTAGTTGTGGATTTAGCTACTCATTCATAAGCATGCAATTAATGTTTGTTTGAGCAATCATCAAGAGATACTTACAAATAAGAATAAAGAAAACCGCAATCTTGAAGAACAAACTCAAGAACACTCCAATACCAAGAACTTGTGTGCGAAATCAATACCAAAATCAAAGTAACAAAATATCTGAAAGTAACTTGAAATAATTCGTGAACCCCTGAAAATAAAACCTAAGGGAAAGTATTTATAGACAAAAACAAATCATGTCCTAAACAAACTAGAAAACTGGGCTCGGCAGGGACTACGGGTCTGAGGATGGTCCATTGTTTGGAATGATGGTCCATGGTCTTCTGGGGTCAACCGTGGTCCTGCTGGTCAATGACTTTTGGCTTGGGGAATGAGGTTAGAACCACGAGTCGACCTTCGGAATGACGGCTCATCCTTGGACTCATGGTTTCTTGGCCTCCTTTGGTACCTTATCTGCTTCAGTGATGATGAGTCACAGAGATGGACCATCTTTTGGAATTACGGTCCATTCTTCAATCCATCATTCTTGCTACTACTTTCACCTCTGTGGAACCTCTGTTTACGTGTCCTCAGGATGGGCCCATACTTGGAAAGTATGGACCATCTTTTGAGTCATCTTTTCCTCCACACTTAGCACCTCTTCTGGACTTTAGATGACGTGTCAACAGGATGGGCATATCTTTTGAATGGACAGACTGTCAACACACTCGTGCAATCATTCTTGCCTTGCACAATTTCTGAAGTTTGGATTACGTGTCCACAGGACGGGCCCGTGGTTTGAAAGCACGGCCCGTCAACTGCCCCATATTCCCTGTAATGTTCTAGTTTCTACTTAGTTTCCAATACTTTGCTCAAGGATCCAATTTTCCTGCACACTTAACCAAAATCATCAAATCCACAAATAAAATGATAAAGAACTTGCGAAAATCCTAAATATTAAGCTTCGAAAGTAGAGTATTTCTACGCCACATCAGTTACACTATTTGGGTTTGTTGGATACTCACAGTGTTGGATACACTACTTATCAGCTGAAGGGCCCAACAAAGTTATGGTGGAGGGCCCAAGTTGCTTACAGACCATCTTCGTCTTCTCTATTACCTTGGTCAGAGTTCTATGAGGCCTTTATGGCCAAGTTCTTACCTCAAAGTGATAGAGAGCGTCGTACGGGGTAGTTCACTAGACTTATGTAGGGGTATATGACCGTATCTGAGTATAAGACTCTCTTCCACCAGCTTAGTCTATTTAGGGCCATGATTATCCCTAACGAGCCCGACAAAGTCCATAAATTTTTTTGGGGATTGAGATTAGAGTTCAGATAGATAGTTGACGTGTTAGTTGCTAGCGGTCGATCCTTCCAGGCTATAGTAGATAAAGTTCACGCTATGGAGGGGACCAGAGATAAGAGGCTGCAGCACCAGGGCAGCAATAGTGGTTCGTATTATAGTGGAAGAGGTTCAGGCCAGTGGGGTCGAGGGTATCAGCCACAACAGGATCAGGGTCAGTCTAGTCGATTAGTTCAGGCATCGCTTCAGGCTTCTGGTAGTTCTCAGTTTGAGCAGGGCTAGAGTAGTCACCAGGGTTATGGTGGTAAGACTCCGAAAGGTACATCTTCTAGGCATCAGGCTATGGTGTACACACCGGTGTATCTCATTCATCCAGGCAGGGTAGGCCATCAGGAACCACACTACTGTAACACCTCAAAAAATTTAAGCTAAGATCCAGACCAGAAAATTTAAGTAAAAAGCTATAAGTTTAGAGATAAGAACCACGGACGGATTCCATAGACCGTGGAACAGACCATGGACCATATATACCATTCATGGAACAATATCTGCAGACCAACCTCTAGCCGGAGATCCACATGAGGGATCCGCAGATCGTGGATCAGACCATGGATCGTGGTTGGCCCTTTTGAAAATCAGACTGAAGCTTAGCATATAGCATAAGATCCATGAATGGGATCTATGGATCTTGGAATGGTCCATGGGACATGGTTTCCCCTCTTGGAATTCAGGCCTACAACCTGACAAAAAGGAGAAAAATCATAGATCGGTTCCATGGACCATGGTTCTTGCCTGTGGAACCCTGTGTCAAATATTTTCAGTAGTTTCTCACATATATTTCCCAGGGGTATTTTGTACTTTTCTTATTCTTTTATCTCTTAAACTAAGTAACTTTAGGCCTAACTAGAGGGGTATTATTAACACTTAGTCAAATTCCCCCTCATTTTAATGATTAAAACTCAAAAAGAAAGAAAAAAATCATCTCTCAAGTTTCAAGACGTAGGGCTTCTTCTCCAATTTTCTATCTTCAAGTTCTAGCTAGAAAATCTTCAAGTTCAGGTATGTGGATATTCATTAAGGGTAATCTTCCACCCTTATGCCCAAAACCTCCAGCTTTACATTGATTTTTATGAACTTATGAAGTTAGGGTTCCTACCCAATTATGCAAGTTTCCTGTAAATTCAATTTTCTTATGTTGTTACACGATTTATGTTCCTACTTACATGGTTTTGCATGAGTTTTATACGTATTTCTTAATACCATGATTTGAAAGATAAACTTAGAATAATTTGACATGTATTTCTTATTTTTAAGAATATTTGGTATGTTCAGATAACATGACCTCAACTATTCAGAAAATAGCATATCTAATTCCTCAAGTTATGAGAAACTCCCCACTACAATGGTTTCAAGTTTGATTAGTGAACTTGACTCTTAGTTTTGAAGTTCAAACTTACTACTTTATGATTTATAATTATGCATCACGTTTTGAACTTATGCTTTTACTTTGAGTCCTTGTACTACAGATTTTATTACTATAACATGATTTATGTTGTCAGCATGCTTTCAAGAACAATTTATCATGACATATGCATTCTAGCATACCTTCTTTGTATTGCATCCTATCATGATGTAGATTCAGGCATTCGCTCTCAGACTCATGGCTAGATTCCAGCAGGATTTCCAGTCGGATTGGTGAATCCTCATCATTCGAGGACTACTATATGAGTTCTAGCTTATTTTCATGCTTTTTGTGCAGTACTTAGAGTTAGCTGGGGATCTTGTCCCAGCAACTCATCTTATCAGTTTAGAGGATTTTCAGACATGGTTAGATAGATAGAATGATTGATTCATATTTTCATTCTTAAACTTTTTTTTATAATATATATTAAGTTTCTCATTTCATCAATTAAGCTAATCCTCTAACTCTAGACCACAAAGTTACGAATGTTGAGTTTTATAATGACATTCAAATGTTAGCATAGGCGATGACCAACAAGGCAAATAAACAAGCATATATCCTTGTTAATTCGAATGGTGGGTCAGCTGTGGCAAGGTTTAGAGATTTTGTCCATATGAATTTGCCAGAGCTTTTGGGGTCAAAGGTTGGTGAAGGACCGCAAAACTTCATTAATGAGGTGAAGAAGATTCTTGAGGTGATGCAGGTGATTGCTATTGATAGCATTAATCAAGATTCTTACCAGCTCAAGGATGTGTAATGACCCTTCCGGTCATTTCCACGTATAAGTTTTGAAGTCAAGCAAATCGACAAAAGATATCGTAAGATCTTTAACAAATTTTCTGAACTTTGGGTCAAATGTCTCTGGGCTTTTCTCCCAATATATAAAGAGTTAGAAGTCCCCCGAAATACCAAATCTAAGGTCTACGAGTCTAGTTTCTAACGCACAAAACCTCACGTCCAACTGATCTCGGAGTAAATAGTTATGACTGTTTTACCGCGGACTGTCTGGCAGAAAATGGGTTGCGAACCGGGTCGCGAATCGGGTTGGGTCAAACTCGATTTAAGCCTCGACTTCACATTTTAAAATGCCATTTCAGTTCCGAAACAGTGATAAAACATAAGGGAGGATCCCGAGAGAATTCTTGAGTATCAAAATCGTGCGTTGGCGAATTACGAGCCTAAACTTAAGAATTTTATTAGCATCGTGCGTGTATTTGAAAATATTTTATTTAAAAGTTGAATTTGGTAAAAACTATATTAGTATTGCTTTTTCAAAATATTTTAAAGGTTTATGGGAAATATTTTTGAAACGTTATAATTGTATATGTATTTATTTTATAAATTTTTATACATTGTATTATTTTAACGGAGATAGTAAATTTAATTATGTTAAAAATTATTATTATAATATAGTGGGTTTTATTGAAAATGATTTTCTATTAATTATGGTATATTTCAAATATTATATTTATTTTACCATGAATTTATGCAATACCCGAGTATATACTTAGCGGGATGAAATTGGTTGCCACCTCCACCCCCACGTGTAAGTGGAAGATGAAGGCAACAACTAGTATATTTAGTAGTGGCATCATTTGGAAGTTAGGCAGTGTGATGATTATTGGCAACATTTAACTTTGCTGTGAGGTTTTATATATATAGGCATACTACTATGCACACTTCATTATGCACATCTATACCTTGCGTGCTAAAGAGAATTTCATGGAGAAGATTGTTTAACTCAATATTTGGATTTTGAAAGAAAAATCAATTATCTACGTCAAGTCGTTCCATCCCAAATCCAATTCCGATTCCGATTTAGTTTTGGATTTTCTTGGAGTGGTTCGAGCTTGGACATCGTTGTTCTAGCAGCTTGTCGTCGGACGACAGGTAGGTTACGGTTTATTTTCCCTAGACTCCGCATATATAGAATAAAATTGTATTAATGGGCAACCTTGGGTTGGATTATTAGGTTGGCACCACAGACCTCGACCGCGTTATTCATGTGCACTTTTGTTCCTCCGTTGCTTGTAGTATTTGTCGTTATATTTTATTTACCCTTGTGATCCTGTGAGGCCTTGTTGACTCTGGAACATAGAAGGTGGGATTTTGGGAATGTCCGCGAGTCCCGGGCATAGACTTATCCTTCTAGGCTGGTTATGCTTGCTGAGTAGCTGTGGGCCTGTGCAGGGTCGATAGGTTGATTGTGAGCTGCGGGGCAGCTATTGTGTGTGATCATACCATTTCCATGCATATAAAGAGGTTTTATCCATGTTTTACCGTGGTTTTGGCTTCGGACCTACTGGCACTGTTTTCTAAACCTTGCATGGCCCGGGGCCCCCGTTTTTGATGGAAATGATTTGGAAATGGTTGATTTGACTTGTGAGTATTCTTGGGTAAAAGAAAGTAAAATTATGTTTTAAGACACCAGTTTTACTACTACACTAGACTCGGCAGGGCCGGAGTGCTAGTTGAGTTTTCTTGCTACTTGAGATGATTTTTAGCCTCGGTCGGACCGAGCACCTGAGATGACTTTTTACTATTTAGACCCGGTTATGCCCGAGCACCCTTGGAGGGGTTTTTGAGACATTTTCCTACTACTTTAGTCCTGGACAGGGTCTGGGCATTGCATATTCTAGACTGGGTCTCCATCCTGATACCGGACTTGCTTCCGGACGACATGTTCTGATACTGAGTTTTAGTATGGGGTCGGGGACCTCCATGGACCTTGCCATCTGGGCCAGAGGCTACGGGTTGCGTGTGCCGGAGGAGGGGTATACGGTGGAGTAGAGGTATACGGGCAGAGTCCTTCCATGGAACCTACCTACTGGGCCGGATCCGCGCCGGAGGAGGTACATACAGAGATACCATGGCACTTGAGATCTTCATGAATCATATCATTCATTGTTTGAGGCTTCACCCTTGTTTGCTGTTTGCTGATTGTACACTCCGGTAGTATGGGATGCCGGAGGGTTTGTTTTCACTTGTTTGTGTTCCTCGGTTGTATGGGCGGCCGGGGGACTGTAGGTAGACTTTCGCTTTTTACTTACAGAATTGTTCTCTATTATGGATAAGTATGAGATTGGTATGAGTAGTTGGGTTTGATTCATGTCTCTGAGCATGCCTATTATTACTCTTTCTCTCTTCTTCTTACACTTGAGGTTACCGGTATACCATCCATTTCGTAAACTTATTTTGTATACACTGTTGTTGCAAGGACCCCAGTTGCGTTATTTCTTACTTTCACATGTGCCTATGATGTGTATATTCTTCTTACTAGCCTCATATGTGGTTCTGTTGATTTCCCTCTGGGCTAGTTCCTATGTATCTTTCGTTGATTTCTGTGACTACTTGCTTCTATTCTGTCTATTACTACGCTTTTATCTTATATGTGCCCAGTCGGCCTATGATACCTACTGGGTACCTTATGCTTCGCATTTGGTGCTCACCCCTACCCCCTGCATCTTTGGGTGCAGATCTTAGCGTGGGCCATCACCGTTAGATCGTTATGATTCGTGCTTGGAGATCTGTTTGAGACTACTTCAGACTGAGGGTGAGCTCTTGGCGATCGGAGATTAGCTTTAGTTTATCTTTTGCTTCATGTACTCTATTACCATTCAGAGACATCTGTATATATAGTGTTGGTTTATTTGCACTCCATGTATGTAGTTTGGCTCTGTACTATGATACCAGGTCTTGGGGTTTGGTTTAGTTTTCGCATATGTATATATTTATATCCCTGTTATCTATTTTATTTGTCTTGTTCCCTTATTTTCTAGATAGTACCCCATTACTAATTGTTCTGGACTACGGGGATTGGTTCACCTACCGGGGGTTGTAGGTGCCATCATGACTGAGAAATTGGGTCGTGACAGGATGTGTCTCGCATCTGGTACACTCAGTGAAAAGATGGTAGGGGAAGGAATGCATCTCCTATGACATGGGAGTGCTTTGTTGGGATTTTATGGATAGGTTCTTCCCAAGAGAGTTGAGAGAGGCGAAGGCTGAGGAGTTTGTTAATTGGAGACAAGGATAGATGTCAGTCCAAGAATATGGGATGAATTTTACTAAGCTTTCTAAGTATGCTCCAAAAATGGTGGTCGAGCCAAGGCCCAGGATGAGTAAGTTTGTTTCTGGTGTTTCTTCTTTGGTGAAGAAAGAATTCAAGACTCCTGCTACAATTACTTCAGCGAGATCTTCTATCGGTATTGGAAATGTCCTTAGTTCCTCAATTCATTCCATGGCACAAAATCCATTATTGGCAAAACAATTATTTGGTTATGCCATTTTGGGATTTTCTCTAACCAAAGTTATTTCCTCATTTGCCCCAATGATGGAATTTCTGATCTCATTCGTATTCTAAGTCCATTAGTAATAACGAAGGGATCCCTATGGTTAGAATAACTGGCCGAGAAGGTTAGCGAGGTTCCTGCGATGGTGAAGTAAAAGGTCTTTCACTATAGTGGGAAGAAAATAGGTGGGAGCAAGTGGGGTGAGAGCAAATCAAGCTCTACTGGTGTGTTATCTCGGCAATAATAATTGGAGATATGGAAATCTATAGGTTTATGACTTATTCTCAACAGATCGAAAAGGATAAATTGAAAGAGAGTGCGAGAGAGAATAAAAGGGCCAGAACAGATGATTTAGGGTTCAGTCAGCAGAGGTAGGGAGGTAGACACCGCTCTTTGTTTCAAAAGAGGTCATCAAGACTAGTGCCATCATCAGCTAGTGCTCCTTCCCTAGCACCTAGACCTATGCATGATTAGAAAGTCAGGGCATCAGGCTCTCATTCTCAGAAATGTGTTGCAAAAACACTTCCTACCCTGTTTGCAACAAATGTGGTAAGAATCACCTTGGAGAGTGTCCGTATGTCATATGAGGGTGTTTTGGATGCGGTCAGATTGGTCACCAGATTAAAGACTGCCCCTCTACCAAGCAGAACAATAGAGGTGGCAGAACTCAGTCTACTGCAGCAGCTCTAGCAGGCCGTACAACTCAGCAAGGTGCCACTTCTGGTACCGGTGGTGGTCAGTGTGTAATGACCCTTCTGGTAATTTATGCATTTTCACCCTTCTTGCACTGTTAGAGCTTGCTTATGGTGGCCCCAAGTCATTTATAGCTTGTTGTAACCAATAGTTTGGTGCTCGGGCCGCCTGTTTGGTCTTTGTGTCCATTCCTAGTTTAAGAGCTTTTAACTTTGAAAATCATTGATTTCAGTCAACATCCTTGGTGAACGTGCTCGGAATCAAGTTCTGACATTTATGTTAGCTCTGGAGCGTGGACCTTTGATCTAATGAGACCTTTCATCGAGATTCGAGAGCTTTTCAGCTTGAAATTCTCTCTCATTCTGTGTTTTTAAGCCAATTAGGCTTGTTGGGTTGACTTTGGTCAAGATTTGGAGACGACAGCCTGGGATGGAAATTCTGTCAGCGCCATTAGCTCTGGAATGCCGAGTTTGTGTTAGTTAGTTGGTTGGTTTAGTTTCCGGATGAGTCGGGCTCATTTCGGGTGTTTGGTTGGCATTAGCTAGTGTTGACTTGGGTCAACATTCTTCCGAAACTACCTCGTATAGAAGTTTCATCGATTCCGTTGAGTTTGGAACGTCGCCCCACTCTAATAGCACTATTGGTTTTTGAGTATCGGGTTCCGATTGTGCCCGGAATGTCTCATAGAAGTTTTGGTTGTTGCTAATTTTTCTGCTTCTGGTGGCTGGTGAACACTCAAATCGTGCTCTCCAATGAGGAGGTCATGGTGATCGCATAGTCAAAACACATTTATAAACCCAACGGATGTTGGGGTCGAACCCAAGGGACCTGATCAAGCTAGTGAGAGATTGTGCGAAGCAATTTCAAAGCGAGAGTAGTTGTTCAACAAAACCAAACAATAAAATGGGGGGAGTTGGGAAAGTTGTCACTACTAACTCAATTCAATAAAAAGCTATAAAATCAAGATGGGTGTACCAATAAGGACTAGATAAATAGAGGTGCATTTCTGATGGGGCATTCGCTATAGGATAGGGTAATCACTAATTCACTTCAATTTTCACCTATTGACACGGGTAGCGTTAGTTATGGGTGTGGAATGTTATCTCTCGATCAACATCCACATATCCGATGATTTCGGTTAGAACATCATTTGGTTTGCTATATAACTAACCAACTTTTGCTTGGGGAGGTCATCTTATCTCTAGCTCGGACCCTTAAATGGGAGATTCCGCAATTGGAACTATGTCTAGCCTCCAATCTAAGTGGATTCTCAAGTACCCACTAGCAATTACACATCCACAACTACAAAATTCTCTCTCAAGCAATTACATAGCAAAGTAAGGTAAATTCATGTTTGCAACCACAAATTTTTAGATTAAAACATGGTGAAATTACTAGACCCATATCAGATAAGCAATTATAAAAGTGAATTAGCAACACCTACACCCATTAGCTAAGCACCCATCATAAATACACCTCTAGACAAGAGAAATTAGCCACTCATAGAAGGGGGAAAAGATATACCAACTGGGTAAATCAAATTCCCATCCATTGTAGTTGATTCTCACGTTCTAGAGTCAAACTAAGCACAGAATTTGTTAACCAAAAGATTGGATTGAAAACCCTCTCTCAATGGAGATGGAGAAATTGTTTACAAGCCAAAAATATCTCCAAATTCTCTATCTAAAATTCTCTCTAAAAATTTGTCTATCTAAAATAAGCCTAAAATTGCCTTTTATATGATCCTAAATTGTCACATGAATTTAGGACAATATTATCCTACGGGTTGTGCGTGATGCGGCATGTGGTTCGCACGTCGCAGTGTGCGCATCGCACACCTGCTTCAGATTGACCAGTGACTTCAGCCGCATTGGAACGTATTGTGCGAAGGTGGTGCGTTTCATACCATGGGATGTGCGTATCGCATGGCTACTGCACTCCTTGGCAGAATCTTCAGTCCTCTTTGCAGCTTCATGTGGAGGAGGTGCGAACCGCACCTCGGCTTGTGCGTGTCGTACAGCCACCGCACCTCCTGGCAGATTCTCCAGCTCTCAACCCTTCACACTTAGCTCTTTTTTGGCTCTTTTTGGGTCCATATCCTTGTTTTTCCTCTTCTATGCAAAGTACCTGCATCGACATCAATAAAGGCCATAAGAACCTCTAAATGGATTCAAAACATAACAATAGTTCATGGATATAGGCTCAATAAGTTGGTAGATTACCAATTTATCAAACCTCCAAACTTGAACTATTGCTTGTCCTCAAGCAAGATACTCACAAGGCAAGGAATGAATTTTTCTAGGCTCAATTAAGGAACAAAAACTACTCTACACAAAAAATTTAAGAAAAAGAAATAAACAAAAGACTCGACTAGTATGCTTATCTCAATTTGGACCACCACAAACTTAAGGCAATTGGTCATTTCAACAATTTTTTCAAAAGGACATCATTTCTCATTTAAAATCAAGGGAATTTGTCATTCAAAACAAGACATTTTAGCTTCTCAAGTCATTGGCATGGACCTTCAAGGTTTGCCTCGAGAATTTCCACACAACTTGTCTCATTCATTTCCCTCAATTGAAATAGAGACTCTATGCTTCAATTCGAGTGCATGATGCCACTCACCACAAGAGAGAATCCCACTCACAATTATTCAATTCTCAAACCACGGGATTATAAGAGAACCAAGAAGACTCTCACTCTCTCAAGGAAGTTCAAGTGCATACGCGTCGAACCATAGGCTTGCCCTTCATGTAGATTGCCATTAATGTAGGGTAACCAAGCTCGGAATCACTAAGGACTTGCGGGTTAAGATGTTGGCTAGGTTTAAGGTGAGTATATAATTTGGTTCAAGTGATTACACCTCCCTAATGCTCTTTGTTTTCATTTTCAAACACCGCTCACATTTTTCAATTTCAACTTCTCCTTATTTCTCCCTCACACAATCCAAGATTTCTCCTTTTTACCTCATGATCATTCACACCTTATATCACCTTCACTTGGTAGCACCTATTTTTGCTTTTCCATTTGCTCATCGGATCATTTGGAGCAATTTTCAATGCTCGAATCAAGGTGCTACCTTGCACTTGAAGTGCATTTCTTTTCTTCTCCTCATTTGATCACATGCACCCCCCAAACTTAGGCATTTGCCTATGTTATCTTTGGTCCCCCCCCCCCAAAACGTAGGCTTTTAGCCTACATTTTATTTTCAAGCAATTAGGGAGGATGGGTGCCAAGATAGAGGTTCCAAAAAGGTCAAGGTGTTAAAAAGGTGTCAAATAATGGTCACAAGCTCAAAGGGGTTCACTAGGATTTGATGTCATTGGGAAGTCATTTGAGTGAAGTGGCTATCAAAAAAGGGCCTAAGGTCATCTCCTAAGCTCGGTTACACCTAGAATTTCACGTTGAATCACATTCGAGGCAAGTTCTAGATGACACTTATGCACAAGAATCAAGGTAAAGCCTCAATGCACAAGGCATCATGCCATAAGACTTCATCCATTAGTCCCACAATCAATTGGGGCAAATAACTTTTGACAAGCTATTCTAATGTTCATTACACACTCGTTTGTGAGTCAATCAAGCCAAAGCGAGAGTGTGCAAGTCATGAGAAGAGAACGCTTTTCCTCAAAAATTCATTTCCCTTCTTCCTTTCCTTTTCAAAAACAATTTACCAAGAAAATTTTTTGGTGGGCCCATTCCCTTAAGAAAGTCACCTCTCAATCTATCATAGGGAAACATGATACGCCCAAATTACAACTCTAAAAGAAGTGTGAGCGCTCGCTGTTCAAATATAGAACCCAACTAAGGTTGGGGTCGATCCCACATGGAATATGATAGGACTATGTTCGATTAGTGTTTACTCATGCTCGTAGTCATTTATTTCCCGCAAAAATGGGGGGTTTATAGTAACATATAGTAATTGAACTTAGAATGTAAACAAGTAACCCGTGACAATTTTAAGAGTTGTAATCAATGGATGAGAAGACTAAGGTAGTGTTCCCCAAAAGATCATAACTTAGTAAGGCGTTGTACTTAGTAAACTAGTTTGGTGCTTGGCATGCAGAATCGGTAAGTTAGGTTCACATAATTCCTTGGTCTGGCAGCTAGGTGAATTTCACCACACGCCTTGCTTCGGCCGCGAGTGTATGCTTTACTAACCCTTATCCTGGATCCTAGATTAGTTATTCCCGAACAAGGTCAAGCTATTAGATGAGGGTTGGTAGCCTCAAATCTCCATTATTAAACAACCCTTTTCCCATTCGGTACCTTCTTGGTCCGGCAAGTAAGGATAAGGTGAGTTCTAATGTTGCGCAGCGTTAAAAAGCAATCAAAGTGAACAGAAGAATAATACATGCATAAACACCGCCCTAGATTACCTAAGTACTTTGCCTACTTTGTTAATCCTTCATGGTTCCCACAACCCTAGTTGTGGATTTAGCTACTCATGTTCATAAGTTCAAAATTAATCTTTGTTTGAGCAATCATCAATAGATACTTACAATTGAGAATAAAGCAATATGGAATCTTGAAGAACAATATCAAGAACCCTACTTAAAGTTCGAATCAAAACCAAAACAATGTAGTAACTATTCGAAATTATCCAATAACAACACGTGTAACAAATGTGTAACCTCTGTGTAACACCGTAAATAAAACCTAAGAGAAAGTATTTATAGACAAAGAGACCAAATCCTAATAAAACTAGGAGAAACTGGATGTGGCAGATCCAACAGGATGCCTCACGGGCCGTCGCTTATGCGACGAGCGTCGTGGTGCCCATCAGCCTTCTTCAACTCTTTAGAAAATCTCGCTGCCATGATCTCACGGGCTAAGGCGATGGGACATCATAGCTGTTATGCCCGTTGCGCTCCTCACATCTCCTATCATAGCTCTTCTCCAGCTCTCCTTCCTGGTTTCCATGGGCATCAGCAATGGGCCATTGGGGTTGTCACGGGAGTTATGGTGCCCATCGCCCTTCCTTAGCCTTTAGCATGTCTCCCTGGAGCATTATGATGGGCATAGAGACGTCCCGTCTTGGCTTCCACGGGCGTCGTGCCAGCCCTTCGGGCCCCCAATGCCTTAGCAATTCCTGTTGTTTCAATCCAACGGCCTGCCCCACGGGCCATCGTGGGTATAACGCCTGTGGTGGCCTATCTTTTGCCCAAAAACTGCAACTTTTTGGTACTTTTATCTGTTTCATACTTTGTCCCAGCACAACTAACAAACGACATTAAGTCTAACAAAATGTACCCAAGAACTCCAAAAAAATCCCTTGTTTTAAGCATCGAAAGTGTCGTCAAATCCCGGCACATCAACACCCTCAACTTAGAATCTTTGCTTGTCCTCAAGCAACAGACTAAACTAAAACTAAACGACGCTTAAGCAAAAGAAGACTAGGACTTATGGCAGTCATATGATTTAGCATTTCAGTACACAACAAGTATCCCCCTTTTTTCAATACAAAACAAGTGCATATGTTCCGTTCATCAAGACAACACAAAAGGGATCCATGGACAACATTATGTTATCAACAGACAACCTAGCATACACATATGAGACCCACACTAACAGTCAGCAGTCAAAGTTGCTCTAGTGCCCTTACCACAAAGAAGTCCCGTTCGCACAATAACACAGTTAAATTTCAGGGACTGAACTAAACACTCACACTCACAAAGATATTCAAGCAATTCATGCACAATATCATAGGCTTGCCTTATTTTCTATGCCTCGGTTTTCAAACAATTGTATTAGGATCACTATTGGACTTTACTTGGCTTGTAATGTAGGCTCGGGGATGGGTATGGCAGATATGGGAATACTGACTAAGCCCTCCTTGACACTACGTTGTCTTGTTTCCACTTATCAGACAAACTCTATTCTCTTCCTCCCTTTTTCTCCCTTTATATTTCTTCCTTTTCAAGTGCGGTTTCGGCTTTTGTTTCAAACTCAACTATTTTCTCACTTTTTCTTTTTCTTTCTTTTCTTTTTCTTTGTTTTTTTTTTCTTTTCATCACATAGCCGCCGCACCTGTTATTTCTCCTTTTTATCTCTAACCTCTTCTATTCATACCCATACTTCTCACTTGCCTCTACAGTAGCCATCCTCAACTTAGACGATTTTCCTGAGTTGAGGTACACAATGTCCAAGGAGGGACCAGGGCCAAACTAAAGGTTCATAAAAAGAAACAAGGAAGGTGATTAGGCTAAACAACAAAAAGGGTCAATGTAGGCTCAAATCAGGGATCAAAGGGTACTCACATCATTTGGTCGGTCATTTGGGATAAAGTGGACTATTTCAAAAATGGCCTATGACCCTTTCCTAACCAACTATCCTATGACCTAGGCAAGACTAACCGGGCAAGTTCTAGATTGGCACACAAAGAAAGAACAAATCAAATTAAGCTCACACACACATGGCACAGAGTCAAATAATTACATGCTACCTATTAGGTTCGTACTCTAGCTTAAGCCATTCATCAGATCGATCAACAAATAGTCATGCACAGATTCGCAATGGTTAGTCTATCTAGAACAGATATTATTATGTCACACAAAAATTTGGAGGGTTCTCCATTTTTCAATCAAAAATCTAATTCGAAATCACATCATAGACTGCACTAAGTTCCTTTTCTTCTTTTACTATATACAACTTATACTAAACGTGCCGGTTCAACAGAAATTAAGATTCTTAGGGAAAGAAAACTCCAAGGACTCGGGTACCTTGTGAGTACCCTCATGGGTTGCCTCCCATGTAGCGCCTGATTTAACGTCGCGGCACGACCCAGGTCTCTTGGCTACTCAAAATTTGCCAAGATGCCCCCTCTAAAACATACTCACCCAATACTGCCCCCACCCCACCAAAAAGAAATGGGCATTGCCCTCAATGCACGGAAACAAAAACAAAAGGGGGCAGGAACATACCTGTGGTGCCTAAGCGCCGGTATCTGGGGTCACATCCTTTGGGCCCTTAATATTGGTGCCCGTAGTGCTCTCATCAACCTAGGTTGCATATGCAGTCCTCTCATCAATAGTAATAGCTTCCCAAGAAGCTCCAACAACATCCTCTACCACAATAGGGTCTAAACAAGGTACTTCTAATGGTCCAGTAACACCACTCACTGAACCACCTTGGCCAACACCATCAACCTCAATTTGATGTACTGCCAATGACTCTTTTTTTGCTTTCTCCAGCTCTCGTCTTTCCCTCTTCTCATCACTCTCCACTTTCTTCTTTTGAGACTTTGGGCTAAGAGGAGAATCATCACCTTGAACCTGCTTGTCTATACTCTTCCTTTTTCTTTGATGTGAAGCAGGCTCAGGAAGTGGTTCATCAGCTTTTTCGGGCTCCTTTTTTGCTATCAAATCCGAGTGTTCCATACGGAGGTCAGGATCTACAAAATCCCATAGGTTGAGTGTGGGCTCCGGTGTGATCCGTGGCAAGACTATTGGGGCACTGGCTTGGGTAGGAGGAGGATTCTTCAATCGATCAACCTCGACCTTAAGCTCTGCAATCTCTTTTTTCAGGTCCATCAGCTCGACCGCACCCATCTACTTTAGTCGCTCGTCTACCCTATCCTCCAATACATTAATTCGGGCATTGACAGTTAGAAATGGTGCTATGGCCCTTTGGATGGAAGCATTCACAATCGGCTAAAACTGTTCAGCGAACGCATTCATCTATCTCTTCATCTCAAGAGTCTGCTGGATGGTGTCTACGAAGTTTGACAGATGGAAGGAATAGATGGACTCAGAGTTATCCTCTAACGGTGATGCAGAGGAGCGTGGGTTGGCTGTCGAGATGGATGGACCAGCAATATTATGCCCGTACTGACTACCCTGTGGGATGGGACTCGTAGGGGATGCTGTCACCTCCGGTGTCGGGGCATGTGCCTAAGTGTAAGAGCCAAGGGCTCAGAAGTACCACTCAGACCTAGCACACGCATCTCATCTTTGGACCTCTCTGGATGGTGGGTCCTTACAGCTCTGACACTACGATCTACCCTGCATACTTCGGGACTTGGGCCTCTTCACATGATTCAGTAATCAAGAAAGGGAATGGGTATGAAGAGCTGATCTTGGTTACCCTATCCCAAATCTCCTCTGCGATAATTTGCCCAAAATTTATATTGTACTTAGACATTAGAGCGGCCACTAGAATGGCCCTTTCTAGAGTCAGTTGATTGTCTGCACCCATCAGATTCAGTAGGAATCGCACCAGTGCCCACCAAAACTTTGCCTCAAAAGATAACAAGACCTTATAAACCACAGGCGTGTCTTAGCCTAGCCACTTCGGTGCCCCGGTTGTAGTCAAGTGCTTAGTCAACCATTTTGTCCTCTTCGCCTCATTCTTCACCCGAAAGTCATAATCATAGGTGTATGTGGGTGCCTCATACCCTAGCCCGAATAGAAATCTATTGATGATTTTGGCCGAGATATTGATTTGGACACCCCTTATCGGGACGCTCTCAATAGTGGAAAATTCATTGATTTTATGCCCCTTTTTACATAACCCCTCTTGGATGGCTTGATAGTTTGCATAAAACTCTCTCACGAGAATCGGCTGGAAACCTGGAAGGGGCTTGCTTGTCCAGCCTAACCTGTAGTGCCAGAAATAAGCATCTAGTTTTGGGAACATCGGCAGTTTGAACGGATCTATCTTTCATTCTTCGGCAATGGGCCTCCTCGGATGTCCCCTTCCTGTCACCTCAAGGACTTAATCAAATATAGCCTTTGACCCTTCGACCCCTCATCTGAGGGTCTCTCAATTTCATCCTAATACAACACCAGGACCAGATGGAGTAAGTGAAGGAGTGCCCTTTTCCAGAGTGGTAGTTTTTGTGTCGGAGTCAGCACTTCCCCTTTCATCTTTTGCCAAACTATGCTCTGAGCCTGAACCTTCCTCATCCCTGATTCATCTCCTGTGCCACTTGAAACCTGGGTCGCCAGTTCTTTCCTAGTAGGTGCCTGATCACTCTTGGCACCAAATTTAGATGAACCAGAGGATGATCCTTATTTGTCTGCAGGTAGGTTGGCTCCCTCCTCTTCAGAGTGAGAGGAGGACATAACCAGCTTCCTCTTTGTATTTCGGACAAGGGGGTGTTGTCTGAGTCGCTCCCCTCGGCTTCAGAATTAGTGGGCTGATCCATTAGCCGCAATTGTCTGGAGGCACTTTTAGCTTTCTGGGGGGGCCCTCGTCTTAATTGTGTTTTTGGTGCCATTTAGTACCTGTAGGAAACCAACGTTAGCAATCGAGACCAAAATTACAACCCCAGAAAAATTTCACACTTAGAAAACTTTTATAGAAAAATTACCCTCCCACGGGCGTGGGAGGGCCGACGTCCCATGGCCTCGAGCATCGGAATGGACCAGTGACCTTTCAGGGTAAATTCTCCCCTCCCACGACCCTGTGCCACGGGCTTGGGAGGTCCGACATCCAATGAGGTTGGGCGTCGGAATGGGGCAGCGAGATTTTTAAGGACAGTTGTCCTCCCACGGGATCCTGCCACGGGCGTGGAAAGTCCGATGTTCTGTTGGCTTAAGCGTAGGATCAGTCCAGAAACCTTTTCAACTTTTAGGCCAGCCCCACGCCCTGACCGACGCCCGTCGTGCCTCAGACGTCCCGTCTGCTAGCCCATGAGATCCAATCAGTGAAATAAAAAGTCTTCTACCTCTTTCTCGTGTTGTAAACATCATCCCCAACACTCTCAACCAGTAGGCAAACAAATTAATATCAATGGCACATATGAACTCATTCACAAACCCTAATTTCCAATTTTAACAACTCTAAACAATTATCAAATCACCAAACACGATTTTACACCTAGGGTTTGGTGTAAAAAGCACCATGAACGTACTCACATTACTTAAAAACCCATGACCATCTATTTCAAGCTTAAAACAGGGTTGGCAAATAGAAAGAAGGAACACTTACTTCTTTAGTTGCTAATAATCTTGTGAGACAAACACCCTAGTGCCGAGTTGTGAGTGAGTTGTGGAAAATGTGTGGGGATCAGAGGTAATCGTTGGGGTGAGGTTTGGGGGATGTAATGTGATGGAGGGGCTGATCGAGTGAGAGAGTTTGAGAGAGAAGAGAGTTGAAAGTGTTTGAACTCAAATGAATGAGTTCAGCTTAGTAGACACAGGAGAAAAGGATAAAGGTAAACCGGGTTGGTGCGGGTCATAAATAAAACATTTAAAATTATTGACCCTTCGATGACCGATCCAGACGATGGGATATGCGATGCCTGTCGAAGGTGCGATGGCCTGTCGAGACCCACTTACCTGGAAGTTTGCCATGTTTATTTCTTGAGTTGTCACGGCCATTTCCACGGCCGTCGGGGATGGGACGTCCCATCATGTAGGCCGTGGGAATGAGGTAGACAATCTCTCCTCCACACTTAGAAGTATTTCTCTTCCTCTTGAGGGGCATCACGCCCAGTCCCACGCCCGTCGGAGCCACGACGGCCCATCATATAGGATGTAGGGTTGAGGCAGAGCCCTCATTTTCCATACTTAACATTTTTCTTATTGGATGCCCCCAGGTCCACGGGCGTGGCTTCTGCGACGGCCCGTCCAAGAGCCCATAGGGTCCCCTTTTTTTTTGCCTACAATTTTAGCCCTTGTTTTCATCTCCCTT
This sequence comes from Jaltomata sinuosa, assembly GCA_003996215.1. Classification (NCBI taxonomy): domain Eukaryota; kingdom Viridiplantae; phylum Streptophyta; class Magnoliopsida; order Solanales; family Solanaceae; genus Jaltomata; species Jaltomata sinuosa. The sequence goes on from QJPP01001548.1 coordinate 159,316, forward strand.
CTTCCTGCAAAATGAACAAACATTAGTCCATGGGTTGCCTCCCATGCAACACTTGATTTAACGTCACGTCATGAAGCAAGTGTTTTGGTTACTCAAACTTCACCAAAACACTCTACAACCACTAGAACTAAAAATAAAATAAAGAAAAGTACAAATCCATGGGTTGCCTCCCATGCAGTGCCTGATTTAACGTTGCGGCATGACGCAGGTTGTTTGATTACTCAGACTTTATCAAGCTCCTGGGGTGGGACAAACTCATAAATGCTCCAAGCCTCAATCATTTTGATCTCCTCTGTTGTGCCGAAATAAGCCTTGATACACTGCCGTTTGCCTTGAACCTTTTTCCCTCATGGTTTTTGAGTTCAACAGCTCCATGAGGAAAAACTTGTACCACCTTGAAGGGTCCAATCCATTTGGACTTCAGCTTACCAGGGAACAAGCGAAGTCTAGAGTTGAAGAGAAAAACCAAATCACCCAGCTGAAAATCTCTCTTTTATATCTTCCGGTCATGATACAGCTTCATCCTCTCTTTGTACAGTGCTGAACTCTCATATGCATTCAGGCGAAACTCATCTAATTCATTCAACTGTCCTAGTCACTGAAACGATGCCGCACACCAATCTAAGTTCAGCTTCTTCAAAGCCCACATGGCCTTGTGCTCTAACTCAACTGGAAGATGGCATGCCTTACCAAACACAAGCTAATATGGAGACATGCCTATTAGAGTCTTGTACGGTGTCTGATACGCCCACAAAGCATCATCCAGCTTTCGCGACCAACCCTTTCTATTGGCGTTTACTGTCTTGGACAGGATTGACTTGATCTCTCTGTTGGAGACTTCCACTTGCCCACTCGTCTGAGGATGATAAGGGGTTGCAACTCAGTGTTTCACTCCATATTTATCAAGCAAAGCAGGAAACAGCTTGTTGCAAAAGTAAGAGCCTACATTGCTACTAATGGCCCTTGGCGTACCAAACTTGTAGAAGATGTTCTTTTTCAAGAACGCTGTGACACATTTACCTTCATTACTAGGAAGCGCAATCGCCTCCACCCACTTAGATACATAGTCCACAGCCACCAATATGTACTGGTTCCCATTGGATAGCACGAACGGACCCATGAAGTCTATACCCCAAACATCGAATAGCTCAATCACAAGGATGGGATTCATAGGAAGCTCATGCCTCCTTGATATACCTCCTTCCCTCTGACATCTGTTGCAAGCCTTAGCAAACTCATGGGCGTCTTTATGAATAGTTGGAATTCCACTATGATGACTCCTAACAGGGGATGAATGGCATGCTTCCAGTATCTCCATCATCTCAGCTTCAGGCACACATCTCCAGATCATAGTATCAGCACACACACAAAATAAGAATGGCTCTTCCCAGAAGTATTTTTTAACATCGGAAATGAATTTTCTCCTTTGGTGAACGGATATATCGTTAGGCACTAAATCACTTCCCAAATGGTTGGCGATGTCTGCAAACCATGGGATCAAATCTTGAGAAGCAGGTAACACTTGTTCATCAGGGAACCAGTCGTTAATCTCTTGCTAATCATTTAGCTTTAGCATTGCCTCTTCTTCTAACCTAGACAAATGGTCTGCTACCTGGTTCTCTATACCCCTGTGGTTTTTGACTTTAAAATCAAGTTCTTGCAGCAGCAACACCCACCTAATCAGCCTTGGCTTTGCATCATTCTTCTCCATGAGATAACAAAGAGTTACTGGTCAGCGTGCACCACCACCTTGGTGCCAAGCAAATAAGATCAGAATATTTCAAATGCAAAGACCACAGCAAGCAGCTCTTGGTCAATCACAGTATAATTTTTCTTAGCCGGGTTAAGTGCTTTGCTAGCGTAGTATATAGGATGGAGGATGTTTTCATGCCTTTGTCCTAGGACTGCTCCTAACGCCACTCCACTAGAATCGCATATTACCTCAAAGGGTTGAGACCAATCAGGAGAAATAATGATGGGGGCTGATACCAATTTCTCTTTAAGGCATTCAAATGCCTTCAAACATGTATCATCAAACACAAATTTTACCTTTTTCTCCAACAGCTTGCACAACGGATTAGCAATTTTGGAGAAGTCCTTGATATACCTCCTATAAAAGCCAACATGCCCCAAAAAACTCTGAATTCCCTTCACAGAAACTGGTGGAGGCAATTTTTCAATCACCTCAATCTTTGCTCAATCAACCTCTATACCCGTTTTTGAAATACGGTGACCAAGCACTATGCCCTCTTTGACCATGAAGTGACACTTTTCCCAATTCAGCACTGAGTTCCACTCTTCATATTGTTTCAATACATAGCTCAGATGATCTAAACAATCTTCAAAAGAGTCACCTACCACTGAAAAGTCATCCATAAATACCTCTATAGTGTCCTACACCATGTCTGAGAAAATGGACATCATAGACCGCTGAAATGTAGATAGAGAATTTCACAGACCGAACGGCATCCTTTTGAAAGCAAACATCCCATACGGACAGGTGAAAGTAGTTTTCTCTTGGTCTTCGAGAGCAATCGAGATCTGATTGTACCTCGAATAACCATCAAGAAAATAGTACCATCCTCTGCCAGCAAGACGGTCTAACATCTGATCCATGAATGGCATTGAAAAATGGTCCTTCTTAGTCCATGCATTCAGCTTCCTGTAGTCCATTCATATGCGCCAGCCTGTAACTGGTCTCATCAGAATCAACTCATTCCTTGCATTTGGGACCATAGTAATCCCTCCTTTCTTTGGTATACAATGGACCGGGCTCACCCACTTACTGTCAAAAATCGGATAAACCACACCTGCATCCATCCACTTGATGATCTCTTTCTTAATGACTTTTTGCATAGGCTGGTTCAACCTCCGTTGGTGCTCAATAGATGGAATACAATCAGGCTTGAGCTAAATTTTATGTGTGTAGATTCCAGGTGGAATCCCGATGATGTCTATGATGGTCCACCCAATGGCTCTCTTAAACTTCCGCAAGACAAAACCAGAGCTTCAACTTGCCCTTCACCTATATCTGCAGCAATGATTACCGGTAAAGTCTCATTAGCTCCCAAGAATACGTACCGAAGATGAGCTGGAAGTGTTTTGAGCTCCAAGACTGGAGGCTCCTCAATAGATGGGCGGGCAGGAGGTGTCTGCCTATTTTTCAAGTTCAAGTCTAGTTTCTTTGGAGCATAACTATAAGCTCTCTATCCTGTGAGTGTTGATAATATTTCATCATAATACTCAATATCATCCCTATCAAAGTTCATAATCACGGCTGTAAGGGCTTCCACACAAAGTCTCTCCTCAATAGGTATGACCAGCTGATCCTCATCACCAACATCAATGACTGACACCACTCGCATGTCATCATGATGCTTCATAGATTTGCAAACATCAAATGTCACCTCTTCATCATTCAGCCTGAACTTTATCTGCCCAGTCTCTAGATCAACTAAAGCACGTCCAGTAGCCAGGAATGGGCGCCCCAATATAATGGGCACCTCGAAGTCGACTTCACAATCCAGAATCACAAAGTCTGCAGGAAAGATGAATGTATCAACCTTTACCAATACATCATAAAGAATTCCTACAGGCCTCTTCACTATGCGATCTGCCATAAGTAGCCACATTGTAGTAGGAGTGGGGGATCCCAAGACCAGCTGATTATAAACTGCTAGCGGCATCAGATTTATACTAGCACCCAGATCACACAAAACTTTGGCAATGTAGAATGCTCCAATCGTGCAAGGTATGGTAAAGGCTCCAAGATCTTCCTTCTTTTGTACCATCAAACGGGATGCTATTGCACTTCAGTGGTGCAAATTATTTGTTGGCTCAAAGCTAACCATCCTCTTCCTAGTCACCAGTTCTTTCATGAATTTTGTATAGCCAGGCATCTACTCCAAAGCTTTGACCAAAGGGATATTGACTAATAGTTGCTTCAGCATGGAGATGAACTTGTGAAATTTTCCATCCTCAACCTTCTTCTTCAATCTCTAGGGATAAGGTGGAGGAGGTAATGGCATGGGTTTCAGGATCGGTGCAACCTCTTTGCTCTTTGCTCTTTGCCTTCAGCTCAGAAGACTGTCTCTCTGATGAGCCATCACCACTATCTTTCTCTTCAGACTCGGATACAACCTCAGCATCATCCTTCTAGCTTCTGCTGGCTCATCAACAACTATAGGCATGGGGGGTCAATAGTCTATTTTCCACTCTGAATAGTCACTGCCATCACCTGTCGATCATTTTTGGAGTTTTGAATGGTGTCACTTGAGAGAGTACCCTTTTGGCGTGGATTCATGATGGTTTACAATTGGTGCATTTGTGCCTCAAGCTGCTTTATGGAGACAGAGTGAGACTCCACCTTCTGACTGATACCTGACAGTTCAGCTTTGATCTCCTTCATACTTGCATCCGTGGAGTCAACCTTTTAGAACACCTTGTTGATCAGCTCTCTCATGCTAGGTTGTGCAGGTTTATCATCACGATTTCTTGGAGGGACATAAAGACCATTCTTATCATTCTTGTACCCATCCTTCTTCTGCCAGTCACCATCTCTGTCTCTCTCTCTCTGTAACCTGACCGATTGTAGTAGTCATATCTGTCTCTTTTCCGACCTTGATTTCCTTGGACAAAGGCATGAAAATCCATCCCTTGATTATTCAGATAACTAATCTCCTCCTCAGATGAGTTCTCGTTTGGTCTTGATGATTTACCCTAAGAACTGATGGCTTTAACCTTTTCCAATCCCTTATTTAGGATTTTCTTTGCAATCAACCCCATACTCGTGTTCATCTCAGCAACTTCCTATTTGAGTTCTTGGAATTCATTGACAGTCACGGTGTTTCCAACTGCATATGTCCCTGTCGTACCTGTTGAAGTCTCAGCCTTCCTAGTGTGCCATGCTCGGTTGGTTTTTGCAACCCATTCCAGCATCTCTGCAGCCTCATAATATGTATTCTCTATGAATGCTCCTCCAATTACAGTGTCGGCTACCGCTTTAGTGTTTGCGTTCAAGGCTTTGTAGAAGAACTCCATCAGATGCCTTGAAGGAATTATGTGTCTCGGAACTTGTTTCAACTTCTTCTTAAACCTCATCCAAGACTCATATAATGTTTCTGCATGTAGCTTCCTGAACTTGTACATCTCCTATTTCAGCTGCAATATCCTCGATGGAGGAAAGAACTACTCCAGAAACTGATTCTTCAGCTCATGCCATGTGTATATGCAATTATCAGGCAGTTTTGAGAGCCATGCAGTCACCTCACCAGTTAATGAAAATGGAAATAGCCTTAGTCTGATAGCCTCTTTCCCCACTCCTAGCATATTGTACGATTTGCTAATCCCCATAAAATTCTGCACATGTAGAATTGCATCTTCCGTGGGCTTTCCTGAATAAAGTCCTCTCAGGTTCAGCAGCTGGATCATAGCACTGGTGATATCAAACTTCGTCCCTTCAGCCAGTGGTGGCAGCACTATGGGTCCAGTAGTGCCAAATCCCTCATCATCATCATTGTCCTCATCATCAAAATATCAAGGGATATGCCTTGGTTGTTGCATCTGTCAGCCCCTATTATGTGGCAGATGTCTAGTGGTTGCTTCATCTCGGATGGCATGTTTTCTTCCTTGCCTCGCTAGCTCAGCTGCAACATTTTGAGCTGCAAGATTTTCTGCTATTTGAGCATCTTCAGCAGCAAGGGCATCTTCACCTTATTTTTGGCATGCTGCATCATCCTTTTTCCTCTGCTTGGCTTTAGCCAGTGGTCGAGCTATAATCTTATTTTGAGCCTCATGATCTCCCTCCTTAGCCATATTGCATAGAGTTTTGGAGAGCTCTGGATCGTAAGGAATTTCCTTGACTCCTTGTACTGGAAATGCACGAGTGTGCAAACCTAAGATCAAAACAAAAACAACAGAAAAAGTAAAATCAGGAAATAAGGACTAATAGTGAAATAAAAACAATCTCTCCTAATCCTAAACCGTATTTCCCAGCAACGGTGCCAAAATTTGATACACCGAAATTACACCTCTAAAAGAAGCGTAAGCGATAGCTGTTCAAATATAGAACCCAACTAAGGTTAGGGTCCATCCCACAGGGAATATGGTAGGACTATGATCGATTAGTGTCTACTCGTGCTCGTAGTCGTTTATTTCCCGCAAAAGGGGGGAGGTTTATAATAACAAATAGTAATTGAACTTAGAATGTAAACAAGTAACACGTGACAATTTTAAGAGTTATAATCAATGGATGAGAAGACTAGGGTAGTGTTCCCCACGAGATCATAACTTAGTAAGGCGTTGTACTTAGTAAACTAGTTTGGTGCTTGGCAGTAGAATCGGTAAGTTAGGTTCACCTAATTCCTTGGTCTGGAAACTAGGTGAATTTCACCACACGCCTTGGTCCGGCCGCGGGTGTATGCTTTACTAACCCCTACACTGGATCCTAGATTAGCTATTCCTGGACAAGGTCAAGCTATTAGATGAGGGTTGGTAGCCTCAAATCTCCGTTGTTAAATAACCTTTTTCCCATCCGTTACCTCCTTGGTCCGGTAAGTAAGGATAAGGCAATTTCTAACGTTGCGCACCATTAAAAAGCAATTAAAGCAAAGGGAAGAATAATACATGCATAAACACCGCCCTAGATTACCTAAGTACTTTGCCTACTTTGTTAATCCTTCATGGTTCCCACAACCCTAGTTGTGGATTTAGCTACTCATGTTCATAAGTACACAATTAATGTTTGTTTGAGCAATCATCAATAGATACTTACAATTGAGAATAAAGCAATATGGAATCTTGAAGAACAATATCAAGAACACTTCAATTTATCAAGACCTTGAAGTTTGAATCAACACCAAAACAATATAGTAACTATTCAAAATTATCCAATAACAAAATGTGTAACCTCTGTGTAACGCCGTAAATAAAACCTAAGGGAAAGTATTTACAGACAAAGAGACCAAATCCTAATAAAATTGGGAGACACTGGACGCGGCAGATCCGACGGGATGCCTCACGGACCGTCATTTGTGTGACGGGCATCGTGGTGCCCGTCAGCCTTCTTTAACTCTTCAAAAATTCTCGCTGCCATGATCTCACGGGTTGAGGCGATGGGATGTCGCAGCTGCGATGCCAATCGTGGTCCTAACATCACCTGCCATAGTTGTTCTCCAGCTCTCCTACCTGGTTTCCACGGGCGTCAGCGATGGGCCATCGGGGTTATCACGGGCGTCATGGTGCCTGTCGCCCTTCCTTGGACCTTATCATGTCTCCCTAGAGCATTATAACGAGCATAGCAACGTCCCTTCGTGGCTTCCACGGGCATCGTGCCAGCCTGTCGGTCCCTTAATGCCTTAGCAATTCCTGCTGTTTCAATCCAACGGCCTGTCCCATGGGCCGTCGTGGGTATGATGCCCATGGTGGCCTATCTTTTGCCCAGAAACTGAAACTTTTTGGTACTTTTATCTATTTCATACTTTATCCCTACACAACTAACAAACGACATCAAATCTAACAAAATGGACCCAAGAACTCCAAAAAATCTCTTGTTTTAAGCTTCAAAAGTGCCGTCAAATCCCGGGACATCAAAACACTAACCCGGTTCGACACACAAAACAAAAGAAAAGAAAACGAAAATAATCAAAACTTTTGCTCCTTGGGAAAGAATCATAGTATTAATAAAACCCTCGGAGTTTATTTCTACACTACTATCAACATGGCGATAATCGAATTTGCGCTTATAATTTCATTCAAGAACAAGCCTAAGCATAGGCATTTAGCGCATTTGTGAGGCACGGGTAGTGGAACAATGGAATATGTAAGACCAACCCGGCACACCATCAATAAAAACCGCAAGCCCAGCGAGGGCACAATAAAGCTCAAAGTAAAACAAAAAATAATAATAGCATCACAATCAATTATCCAAAATGTGCCCGACAAGGGCCAAATAAAACTAAATTGAAATGTCAACTAGGCCCGACAAGGGCAATAAATTGTCTCAAGCCCACTCACGGGAATCAAAACCAAGTAAGTAAATAAAGCCACCCCCTCCCATAAATTGTCCTCAGTGCTCATAGTGCAATGGGAAAAGGGTGGAACTCCCTAGAGGATCTAGTCCTCATCATCACCATCATCAGGGGAAGCTTCTTCTTCAACATTCTTCCCACTTGGGCTAGCACTACCCATTCGAGAGGTTGCCAAAATTATGGGGTCATGAAGAACTCTCAGAAACTCGGGGTTCTCATCATCATCCATCTCTTGCTCAGCATGACCAGGAAGCTCCTCGGATGAATATGAAGCAAACAAATCATCCAATGGCCTGGGAATCCTCCTAGGTGGAGGCAATATGGTCAAATCAGCTTCCACTACCGGATCTTTGCCTTTGGATTTGTCAATGTAATTTTGGAGTTTTGAGATCGCCCCCTCCATAACATCAACCCGCTAGCAAAACATACTCAGACTATCAACCAACCCCTTTACTACACTTTTGACCGCCCTGTTGATCATTCCGGGTAGTTTTGTGGCTAAGTCTGCCAGTTGCTTCTCATGACTATGATTTCGGTTGACCATATCTTGAAGACCACTCTTTGTCATGGACGGTGCGGAGGCATGTGGGTGTGTCTTTGAAGTGTCCCAAGAGGGGTACGAAATGCCCGCTCTAGCACCAGGCTCATCATTGTCAGTATCACTCAGCTACTCCGTCCTTTGTCTCTTGAATCTAGGGCATCCCGGTTTATCTTCTTATCAATATCGATGATCCCAATGGCATGAGTGAACTTGTCGTAGGGGAGAATAGGAACATCCACTTTAGCATACAACTTGGTGATCAGGACCGGGAAAGGAAAGGATTCATTTTTGTGATGAGCTTTCCTCCGAATTACCATTGTAGCCACCTCTCCAAAGTTTATATGCTGCCCTATCATGATAGCCTCAATTAGAATGGCACCCTCTTGAGTGATCTTTTGGTCATTCTGAGAGGGGAGAATACGGTTGCGCACTAGATCATACCAAAGTCGCGCCTCAAATACCAATGATATCTTCAGTATATCGCCTTCTATAGTCGACCTCACAGGGGTGCCTAGAGCAATGATGTGAGCAGTCTCTTGATATGGCTTGAACTCAGTAGTCATTCTAGCCATCAGGGTAGGTGCAGGGTCAATTGGGAGTCCCCAATATATAGCATTGATTGCAGCGTCAGTGACGGACACTTTCTTTCCTCTGACAGTGACAGCATCAAGATTTGGGAACTTGTCTTTGGGGCCTTTATAGCCTCTGGAATCCTGTATGGCTTGGTAAGCCGCAAAGAATTCATAGACTATTTCTTTGTAGTATCCCCCGGGTACATCTTGAAATGGCTACCACTCTCTAGTAGCAAACTGGTGGTGCATATTGGGTAGCTCGTCACCAACCTATCTTAGATTGAAGCTCTGCTCCACATTAAAAGTTCTATTTTTATCCCGGGTGTAGTAGGTTCTCATGCCCTCTACCCCAAAGTGGAGCCTTGCTTTATCTGCGGCTGATCTTTGCCTTGCTTGGTTTCTAGGGATTCTCCTGCTAGAAGACATATTTTGCATCCAACGATTGTGAACCAAAAAATAAAAACTAAACCTAGAAAGAAGTTAGCAACTATAAAAGTATGGAATGCAATGGATTAGAAAAACAAAGTAGGTGTATGTTGTCTTGTGCGGACCACATGCGAAACGCACTAAGAAGAGTACGTATTGTATGTGCTGTCGCATAAGCTAACAGAACCTTCAGGAAATTTTTCAACTTAGGTGTGATGCTAGTCCGATTCGCACCATCAAGAGTATGTGTCGCACTACGCGTCGCCCCTCAGATCAGTGATCTGCTCATTCTTTTCAACTTGGTGTGATACCTTGTGCGACCCACACATCAAGATCTATTCATCGTATGCAAAATGCACAAAGGCACAATTGGAATTTTTTGTTCCTTGTGTTCTTGTAAGTTACGCATATGATCCATTGAGCAAGAAGTGCTTCAGCACTTAGCACCACACACAACCAATTCTTAACAACAAGGAGTGCAAATGGGGTTCATGAGCATAACTTCCGGGTACTCAGACTTCCCCGGATTCCCATTAACATATAACCAACAAGAAATGACTTAACGACTTCCCTTACAATGGACGTTACCCCGTCTATCATTGGGAACATCAAGCCCTCCTTGCAACAATTTGCACCAACAAGCATATTAACAATTAACTTCCTCCCCGCACAAGATCATATAACCCAACTAGATTGTTATCAAAGATCATGGGCGTAAAATCAGAAACATTCAACCTCAAATATCAATTATCAAGTAAAACCCCATGACTAATGATGACTTGCCCTTAAGACGACGTCAACCAATCTATCATCGGGCTAAATCAAGCACTAGTCACGAGTGGGTTACTCAGACTTCACCCCATCACATATATTAATGCTAAACATTACTACCAATCAACATGCATAGTCAAGATTTACACTCTACCAAGTTGATATTAAGTGAATTCTTTATTACAACTCCAAATTGGGGACCCAAAATTTTTGGATCTCACCCAAAATCAACATGGCCAATCTACTAAGCATGCTTCACAATATGAGTTTCCAACAGTCATAAAAATAACTATTTAACATCGGAGAACTTACCATAAGTGAAGATACAAAGGGGAGAACAAAAATCTAAGCTTTTTCAATTCCAACAATGGTGACCCTCAAGACCTCCCAAAGAATAATGGTAGTGACATGGAGAAGTGGTGGAGAAGATTGGGTGAGAAGAGGAGAAGTTTTTGTAGGAGTTTGAGAGGTTTTGAGAGAGTTTTAGTGGAGGACTTTGAGAGTTGTGGAGAAAGATGGTGGAAAAAGAAGAGAGAGAGGCGGTTTTAAAAGAAAAAGAAGATCAAGGGTCGGCCGGGTCATCTCCGGGTCGGGTCGATCAATGGGTTAGGTCAATTAAAAATTCAAATTTACCTCCTATACGCTGCAACATGCAATTCACACCAAACAAGGTGCGGACCGCATGTAGTATCGCACATGCCCCCTTTTTCTCCCCTGGGTTTTCCCAGGCGTCTGTTTCCTTGTGCGATGGAGGTGCGATGCGCACTTGGGCTCGTGCGGTCCGCATGGCCCAGCACACGTCACCTCCATTTTTTTAATTTTTCTCTAGGCCATCTATTTTTGTGTGCGGTTGTCTTGGCGACATGCACAATTGCTTGTGCAGTCCGCACAATCCACCGTATGGTACCTTTTTGCCTTGCTTTCCCTTCTTGAGTTCTCTATTCCATTCATTCCCTACAGAACATCAAAAACAACAAACAATAACCAAAAACAAAGAAAGAAACTCGGGTTGCCTCCCAAGCAGCGCTTGATTTAATGTCACGGCACGACGATACTACCTCAATCCTCATTCATTTTTAGGGTTGTTGAAGGTGTCGCTATGCAGCGTTCCCTTCATCCATGGGTTCATTTGGCTTGACAAGTGGGTCATTTGGGACTCAAGATGCTTGATTGAGGTGTTGTGGGAGCTCAACGTTTGGTGAAGTGTTGAAACCTCACTCTTAAGCTCACTTACTCCTGCATTTATGGTGTCTACCTTCTTAAGAACCAATGACAACATGTCCTCTAACTTGGATTGTCCGGGGTTTCTTGTGCCCAGTTGATAGAGAGAATCAAATTTGTTTGGGGGAATGTAAGGATTTGAGCTCCGGTGATTGAAGCGATCACCATCCTTATCTCTTTCACGCCAATTACCTTCCCTCTCTTTGTCTCTAATCCAACCTTGATTCTCCTCCCTCGGGCGATAATACCCGAGATGAGAACCCACCGACACGTAGCATAGCTTACCATCAACTTCAGTCATAAGCTCCACATTATTCACCTTAATCTCTGGTGTACTCACTGCATTCACCTTTGTACCACCAACTCCCATTACATGTTTGGCCATCAAGTCAATTTGTGTCATCATTTTAGCCAAAGCATCATCTCGCTCCTCATCTTTTCTCCTTGTTTTATTTGTCAAGATTTTTGAGGCTGTTCCCGAAGTTGGCACATCCGATTCTCTTGTATACTAAGCTTGATTGGTTTTCGTCATTCGCTTCAACAAAGTCGAGGCTATGTGAAACTCTAAGTCCATGAAGGTACCACCTCCAAGATTATCAGCCAGTGATTTGTTCGTGGAGTTCAATGACCGGTAGAAGCTTTGGAGAAACACATTGTCTGAAAACTCATGATTTGGGCACAATAGAAGTTTCTTTTTGAATCGTAGCCACACTTCATGAAGAGGCTCTGTAACACCCCAGAAATTCTAAGCCAAATTTAAACCGTTCTTCATGTGTTGTTAGATCCAAGCTAGATAAATTTTCTATGTATCTAACTATTAAGACTTATTATTATGTTTTAAAGTTGTATTAGATATGAATTAGGGTCATAAAGAACCTCTATCTCAAAGTTGAGTTGAAAACTTCCTTACCGATTGAGTTTTAGTGTTAGATTCTACAAAGGTTAACTTCAAACGATCATAACTCCTATTATATAAAGTTTTAGGTGGCCTAGTACCCACCAAATTAAAGGTCTTTGAATCTTCTTTCCAATGCCACTAACCTCTCCTTAATACGAGTCTGGAGTAAAAAGATATTAGTGTTTTACTACAGGGTATCTTTCTTTTCAAATGACAGACAGCAACCACGAGAAGGTTCCACGAATCGTGGAAGTTTCCACGAGTTGTGAAACCAACTCGTGGAAATCAGTTTTTTTCCTGGAAATCACGATAAGGTTCCACGGGTCATGGAAGTTTCCACGGGTCATGAAACCAACTCGTGGAAATCAGTCCAGAGCCCTGAAAAGTCCCTTGGAACCACAACTTCCATTCCACGGACCGTGATTCATTCCACGGGACGTGATTTGTGTCCATGGAAGCCTTTGACAAAATTTTCTGATGTTTTTAAATTCTTTTCCTAGGGGTATTTTCGTAATTTCTTGCTCTTTTAACTCCTAAATTAAGTTATTTTGGGCAAATTAAAAGGGGTTTTATTCCCACTTAGCCTAGGTTCTCTTCCATTCTCTCAATCAAGTTCCAAAAGAAGAAAAAGGAGTTTCATCCTCTTAAGCTTCAAGTTAGGATTTCAAGCTCCATAGCAAGGGATTCACTTCAAGTCTCCTAAGTCTTTTCAATTCAAGTGGGTTATCTCCAACCAAGGTATGTGGGTATTCAATAAGAGATTCCTTCACCCTTATGTCCAAAACCCCAATCTTCTAAATTGAACTTATGGATTTCTAAACTAGGGTTCTTACTCAATCCTTATGGGTCCTTCTAAAATTGTTTCCTCGTGATTCTTTTATGGATTCTAACTCTAAATTGCATGATTTTGCATGATTTTGCATGAGTTTTTATGAGTGGTTTGTTATTCATGATTTTAAGGCAAATCGTTGTCCAATTTATGAAACTTGGGTTCTTACCCACATTGGGAAAAAGTTATGGGTTTTGTTTTAAAACTTCAATTCATGATTTCTCATTTATAACCCATGCTTTAATTGATGTTTTGTAAGTGTTCTCAAAAGCCCATATGTTAAGCATGAATGTTGATTTCTAGAATGAAACTATGAATTTACATGTTTTCAAGAGAAAGTTGGCATGATTAGATATCATGGACTCTATGTATTTATGAAATTGCATGACTAATTCTTTAAGTATGAATTTAGCAAGAAAAGTATATTTTGAATTATGGTCTTGCAAAGCTTTAAGATTCATGACTTGTGAATTGCATGACATTAGATATGTCCTTATTCTTTTCCAACTGTTTTGGACATCAGATATGTCCCTATGTTTTATGAAAGTTTTGAACATCAGATATGTCCCTATGTTTTATGAAAGTTTTGGATATCAGATATGTCCCTATGTTTTATGAAAGGTTTGGCATCTAGACATGTCTACCTAAGCTAAGTGAATTGCATGGTATCAGATATACCCTTAAGCTTTTCAAACAGATTTGGCATCAGATATGCCCAGTATTGTATGAGCTATATGTATGTTTTGGGGTTAGTATTAGCACTGAGTTGGACAGGGTGAGAGTACCCAAAAGGTCCCAGAACTACGTGCCTCCGTAGGTCTTAAGTCCCGTCTCTTGGGCATCAGTTTTAGTGATCACGCCACAGTAATGCCTTTATACCCTGGTAAGGTATATTGGGTCCTATAGATGGGGCGGATACATCGGATTCCATGTAACTCACATGGTCTATGTCGTTAGAGAACCTCCCACAGAAACAGTTTATGCTTTAAAAATGTATTGACTCTTTGCTTTAATATTTCAGACTTACTACTTATGATTATGTTTTTAGCTTATGATATTGCATTGAGTCATTACATTACAGATTTTACTATTACCATATGATTTCAGCTTCAAGGATGATTTAAGCATGTTTTATCACAAATTATGCATGATCTCAGTTTTAAACAGGCTTTCAAGTATATTTTTATCATGACCTATGCATATCCCACATACTCGGTACATCCTATAGTACTGACGCATAACTTGTGTTGCATCCTTTGATGATTTAGATTCAGGTGTTCCTTCTCAGACCCTTGGCTAGAGCTTCCAGGCCACTTTTTGTTAGCTGTTGGTGAGTCCTCTTAGATTGAGGACTAGTTATGTTCCTAGTCAGTGTTAGCCATTATATTGTTTTCGCACTTCAAGATAGCTAGGGTCTTTTACTAGCAACTCCTTATGTCATGTAGAGGCTTTTCAGACATAGACAGTGTTCGAGTCTCTTTCTGGATTTTATGTTTAAAATTGACTTGATTACCTATGTATATGATTCCAGATTTATCTATTATGTTTCCGCTTACCTTTTTGTTATGATTGAGAATGCTATGACCAAAGGTTAGCTTGGGGAACTTGTGGTCCCAAGTCCCGTGTTACATCTAGGGGGTAACCTCGGGGCGTGACAAACTTGGTATCAGAGCCTCAGGTTTAAGAGTCCTAGGGTGTCTAAAAGCCGCATCAAGTAGAGTCCCTTTCATGGGTGTGAAGCGTGCCACACTTATGAGAGAGAGGCTACGAGGTGTCTTAGGAAAAACTTCGCTTCTTCCATGTTCAATATCGTGCGATAGAGTTTAACTCTATTTATTCTCCAAATTTATGCGTTGTCCCAATTCCACCTGCTTTACCTCATATTTGCGGTGCCAGAAGTAGTAAATCTCAGATTATCTCTTAGCGAGGTGCTCTCAGATCCTCTTTCAGAACCTTGTTACTAATTATTACGTAAGAGGGGAAAATGTGTACCTAGATCCTTGGGTAGTGGGGCCACCCGACAGATATTGTATTGTAAGCCATTAGTAGTAGAATGAACCTAGAGCCAGAAATATGAAGTCAGAAGGATGGTAGCCTAGAAGGGGGAATGATAGTTGATTGGAGTATGTATTTAGAGTTGTGTTTTACTAGATGGGTAATAGGATGATAGTATGAGAGTGAGAATGATAGTTTTGTGGTATTTTCTAGTAGGCTTAGTATAGTGTATGCAAGAGTTTAAGTGATGAATTGCAGAAAGTGTGAATATGTAGGCATGATATATATATGTGTGAGTTAGAGAAGGATAGGCAATTTTGAGCCTCTCGGTATAGGCTTTAACGCATTTGATTTGGTAGGTAGTAGAAAGAGAGATCTTTGGGAGTTAGAACCATGTAAGCTTGACATGTCTTTGCAAGGGATAGGTTGGAAGTTATTGAGTGTGATATGTACAACCCTTATATGAGATAGAAAGATTGATGCCAAGATATTTAGGTAAGGGTGATCCTTAGACTATAGAAGGTAGTGTATATTCAGATTAACTCCTAGAGTAATGTTTGCTCTGTTAGATTAAAATGATCATAGTTCCATTTATAGGTTAGCGAGAGGTCCACAGACTTAGAACGTAGCATGAATCTAAGGGGGAGATGGTGGGATGTAGAATCAGTCAGATTTTGGAGACTCGGGTAGTGATGCTAATGGGTGTCAGAATGAAGTTAGGAGGGATGCAGGGACTTATTTTTATCCTAGCACCTTAAGTATACTTCCCTCATTACAACACCCCATTCATGTCATGTATTCCAGTGCCATGTTCTTAATTCAAATTCACAGACTTCATGCAGATTCACGTCCATACTCAACTCCCAAAACATATAGAAATTGCTCCAGACAGAATTCCAATCTTACTCTATGATTCTATGAATTTCAGCTTTACACCATGATACTTGTCATATATGAAAGCTCATGTCTCACACTATGCTCAGTCTACATACTCAGTTCTCAAGATATGCCTTAATGGCTAATGAAATCATGCTACATCATATATATGCTCATACCTGATTTCTCTAATAATTCATGCTTGTGATATCCTTACTCTAACCATGCTTTGTGTGTCCAGGATGTGAGAAACTCATGCCCTTTTCACTTGACTTCTCAAACCCCACCTTGGGTGGCTAGATCAAACTAAGTATAAGTCAAGACCAATCAGTATTCCTTCATTCGTGATGCTCATGCTCCCACTCTATTCTCTCAGTGATCTTGGCTTGTGTTGTCATAGTTGTTAGTAGAGAAAGCTAAGTAGTAGCCTAGATGGGAAGTAGTAGGTTGTAAGCGTGGAAGAAAAGTTAGGTGAGGATTATTCATGTGAAATAGTTAGTTAAGAAATTTTGGTATGTCTCTTTGTAGAAGTTCTTCAAGTTACAACTCCTAGATATGCTAGGAAGAGAGGAGAAGTCATGGATAGTATGAGCTACAAACCATAGGGTGATCATAGTGATAGGCTTAAAAGTCATGATGAAATACATGTGGGCTTTTGCTTTGTGTGCCTAGTGACCCATTGATTAGAGCTCAAGCTTAGTTGATTTTTGTGATAAGGAGGAATATCATTCCTGGGAGGTAATTCTGGATGTAAGAGATTTAGTCAAGATAGGCTTGATTATAGTGAAAGTAGGTAGTTAGACTTAGACCTTAGTATTCAGAGGAGTTAGTGTAGTCGAAAGGTGTTTCTAAGCTTAAGATTTGTCAACCGTAGTGATTAAGGCGAGAATAGTCTTTTCTTACTCCTAGCCCAGGGTGCCCATATCTTAGGTCCAGTAACTTTAGCTTGCAAGATATTAGAATCCTCATATCAGATCAGTTCAGACCTATCGATAATCATTCCTAAGGTTAGAAGGCCCTACATTCAGTTTAGTCCAAGGTAGTAAGTTCAGTTTAAAAGAGAATGGTTTCCTCATATAGTTACCCCTCTCAGTTTGATGTCCTTTTCAGTTATCTATGATTTCTAAGAATGTTCGTTCCATATGAATTTCAGCTGAGACGCTACTCTTAATCCAGATCAATTATCATGTTAGCCATTCAGTTTTATACACCATCAGTTGTTCTCATACCCTCAGTATGCTTACATGCCTCATGAATTCAACTCAGTTTATAATTAAGTCAGAGATCAGTTATCATATAAATACTTCAGCTTTTAAAACTCAGTTGATAGAATTGCAACCCTTTACACCTCCACTCTCAACTTAGAAGTCATCATTTGAGGAAAAATGATCCCAAGGGGGAGATATTGTAACACCCCAGAAATTCTAAGCCAAATTTGAACCGTTCTCCATGTGTTGTTAGACCCAAACTAGATAAATTTTATATGTATCTAAGTATTAAGACTTATTATGAAATTTTAAAGGTGTATTAGCTATGACTTAGGGTCATAAAGAACCTCTAGCTCAAAGTTGAGTTGAAAGCTTCTTACCAATTGAGTTTTAGTTTTAGATACTACAAGGGTCAACTTCAAACGATCATAACTCCTTTTATATAAAGATTTAGGTGGAATAGTATCCACCAAATTAAAGGTCTTTGAATCTTCTTTCCAACTCCATCAACCGCGCCTTAATACAAGTCTGGAGTAAAAAGATATCAGTGTTTTACTACAGGGTGTCTGTCTGTCAAAATGACAGACAGCAACCACGAGAAGGTTCCATGAATCGTGGAAGTTTCCACGAGTCGTGAAACCAACTCGTGGAAATCAGGTTTTTTCCTGGAAATCACGAGAAGGTTCCACGGGTCGTGGAAGTTTCCACGGGTCATGAAACCAACTCATGGAAATCAATCCAGAGCCCTAAAAAGTCCCTTGGAACCACGACTTCCATTCCACGGACCGTGATTCATTCCACGGGACGTGATTTGTGTCCGTGGAAGCCTTTGACAAAATTTTCTGAAGTTTTTAAATTCTTTTCCAAGGGGTATTTTGGTAATTTCCTGCTCTTTTAACTCCTAAGTTAAGTTATTTTGGGAAAATTAAGAGGGGTTTTATTCCCACTTAGCCTAGGTTCTCTTCCATTCTCTCGATCAATCTCCAAAATAAGAAAAAGGATTTTCATCCTCTCAAGCTTCAAGTTAGGATTTCAAGCTCCATAGCAAGGGATTCACTTCAAGTCTCCTAAGTCTTTTCAATTCAAGTGGGTTAGCTCCAACCAAGGTATGTGGGTATTCAATAAGAGATTCCTTCATGCTTATGCCCAAAATCCGAATCTTCTAAATTGACCTTATGGATTTCTAAACTTGGGTTCTTACTCTATCCTTATGGGTCCTTCTAAAACTGTTTCCTCATATTTCTTCTATGGATTCTAACTCTAAATTGCATGATTTTGCATGAGTTTTTATGAGTGGTTTGTTATTCATGATTTTAAGGCAAATCGTTGTCCAATTTATGAAACTTGGGTTCTTACCCACATTGGGAAAAAGTTATGGGTTTTGTTTTAAAACTTCAATTCATGATTTCTCATCTATAACCCATGCTTTAATTGATGTTTTGTAAGTGTTCTCAAAAGCCCATATGTTAAGCATGAATGTTGATTTCTAGCATGAAACTATGAATTTACATGTTTTCAAGAGAAAGTTGGCATGATTAGATATCATGGCCTCTATGTATTTATGAAATTGCATGATTAATTCTTTAAGTATGAATTTAGCAAGAAAAGTATATTTTGAATTATGGTCTTGCAAAGCTTTAAGATTCATGACTTGTGAATTGCATGACATCAGATATGTCCTTATTCTTTTCCAACTGTTTTGGACATCAGATATGTCCCTATGTTTTATGAAAGTTTTGGACATCAGATATGTCCCTATGTTTTATGAAAGTTTTGGATATCAGATATGTCCCTATGTTTTATGGTTTGTCATCTAGACATGTCTACCTAAGCTAAGTCAATTGCATGGTATGAGATATACACTTATGCTTTTCAAACAGATTTGGCATCAGATATGCCCAGTATTATATGAGCTATATTTATGTTTTGGGAGTAGTATTAGCACCGAGTTGGACAGGGTGAGAGTACCCAAAAGTTCCCAGAACTACATCTAGATGCGCAATCGGATGGACTCTTGGTAAATATGTTGTAAGATGAATGGTTGGCAAATTTCCACGAAATTCCGAATATGCTGGTTGGCATTTTCATGGGCAGCTCCACCAAATAAGCCCTTACTCTGAATTAGATGGAGCATGGTTCTTATCACATGGAATACAACATTTCCCACCGTGGGGGGTAGACGGATTGCACCTATACCTCCGTGCATCATTGGCTCAGCATCATTGGCATTGTCAAAGCCACCAATGCTCTCATTATCATCGGCTTTATCCATTGTTGGCCTGCTCAATAAACACACAAACAACAAAAACTAAAAGAAAACAAATACTCTCAGTTGACTTCACAACAACAATCAAAAACTAGCTAATACTCAAGTCCCCGGCAACGGCGCCATTTTAAATGAACGCTTAAATCGTGCTCTCAAATGAAGAGGTCTTGCTGATCGCGTAGTCAAAACATATTTATAAACCCAATGGATGTCAGAGTCGAACCCAAGGGACTTGATCTAGCTAGTGAGAGATTATGCGAAGCGATTTCAAAGTGAGAGTAGTTGTTCAACAAAACCAAACAATAAAATTGGGGGAATTGGGAAAGTTGCCACTACTAACTCAATTCAATAAAAAGCTATAAAATCAAGATGGGTGTACCAATAAGGACTAGATGACTAGGGGTGCATTTCAGATGGGGAATTCGCTATAGGATAAGGTAATCAGTAATTCACTTTAATTTTCACCTATTGACACGGGTTGCGTTGGTTATGGGTGTAGAATGTTATCTCTCGATCAACATTTATTTATTCGATGATTTTGGTTTGAACATCATTCGGTG
Organism: Jaltomata sinuosa; assembly: GCA_003996215.1. Classification (NCBI taxonomy): domain Eukaryota; kingdom Viridiplantae; phylum Streptophyta; class Magnoliopsida; order Solanales; family Solanaceae; genus Jaltomata; species Jaltomata sinuosa. The sequence goes on from QJPP01001548.1 coordinate 179,506, forward strand.
TGCTAAATAACCAACCAACTTTTACGTGGGGAGGTTGTCCTATCTCTAGCTCGGACCCTTAAATGGGAGATTTCGCGATTGGAACTATGTCTAGCCTCCAATCTAAGTGGACTCCCAAGTACCCACTAGCAATTACACATCCACAACTACAAAATTCTCTCTCTAGCAATTACATAGCCAAGTAAGTTAAATTCATGTTTGCAACCACAAATTTTTAGATTAAAACATGGTGAAATTACTAGACCCATATCAGATAACCAATTATAAAAGTGAATTAGCAACACCCACACCCATTAGCTAAGCACCTATCATCAATACACCCCTAGACAAGATAAATTAGCCACTCATAGAAGGGGGAGAAGTTATACCAGCTGGGTAAATCAAATTCCCATCCATTGTAGTTGATTCTCACGTTCTAGAGTCAAATTAAGCACACTATTTGTTAACCAAAAGATTGGATTGAAAACCCTCTCTCAATGGAGATGGAGAAATTGTTTACAAGCCAAAAATATCTCCAAATTCTCTATGTGAAATTCTCTCTAAAAATTTGACTATCTAAAATAAGCCTAAAATTGCCTTTTATATGTTCCCAAATTGTCACATGAATTTAGGACAAAATTTCCCTTTAGGTGGTGTGCGATGCGACGTGCGGTTCATACATCGCAGTGTGCATATTGCACACCTTCTTCAGATTGACCAGTGACTTCAGCCGCATTGGAACGCGTTGTGCGAAGGTGGTGCATTTCGCACCACGGGATGTGCACATCACATGGCGACCGGACTCCTTGGAAGAATCTTCATTCATCTTTGCAGCTTCATGGGGAGGAAGTACGAACCGCACCTCAGCTTGTGTGTGTCGCACAGCCACCTCACCTCCTGGCTAATTCTCCAGCTTTTCTCAACTCTTCACACTTAGCTCTTTTTTGGCTCTTTTTGGGTCCATATCCTTGTTTTTCCTTTTCTATCATAAGTACCTGCATAGACATTAATAAAGGCCTTAAGAACCTCTAAATCGATTCAAAACATAGTAATAATTCATGAATATAGGCTCAATAAGTTGGTAGATTATCGACTTATAAGTGGCCTTTAGCGCGATCGCGCTCCTTTAGTGCGATTGCGCTGGTCTGTGATTTCCCCTTCAGCATGATTGCGCTCCCATAGCGTAGTAGCACTGGTCTGTAATCCTTCCTTCAGTGTGATCATGTTCCTTTAGCGCGATAGCGCTGACCAGCAACCAGCAGCTATATAATTCTTTGGCCTTCATTTTTCCATCTTGTTCCTCATACTTTTCCAACTCTAAAACACAAATTCTCTCTACCAAATTGCTCCAAAATAGTTCTTGAACTTGGAGAGTCATTTGCTGATCAAAAATTCGCGCTCCCTCGACAATTGGTAAGTCTTATTCCCCAACTTGTTCTTCTTTTTTTTCTAAAGAAACCACCATTGGTGGGAGTTTCTAAAGATTTGAAATTCTTGTAGATTCTGCCCTTTTTGTGAGTGCATGATCGTGGGTTTGTGAGACTCGTTGTTCGAGTGAAATTCCTCGCTTTGTGGCAAGCTTTCTTGCTCAATTTCTGACTATTCATCCTTAAAATTTCTTCTTTAATTCTTGACTTGAGTGGGCTGTTTGGAGCCCCAATTGTTGTCCGTTTCCACTCAAATTTTGATCATGTGCTCCCGGGATGGTAAGGAACACTTAGGTGTTTTTTGTTTCCGATTTTGGGTTAGTCCCGTTTGTGAACCAGATTTCAACCTGGTTATGTTTATGGCATTGTAGGTATCATTAGCCTTGTATTAATGTGTAAATTATTGTATTGATAGTGGTTTTGCAATTTGGAGTTTCTCGAAGCAGTTCGAGACGACACCGTCCCCACAGCTATTCGTCGGATGACAGGTAGTTTATGTCTTTCCCTACCTAGACTCTGCGTATATAGGCTATAACTGCATTAATTAGCATCCTTGGGTGGGTTGTTATAGGTTGGTACCCCCGACCTTGTCTGCCTTTTCTATCCATTTATTTCATTCGTTGTTTGTAGTATTCGCATAGTATTGTATATTACCCTTGTGTGATCCTGTGTGGCCTTGTATTGACTCTGGAACATAGATGGTGGGTTATTTGGGAATGTCCGTGAGTCCCGGACAAAGAGATATCCTTTTAGGCTAGTTATGTCTGTTGATTAGTTATGGAGCCTATGCAGGGCCGATAGGAATTGTTTGTGAGCCATTATTGGGGTACTCTATTGTTTGCGAGCATATAATACATGAAAAGGTTTTCCCTGCATGTTTTACTACTGATTTGGCTTCGGGCCTACTATAATTGATTTCTAAACCTTGCATGGCCCCGACCACCTATTTTCGGTAAATGGATTTTTGAAAGGGCTTGGAAGGTGGCTTCTATGAAACCTCTCAGAGAAGAGAGCGTATATTAATGATTTGACTGATGGTTCTCATTCTAATACTAGGCTCGGCTGGAACGTAGCACTAGATATTATTTGCCATGGATTTAGACCCGGATATAATCTGGGTACTCTATTTAGGGATTTCGATACCTGATTTTTGTTTTAGACCTGGAAACACTTCAGGCACCATTTATAAGGGTTATTGAGACTTGACTACTGCTTTAGACCCGGGTACACTCTGGGCACCCTTGATGGGGATTATTGAGATTATTACTACTGATTTGGACTCGGATTGAATTCGAGCACACACTATGAGATCCCGATGGTTGAGATATTTTGAGGTTGGAGTGTTGTACGTGGTCTACGAGTAGACCTCCATAGACCCTGTAATCTCGGACCAAGTGCTATGGCAAAAGGGTGACCGAGGGTAGGGGTTTATGATAGAGTAGATGTACTTAGGAGAAGTCCTTCCATGAATCCCGCCTTTATTGGACCTTTGGGGCACCGGAGTGGGTAACATACTAACACTGTGGTCACACTTGGTTACAGATTCAACATATCATATCATCATACATATTTCACCCGGACTCCACCCATATTTGTTGTGTGTTCAGTGAACTCTCCAATTGTATGGGCAGCCGGAGGGTTTGTTTTCACTTGATTGCATTCCTCGATTGTATGGGCGGCCGATGGGACTGTAGGGATATTATATCATCCCTATCAGATTAAAGAGGTTGTTTTAGTTCTTGGTTCTTTTGTATTGGTAAGTTTTAGCCTGTCGAAGCTCCGAGTGTTTGGGATTGAGTATTGAGGGGCTAGTGTGATAACGGAAATCAAACAAACAAGAAGGAAAGAAGGAAAATATATATGGATTTAAGAACTAGAAAGTGAAATTATGGGCAACAAGGGGCTAGAACTCTCACCTCCTAATTGACTCCACTAACTAGAAATTAAACCAACTTAATTAATCAAAGAAACTAAGGAATTCCACAAATGGGATACCTTCGATTAATTAAGCAAGAGAAGTCTTCCCACAATTAAGAGAGTTCACCTAATTACCCACTAATTCCTTAAGGGAATTTCACTAAATACTACAACTATAAATTTAGAGTATCAATCTTCAATGTTCAAAACTAGTCTTCCAAAATGAAGAAAAGCTACTACTTATACTAGGGAATTAGAAGACACTAGCTATTACAATTTTGCCCTTAATAAAGTAAGGGCCTTGTTTGGTTGCCTTCTTTTGGGAATTCTTGAATTCCTCCTTCCACCTCACTTTAATGGACCACCCACACATTGTATGCTTTTCTTTGGGATTCTTCAAGCTTCTCCAATGCTTTCCTTTTCATGAACATTGCTTGAAGGTTTTGGAGCTCTTTAGCTTGACTACGTGTGAAAGGCCTTGAAGGATAAGTGCCATCCAAGCAAGTACAATCCATGCTTTCCAAATCTAGTATCATCCTCCCCTTCTTGAAAAGGATTCCTCCTCGAATCCAATGGATCACCTACAACACAAGGAGAAAGATCACTAACATTGAAAACATTATGAACATTATACTCACTTGGTAAGTCATTTATGTATGCATTGTCATTTATCCGCTTGATCACTTTGAAGGGTCCATCTCCCCTTGGGCTTAGCTTTCCTTTTCGAACTTGTGGCAACCTCTCCTTTCAGAAATGAACCCACACCCAATCTTCTGGGTTGAAAATCACTTTCTTTCTTCCACGATTCTTTTGGTTGGCCACCTTTGAATTGTTTTTTTCAATGGCCTCTTTGACCTTGGAATGAATGTTCATCATCTCCTTTGCTCATTGTTTAGCATCTAGGCTCAAAACAACATGGCTAGACAAAGGAGTCATAGTTAATGGAAATAAAGGCTTAAAGCCATAACATGCTTCAAATGGGGATATTCCAATAGATGAGTGGAAAGACCAGTTATATGCAAATTCTATCAAGGGTAAATGGTCTTACCAAGTGGTTGGGGTGCCCCTAATCATACACCTAAGCATGCTTCCAAGAGTCCTGTTGACTACTTCGGTTTGCCCATCCATTTGAGAATGACAAGAAGTAGAGAACATGAGTTTGGTACCAAGTGTACCCCATAGACTCTTCCAAAAATGACTAATAAATTTTGAATCCCTATCACTAACAATGGTTTGAGGGACTCCATGCAATTTAAGCACATTAATGACAAACAAGGATGCTACATGGGATGCATCATCACATTTATGGCATGGAATGAAATGAGTCATTTTAGAAAATCTATCCACTACCACAAATATGCTATCATGTCCTCTTTTAGTCCTAGGAAGTCCTAACACAAAATTCATAGAAATTTCCATCCATGGACCACTAGGAGTAGGAAGAGGGGTATACTTACCTTGAGGCCGAGTCGTGGATTTGGCTTGCATGTATTCGAGACATTGTCCACAAATCTGCTCCATATCATGCTTCATCTTTGGCCAATAAAATTGCTCCATAAGGATGTCAAGTGTCTTGGGTACTCCAAAGTGCCCCATCAACCCGCCACTATGAGCTTCCTTGATGAACAACTATCTCCATGAACTCATGGGCACACAATTTGCCCATTCTTGAACAAAAATCCCTCAACCAATTGAAACCTATCAGCCCGCTTCCCTTGACTAAGACTATCAAAAGTCTCTTTGAAATCAAGATCCATATAATAGAATTCCTTCAAGCTTTCAAATCCCATCATTTTAGAAGCCAAGGTGTTGACCAATACAAACCTCCTTGATAGAGCATCTGCTACTACATTCTCTTTGCCTTGCTTGTGGTTGATCACATATGGAAAGGTCTCAATGAAATCAACCCATTTGGCATGTCGCTTTTTCAACTTGGATTGCCCCTTAAGATGCTTCAAGGACTCATGATCGGTCCTTATCACGAACTCTTTGTGCCACAAGTAGTATTGTCAATGAGCCAATACCCTCACAAGTGCATATAATTCCTTGTCATAAGTTGAGTATCGAAGAGTAGCTCCCTTTAGTTTGTCACTAAAGTAAGCCAATGGTTTTCCTTCTTACATCAACACATCAACTATACCAACACCCGAAGCATCACACTTTATCTCAAAAGATTTATCAAAATTAGGTAGTTGGAGTAATGGTGAGGAACTCAACATGGACTTCAATGCTTGAAAGGATATCTCTTGTTCTTCCCCCCACACAAAAGGTAAATCTTTCTTGATCAATTCGGTCAATGGGGAAGCAATTGAACTAAAGCCCTTCACAAATCGCCGGTAAAAGCTTGCCAACCCATGAAAACTTCTTACCTCGATTGCATTGGATGGGGTCGGCCAAGTCTTGATTGACTCCACCTTTTCTTCATTAACCTCTATACCATTTGCACTAACCACAAAGCCCAAGAACACTACTTTTTCAACACAAAAAGAACACTTCTTCAGATTTGCAAATAACCTTTCTCGTAGAAAAACATCAAACACTTGTTCAAATGGAATACATGCTCTTGAATTTTCTTGCTATACACAAGTATGTCATCAAAGTACACAACCACAAATTTGTTGATGAAGGGTTTTAGAACATGATTCATTAACCTCATGAAAGTGTTGGGAGGATTAGTCAAAACAAATGGCATGACAAGCCATTCATACAACCCAAATTTTGTTTTGAAAGTCGTCTTCCATTCATCACCCGGTTTCATGCGAATTTGATGGTACCCACTCCGAAGATCAACCTTTGAGAACACACTCACTCCACATAGCTCATCCAACATGTCATCAAGTCTAGGAATTAGATGCCTATACTTGATTGTAATCTTGTTCACAGATCTACAATCAATGCACATTCTCCAAGTACCATCCTTTTTGGGAACAAGGATAACCGGTACGGCACACGGGCTTAGGCTTTCTTTGATCAATCCCTTTTCAAGGAGTTCTTCCACTTTCCTTTGTAGCTCTTTGGTCTATTTCGGATTACACCTATGGGCTAGTCAGTTGGGAATTTGTGACCCCGGCATGAAGTTAATTTGGTGCTCAATTCCCCTCAAGGGTGGTAGTCCCTCGGGCATCTCTTCCAGAAATAGTTCATCATAGTCCTGCAAAAGAGAAGAAACAATACTAGACAAAATTCTAGTATCTTGGTTAGCATGCAATAAAATATTGGTGTTGACAAGGCACACTAAAAAGCGTTACTCATCCACACCCTTTAGACAATTGTTTGGCTTGGCTATCATACACATGTTCTTCTTATTTTTAGTCAAGTCACTTCTCTCTTTTGGAACAATGGTGGAACTTTCACCTTCAATCCTCTCTTCTTCCACCCTTATTCTCTCCTGAAGCTCCTTCATAGCCTGATAGTCCTCACTCACTTAGTATGGGGTGAGAGGTGCAAGTACATATTTCTTACCATCAATCACAAAAGCATACTTGTTGGTCCTTCCATAGTGCACAACATCTCTATCAAATTGCCAAGGCCTCCCTAACAATACATGAAAATCCAACATGGGTACCACATCACAAATCAACTCCTCATTGTACTTTCTCACACTAAATCGAATACTTGCTTGTTTGAGGACCTTCATCTCCCCACTCTCATTGAGCCATTGTAGCATGTAAGGGTTGGAATGTCTTCTTGTTGGAATTTTCATACGCTCCACCAAAGAACTACTCACCACATTAGTGCAACTCCCACTATCAATAATCAAAGAACACACCTTATCTTGGATCTTGCACCTAGCATGAAAGAGATTTTCCCTTTGGTCAAGTTCTTCTTTGGAAAGGGCTCTCATAATTCTCCTCACAACACATGAGAGGTTGGTATTTACCTTCAACTCACCATTATCATCAAGTATAGGTTACCCCCTTTCCATGAAGCAAGCAAACTTTACCCGCTCATCCAACCTTTCTTCCTCATCCGCCGAAGCTTCTCTCTCCCCTTCACCTTTATCTCCCTCTCCCTCACTCCTTTCCTCATTCACATATTCTTCATCCATTTTATACCAATCATAAAAAGCAACAATGGCCCTCCTATTAGGACACTCACTAGCAATATATCCCCTTCCTTGACATTGAAAGCATTGAATGGTAGAGGGTCAAGGAAAGTTTGGTTTTTCGAAGTTACCTCTTTTTGGTTTATCATTCCCTTTGGCTTTATAATTAACCTTGACTTGAGTGTCTTGACCACTACCTTTAGATGATTTTCAAGGAGTTGGGGTCTTCCACTTATCATTCCTTGGTCCCACCCCAAGTCCTATCTCCTTTATTCCTATAGTCTTGACCTCCCATTCCTTGGTCCCACCCCAAGTCCTGAGGCCAAACTCCTTCCCTTCGCCCTTCATAGCCATCTCTACCCCCACGCTCCAAAAACTCATCATTATTGTGCTCATCATCCATGTCATCATAGAGAGGATTTTGAAATTGGTGGTTTGGGTAGGGTGTTTGTGTGGTGTTTCGTGGAGGTGATATGTAGGAATAATGTAAGGATGCATTTGATAGATTTTGGAGTGGAGTTTGGTATAGAACTTGGTTTGCCACAAAAGGACGGTTCTCTTGTGAAGGATGATAGGGTTGTGGATGCGGATGTGGTGTTGGCTGCCTTGGGTAGTTTGGAGGGTTGTTTTTTGGAAGGTGGGTTGTTGGAAGTTTGGGTTCGATTTTGTGAAGGGTAACATAGTTGGTGATCTTGTCCCGGAGTAATGGTGGTGGATTGCACCGATGCTCACCTTGCCTCCTCATTTTTGACTTGGAATGCCTTCCCTTTATTCTTATTTTCCACCCGTACCAACCTTTCCTCCATACCTCCTAACTTCCCATTCATTTCTGCTCTCATTTCCGCCACTTGTTTGGAGAGGTGGGTAAGAACCTCCATGAGGTTCTCTGAGCTCTCCCCAATTGGACTTGCACTGTGGTGGGACATGGTACCTAGAAAACTCAACAAACAAGGTTAGTAGTAAAAGCCTCACGTCCCTCGTATGTAAATCTCAACTCACCTTCTATGGCGTCGTCTCAAAATTGGTAGTGAACTAGCTCCGCTCAATCAACTCAAGGTCACCTATCCTTTGTGGAGGAGTGGATTCTTGTGACTCTTGAAAGAAGGACGACTTGAAAGACTCTAAACGGACTTGAATCAAGAAATTAATCAACGAAACAAGACAAGGAAAGAAGGAGAAAGAAGCACGAAAGAATTCGGACTCAAGAATTAAGTAACAAAAAGTAGGAGAAACTTCTTATTGTTGCTTAATTTGGAGAATCAAAGAGATGATTTGATGTTTTAAAACTAGTTAACAAGTAATTAAAGATGTTAATTAGTTGTAAAATAGCTGAGAAATCGAAGAGAAATGAGTGTAGAAGAAGAAGTTTGAAGTTTGGACACTTAGAAAAAAATTGGGGTCTTAAAAGTTCCAAGTGAAAAATTTTGGAGTCTCAAAATTTGAAGTATTCTGTCCAAGTTTGCAAGTGTGCATTTCAGCCCTCAAAACTTTTTCTAAGGGGCAGATTTGGTCCTTCGAAATTTTCTAATATTTTTTTAAAAAAATTCCACTTGTGGACCCAATAAACATCTTTGACCACTTTGACTTGGAAAAGTTGGATCAAATGTACCTTTTGGCTTCTTCTTCTTCAAAATGTTCTTGATAAATATCAAAAACACCTAGAACACCAAGAACACACACTAAACACCAACACCTTCAAATTAGCTGGGAATTGGCTCAAATTTTAGGATTAGTCTCCCCTTAATGTAAGAAACAAACCCCAATGGTTTTTAAGTTCCAATTCCTCCTCAATCAATAGACCCACTTTCAAAGTTTGTAAAACTTCAAAAGCTCAAAACCCTTTAATGGTAACTTCTACAACTCCAAATCACACAAAATTTGAGATCTAGACTCAAAAAACACTAGGGAATCAAGATTTAGTGTCAAACATAACAAATCAAAACAAAAAAAATCAGATTCTTTTTTGAGATTTTTGGATTTTTTTTTTTTTTTTGATTTTGAAGATATCAAATTTCCAAGACTTAGATTCGTGGAAACAAACCTAAACCAAGCTCTTGATACCAAATGATAATGTAAATCAAACAAACAAGAACGAAAGAAGGAAAAAATATGTGGATTTAAGAACTAGAAAGTTAAATTATGGGCAACAAGGGGCTAGAACCCTCACCTCCCAATTGACTCCACTAACTAAAAATTAAACCAACTTTATTAATCAAAGAAACTAAGGAATTCCACAAATGGGAGACCTTCGATTAATTAAGCAAGAGAAGTCTTCCAACAATTAAGAGAGTTCACCTAATTATCCACTAATTCCTTAAGGGAATTTCACTAAATACTACAATAGCTAGCAACTACAAATTTAGAGTATCAATCTTCAATGTCCAAAACTAGTCTTCCAAAATGAAGAAAAGGTACTACTTGTACTAGGGAATAAGAAGACACTAGCTATTACAATTTTTCCCTTAATGAAGTAAGGGGCTTGTCTGGTTGCCTTCTTTTGGGAATTCTTGAATTCCTCCTTCCATCTCACTTTAATGGACCACACCACATATTGTATGCTTTCCTTTGGGATTCTTCAAGATTCTCCAATGCTTCCCTTTTCATGAACATTGCTTGAAGGTTTTGGAGCTCTTTAGCTTGACTACGTGTGAAAGGCCTTGAAGGATAAGTGTTATCCAAGCTAGTACCATCCATGCTTTCCAATCTAGTATCATAGTGAGTCCTATTTTTTTATCAAGGCACTTAGGTGCGGCCCTCTAGGCGAATTGTGGGTTTCAGTCCTTGTTCCTTATCTTGACTCTGAGTAGTGGCTATCAGTTATGGTGGTTTAGATTTTCCATTTTAGGGCTGTATTTGTAAGATTGATCCCGGTTTATGCCTACCTTAGTAGTTGTGTTTAAAGTATGTTTCCATTATTCTATGCCTTCTAGTTGATTATGTTGGATTGCCTTCCTTTTTTACTTCTTACTTGAGGTTACTGGTATACCGCAATGTTTTCTAAACTCGCTCTTTTTATATACTATTGTTGCAAGGATTCCAAGTGCTTTCTTCTTTCTTACACCTATGTTTTGTGTATATTTGTCTCTTATGCTAGCGTAGTTTGTTATTACTCTTGGTTATCTATTCTCTATGCTAGTTCTGTGTGCTTCCACTATTGTTTTCTGTGACCTTTTCGTTGATATCTGCTACTTACTATTTTTATATCTTATATGCACTCAGTCGACCAATGATGCCTACTGAGTACCCATTGTCTTGGTACTCATACTACACTTCTGCACTTTTTGGTGCAGATATTAGTTGAGCTTTCTCCGTTGATCACGTTGGAGACTCGTGCAGCTTTTGGACATTCGAGACTAGGGTGAGCGTCTGACGGTCGGGGCTTGGCTATATCTCATCTCTTATACTGTTACTCTTTTATATTCGAAGATAGTTGTACTTATCTTTTGTTACTTCTAGCACTTGTACTCTATTAGAAGCTTCTGTACTTTTGATACCAAGTCTTGGGGTTGGTATAGTATCATTTGTATATATTTCAGGTTGTTGCTTTTGCGTTGTCTTATCTTTATATTCTGTTTCTGCTTATTTCCATTCATTATGTGTATTGGATAGGTAGTAGCCCATTACTAACCATTTTGGACTATGGGAATTGGTACGCCTACTAGAAGATTGTAGGTGCAATCATGAACTGAAAAATTGGGTTATGACAACTTGGTATCAAAGATCTAGGTTCACCAGCGTTGTGGTACAGAAGCAAGTGTCTATGTAGAGTCTCGTGGTTCAGTACGATGACATATGTATCCTATTTGCGGGAGGCTACACGGAATTATTAGGAAAAGTTTCATCTTCTTGGCTCCTTATTGTGCATTCCTGGATTGATTGACTTCTAAACTTCGGTTGTTTCATTCCTTCTTAGATGCCTAAGATAAGTTCGACAATGGGTGATGTCGAGGCTTCTATGCTTGATGCTTCAAAGCTTCCGTCAGCACCAGGACTATAGAGTGAGAGTTTACCATATCAAATAGGGTGTGTGGGACCATCCCAGCCTCCAATTGGATTTATAGTGACCCCAATTTTTCATGATACCGTGGCTAGGACTCAGAGTCCTCCGGTGGATGTTTCAGTACTCGGTTCTTCAAGTGGTGCTTCAATTAGGGTTGAGCTTCCAGTTCTCCAGCAGGGTTGTATGTCGGTGTTGGACTATGAGGCAAGATTTCACAAGATAGTTTGGCATACTGCTAGGTATATGCCTTCATAGTTTGATAGAGTTCAGAGCTTTGTTGGAGGTTTGATTTCCCCGCTTAGTTTGGCGACCGAGCACTTGGTTATAGTTGTAATGACTTTCCTTCAGGTAGTGGATCATGCTTGGTCTATCAAGGGTTTGTGTCTTGAGGCTTATGGGGGTAGTGCTAAGAGACATCATAGTCATGATAGTTTCTGAGGTTCCTAGACTCGAGGTAGGAAATTCTCTTCTACAGACCAGTTTCATTGCTTCTTATCTACCAGGCCAGTTTTGGTTACTCCACAGGTTCCAGAGAGTGGTGGCACAGGGCTTGTTGAGCTTAGTCATTATGATACGGGTCAGATTCTTTGAGGTTTGCTTTCAGGTTGTGTAGGTCGTGGTGGCCGGTCAGGTTCAGTGCGATCTCCTCACTGGTATGTACCTAGTGGGATTTGCTTTCAGTGCGTTATGCATGGGCACTTTGCTAAGGATTGTGCCACGATTCCATCTTCCAGTCTGCAGGGTCAGCAGGTGTTATCTCCCAGGGGTTCAGTGCCACCGGCTAGAGGTAGAGTGCATGGTAGTAGGGTTGGTCCCCAGGTGGGCCGAGGTGGCTTTCCGACTTGTGATTCTAGTAAGGGTTGTCGCCAGTATGATGAGCTTGGGCACTCTATTAGGAAGTGCCCCACGATTTTGTATCTCGATCAGCCTGGTTGTTATGATTATGGAGTGCTTGGTCACTTTTCTAAAGATTGTCCCTGGCGAGGTATGGTTGAGCCTTCAGCTTCGACTACTTAGTCCAGAGTTAGATCCCATTAGTCTGATGCCCTTTCTAGTGGGCCCAAGGTTAAGGTTCCTGATATTGTTGCTCCAAGTTAGGCTTTTGCTACCTTCAACTTGTGATAGTCCTGTTCGTGTGGCGATTCTTTCCCTTCTCTCATTTATTTGCTTATATGCCTACCTGCTACTTGTTTATTTGTTTGACTACTTGAGTTATAGTATCTATGGTTGTTTTATTGGTAGTTTATTCTTTAGTAGTGGATGGGGTGAGATGTCCTTGGGAGGTGTTTACCCGGAGTTGTAGCCCGTGGGTAGTTTTTGTTAGTCTCTTTTTGGTTAGGTTTGTTTCCTGTTTCATTGTGGCTCTAGGCTTGTGTTGTGTCTTCCCTCGTGAGCATTACTAGATGGTTGTTGCCTAGGCTATTTCCTAGCTTTTGCTAGAAGTTCTGTTGGTTTGGTGTTACCGATAGTTGTGCTGAAGTTTGAGATTCTGTGTTGGGATGAGAGGTATTGGTTATGCTAGTGAGCATGGATTGGTTTTGTTTTTTAGGTGATTAGAGTTGACCCTCCTTGTTTGGTTGGTTTAGACGGTTGGCAGGTATGTGGGTTATTCCCATAGTCTCCCTCAGTTTCCTGTTAGGTTGGGTTGTCTTATCATTTTCCCCAGCTCCAGTTAGAATGAATTTCGATCATCGTTCTCTGGATGAGCTTTTGATTTTGGTATTATGATTGAGTTTGGCTTTAGCATTTTTGACTAAGTGTTGACCGTAGCCTCGTGGTTGAGATGTATTCATAGCATTCTGGGTGAGTCAAGCATCTGTCCTATTTTCTCCTGCCTTGTCGAGTTTTGACAATGTGAGTCTTAGAGCTAAGGGAATGGCTCCAGGTTCTTATTTTCAGAAAGGAGTTGTAAGGTTCAGTAAATGCTACGGAAAGGTTTTGTAAGTTGGAATAGGAGGGATAGGACTCCTTGTTTGTGCTTGTGTGTTCTAGTAGCTGACTGAGAGGTTGCTTTGGGTTGTGGGTTGGTGACTTGATTCGACCGACTACAGCTTGCAGTGGTTTTCCTTTATTTGGTTTGAGATTTCAATAGCATCTACGGATTGGATGACTTGTTATTCAAAGCCTGTTTGACTTTGGCTCCTAAGGTTTTACTGGCAGCATATGGGTTTTGACAGAGGTATTGATTGGCAATTAAGGTTGAGTTTTAGAATTGTGGGTTGGCAAACTACTCCGGATGGTTCATGGTCGATTCTTCTCAGTTGCAGCTTCTTGGGTTGGGAGGTAATGAGTTCAAACAACTTAGCTTCCCCATTTCAGCTGTGTAGTGACAGTTTGCTTTGCACACCTAGTCCTTGGCTAACCTTTGAGTTAGGTTGGATATCCCAGATTTCGATGGTGTGCTATATACTACGAGGTTCCTTCTAGCATGGTTAGATAGACTCAGCGGTGTAAGTTCGAGATTCAGTAGTGGTGTATGCTATATGTGGTCAGCTTGTGCGGGTTGAGACTAGCAGGGTTATTTCTGAGTTCTAATGGTACTTAGAGTTTGGTGGTCACTATTCGTTTATCGAGAATTTGAAAGCTTGTTTAGTTGATTCTTCCAGGGTTGTTGTTTTTGTGAGGTTCCAGTATTGGTTAGACTCGGCCAGTATGGACTAGAAATTCGGTATGATATACGCTTTGAAATGGTTGGTTGTATGTAGATCCGGTAGAATGGTTGATTTGAGCCAAAGAGATGAGTTGAACTTATATGCAAATTTCTATGACTAGATGGCAACTTTGAACCCCAGGCACCTTTTCCTTTGCCTTCGGGGTATTTTGACTTGATATTCATGGTATGGTGAACTTCTTCCTGAGGTGATCTTGGTAAGATGACTCCAAATCAGAATGGTGTTTAAGTATTCAGAGTTGCAGCAGTGTTCTTAGAGTATGGAGCTTAGCTGGTAATCACGGACTTTGTGGTAGACTTACCACACTACTTGCAGGATCTTGGTTTTGGTTTGGGTCTGGTGGGCAGGTTGACCTGGTTTATTTGCTTCCAGTGGATTCAGAGTTGACACGGTGCAGCGAAGTTGGGTTCATCGTATAGTTTGGAAATTTCTCTGTCAACACAGGGTGTTCATACATTCTTTTGCTCCCCTTGATATGCAATCTTTAGTTGAATTAAGATGGGTTATTTAGTTGGGTTCAGTTATTGAGTTCGATGATAGAATAGCATCCGTTCATTGGTTGATGGTCAGTCAGGATAGGTAACTCCAGTTTTCAGGGATGCACTATGGGTTGTCATCTTGGATGGAAAGGCTAGTGAGTTATAGCTTATCTTGGGTTGAATTTGAGTAAGAAGGGTGACTTCGTTCGTGGTAGAGTATAAGCGGGAACCATGGATCTCTGGTATTCCAACTGATATTTTGGGGGTGGTTTGAGTTTTTGACTTATAAGAAACTTTTTGTTGGTGTGAAAGGATTCAGTTCAGAATGAAAGATCTTTGAGGATCAGCGGGTTCATGAGTTAGAGTTTTGGGTTGATGGCTCTTCGGGTAAATTTGGTTGTGGTTTCAAAGATTCGAGTTCTATATGTTGATCGCCTTGCTTCTCTAGTTTTGGTGTTGTGTCAGTGCTTGCCGGTTGAGATTCTCAAGGTTCAGTTTGGGTTGGAAGATATTTGCAGTTTTGGAGTTGGAGTTTGGAATCTAGCTTGGCTAGTAAGGAGTTAAGGCCTGGTTGCTTTCGTGGGTTCTGTGTCCTGTTGGGTGCCATCCAGTCAAGGAGGCTACCCGGGTTGTCCGAGAGAGTAGTACAGGCTTTGTATCCGCTGTTCTTTTAATCTCTTGTCTTTCCGTCTTTCCTGACTTTCGGGGATAAAAGTCTTTTTAGTAGTGGATGATGTAATGACCCTTCCGGTCATTTACGTATTTTTGCCCTTCTTGCACTGTTAGATCTTGCTTGTAGTGTCCCAAGGTCATTTATGGCTTGCTGGGAATGGTAGTTTAGTGCCCGGACATCTATTTGGTCTTTTTGTCCATTCTTGGTTTTAGAGCTTTTAACTTTGGAAATTGTTGACTTCAGTCAACATCCTTGGTGAACGTGCTCACAATCAAGTTCCGACAGTTCTGTTAGCTCTGTAGCGTGGACTTTGGTCTAGTGGGACTTTTAGTCGGGATCCGAGAGCTTTTCATCTTGGAATTCTCTCTTATTCTGTGTTTTCAAGCCAGTTAGGCTTGTTGGGTTGACTTTGTTCAACATTCATAGAAGACGGCCTCGGATGGAAATTCCGTCAGCGCCATTAGCTTTGGAATGCTGAGTTTGTGTTAGTTAGATGCTTGGTTCGGGTTTCGGATGAGCCGAGCTCATTTTGGGTGTTTGGTTGGCATTAACTAGTGTTGACTTGGGTCAACATTCTTCCTAAACAACCTCATATGGAAGTTTTGTCGATTTCGTTGAGTCTGGAACGTCGCTTCCACTATAATAGCACTATTGGTTTTTGAGTATCGTGTTCCGATTGTGCCTGGAATGCCACGTAGAAGTTTTAGTTGTTGCTGGTTTTTCTACTTCTGGTGGCCTTCAGCGTGATCGCACTCCTTTAGAGCGATTGCGCTGGTCTATGATTTCTCCTTCAGCGTGATCACGCTCCCATAGCGCGATAGTGCTAGTCTGTGATCCTTCCTTCAGCGTGATAGCTCTTACCAGTGACCAGCAGCTATATATTTCTTTAGCCTTCATTTTTCCAACTCTAAAACACAAATTCTCTATACCAAATTGCTCCAAATTAGTTCTTGAACTTGGGGAGTCATTTGCTGATCAAAATTCCGCGCTACCTCGACAATTGGTAAGTCTTCTTCCCAACTTGTTCTTCTCTTGTTTCTAAAGAAACCACCATTGTTGGGAGTCTCTAAATCTTGGAAATTCTTGTAGATTCTGCCCCTTTTGTGAGTGCATGATTGTGGGTTCGTCAGACTCGCTGTTCGGGTGAAATTCCTCGCTTTGTGGTAAGCTTTCTTGCTCAATTTCCGATTGTTCATCCTTAAAATTCCTTCTTTAATTTTGACTTGAGCGGGCTGTTTGAAGCCTCAATTGTTGTCTGTTTCCGTTCAAATTTTGAGCATGTGCTCCCGGGATGGTAAGGAACACTTTGGTGTTTTTTGTTTCTGGTTTGGGTTGGGCTCGTTTGTGACCCGAATTTCAACCCCATTATGTTTATGGGATTATGGGTATCGTTAGCCTTGTACTGATGTGTTGATTATTGTATTGATAGTAGTTTCACATTTTGGAGTTTCTCGGAGTAGTTCGAGCCTGGACGATGTCGTCCCTACAGCTATTCATCGGACGACAGGTAGGTTATGGCTTTCTCTACCTAGACTCTGCGTATATAGGTTATAACTGCATTAATTAGCATCCTTGAGTGGGTTGTTATAGGTTGGTACCCCAGACCTTGTCCCTCTTTTATGTCTGTTTATTTCATACGTTGGTTGTAGTATTTGCGTAGTATTGTATATTACCCTTGTGTGGTCCTGTGTGACCTTGGATTGACTCTAGAACAGAGATGGTGGGTTATTTGGGAATGTCTGCGAGTCCCCAGCATAGAGATATCATTTTAGGCTGGTTATGTCTGCTGAATAGCTGTAGAGCCTGTTCAGGGCCGATAGGACTTGTTTGTGAGCCATTATTGGGCTACTCTACTGTTTGCGAGCATATCATACATGAAAAGGTTTTCCCTGCATGTTTTACTACTGATTTGGCTTCGAGCCTACTATACTTGATTTCTAAACCTTGCATGGCCCCAAGGACCCATTTTCGGTAAATGGATTTTTGAAAGGACTTGGAAACTGGCTTCTATGAAACCTCTCAGAGTAGAGAGGGTATATCAACGATTTGACTGATGGTTCTTATTCTGATACTAGGCTCGGCTGGACCGTATCACTAAACATTATTTTCCATGGATTTAGACCCGGATACGAGCTAGGCACCCTGTTTAGGGATTTTGATACCTAATTTTTATTTTAGACCCGGGTACACTCCGGGCACCCTTGATGGGGATTATTGAGATTACTACTACTGATTTAGACTCGGATTGAATCTGAGCACATACTATGAGATCCTGATGTTGAGATATTTTGAGGTTAGAGTGTAGTATGTGGTCTACGAGTAGACCTCCATGGACCCTGTCATCCTGGATGAAGTGCTATGGCAAAAGGGTGACCAGGGGTAGGGGTTTACAGCGGAGTAGATGTACTCGGGAGAAGTCCTTCCATGGATCCCGCCTTTATTGGACCTTTGGAGCACTGGAGGGGGTAAAATACTAACACTGCGGTCATACTTGGTTACGGATTCATCATATTATATCATCATGCATAATTTACCCAGACTCCAACCTTGTTTGTTGTGTGTT
The DNA here is from genome assembly GCA_003996215.1 of Jaltomata sinuosa. Classification (NCBI taxonomy): domain Eukaryota; kingdom Viridiplantae; phylum Streptophyta; class Magnoliopsida; order Solanales; family Solanaceae; genus Jaltomata; species Jaltomata sinuosa. The sequence goes on from QJPP01001548.1 coordinate 197,261, forward strand.
CAGTGTACTCTCCGGTTGTATGGGCGGCCGGAGGGTTTGTTTTCACTTGATTGTATTCCTCGATTTTATGGGCGGTCGTTGGGACTATAGGTAGATTATATTATCCCTATCAGATTATAGAGATTGTTTTAGTCCTTGGTTTTTGTGGATTGGTAAGTTTTAGCCTGTTGAAGCTCCGAGTGTTTGGGCTTAAGTATTTAGGGGCTAGTGAGTCCTATTGTTTTATCGAGGCACTTAGGTGCGGCCCTCTGGGCGGATTGTGGGTTTCAGTCCTTGTTCCTTATCTTGACTCTGAGTAGTGGCTATCGATTATGGTGGTTTAGTTATTCCATTTTAGGCCTGTATTTGTGAGATTGATCCCGGTTTATGCCTACCTTGGTAGTTATGTTTAAAGTATGTTTTCGTTATTCTATGCCTTCTAGTTGATTATGTCGGATTGACTTCCTTCTTTCCTTTTTACTTGAGGTTACTGGTATACCACCATATTTTCTAAACTCGCTCTTTTTATATACTATTGTTGCAAGGATTTCAGGTGCGTTCTTCTTTCTTACACCTGTGTTCTGTGTATATTTGTCTCCTGTGCTAGCGTAGTTTGTTATTACTCTTAGTTGTTTGTTCGTTGTGCTAGTTCTGTGTGCTTCCGCTATTGTTTACTTTGACCATTTTCTTGCTATCTGCTACTTACTATTTTTATATCTTGTATGAGCTCAGTCGGCCGATGATGCCTACTGAGTACTCGTTATCTTGGTGCTCATACTACACTTTTGCACTTTTTGGTGTAGATATTAGTTGAGCTTTCACTGTTGATCGCGTTGGAGACCTGTGCAGCTTTTGGACATTTGAGACTAGGATGAGCACCTGACGGTCGGGGCTTGGCTATATCTCATCTCTTGTATTGTTACTCTTGTATATTCAGAGACAGATATACGTATCTTTTGTTACTTCTAGCACTTGTACTCTATTAGAAGCTTATGTACTTTAGATACCAAGTCTTGGGGTTGGTGTAGTATCATTTGTATATATTTCGGGTTGTTGCTTCTGCGTTGTCTTATCTTTATATTTTGCTTCCGCTTATTTCTGTTCATTATGCTTATTAGTCAGGTAGTAGCCCATTATTAACCGTTCTGGGCTACGGGAATTGGTTTGCCTACTGGGGGGTTGTAGGTGCCATTATGACCTGAGAAATTGGATCCTGACATAGTGCCAGAAACACCTCTACATTATGTCATCCTACCAGGATCAGGAGAGTTCCCCAGACGTGGTCATCGATATGTTATAAGTCTTCTTTCTTGATGTTTATGCATTACTAGACCCTGAGGCTTCATCATCATTTCTGAAACCTCATTTCTCCAGTTAGTTTTAGTAGTTAATGAGTTCCCAGACGTTTTTCCTAAAGATCTGCCCGGATTCCCTCCTGGGCAGGGAATTGACTTTAGGATAGACCTTCTTTTGAATATGCATCCCATATTTATTCCCCATTACAGAATGGCTCCAGCTGAGCTTAAGGAATTAAAGGATCAATTGAAAGACCTCCTAGATAAAGGTTTCATCAGGCCCATCATCTCTCCATGGGGTGCTCCCATTCTCTTCGTGCGTAAAAATGATGATTGGGTCAGAATGTGCATAGATTATCGTCAGTTGAATACGGTTACAATCAAGAATAAGTATCTTATTCCTAGGATTGATGACTTGTTTGACCAGCTTCAAGGTTCCAACTACTTTTCCAAGATTGACCTCAGATCCAATTATCACCAGCTCAATATTAGAGAATGTGACATTTTGAAGACAGCCTTCAGAACTCAATATGTTCACTATAAATTTGTGGTTATGTCGTTTGGACTAACGAATGCTCCTGCAGCTTTTATGGACTTCTTGAACAGGGTATTCAAACAGTATTTTGATATATTCATCATTATCTTCATAGATGATATTCTTTTCTACTTGTGGAGTGAGGAGAAGCATGCAAACCATTTGAGGGTTGTGCTGCAAACTCTCAAGGATCGCCAGATATTTACTAGGTTCAGTAAGTGTGAGTGTTTGTTAAAGTCAGTTGCATTTCTGGGTCATGTGGTGTCTAGTGAGGGCATTCGAGTTGACTCACAGAAAATAAAGGCAGTAAAGAACTGGCCTAGACCCACTTCTCCATTAGACATTGCATCTTTTGGGTATGGCTGGGTACTATAGGAGGTTTGTTCAGGGGTTTTCATCCATAGTTGCCGCATTGACCAGGTTGACTCAGAAAAAGGTTATGTTCCAGTGGTCCGATGAGTATGAAAAGAATTTTCAAGAATAGAAGGCTAGGTTGACCACTGCTCCAGTTTTGACTCTACTAGAGGGTTCAAATGGTTTTATTGGGTATTGTGATGTATCTAGGGTAGGCCTTGGTTGTGTTTTGATGCAGCATGGTAATTTCATTGCCTATGCTTTTTATAACTTAAGGTTCATGAGAAGAACTACCTAACTCATGATCTTGAGCTTGCAGCAGTTGTTTTTGCCTTAAAGATTTGGAGGCACCACTTGTATGGTTTCCATGTGGATGTGTTTACCGATCATAAGAGTCTCCAGTATGTGTTCACCTAGAAGGAGTTAAATTTTTATCAGAGAAGGTGGATTGAACTCCTTAAGGTTTATGGCATGAGTGTGCTTTACCATCCGGGTAAGTCCAATGTAGTGGCTGACGCACTTAGAAGTTTGTCCATGGGTAGTGTGTCACATGTTGAAGAAGAAAAGAAGGAGCTAGCTAAGGATGTTCATAGGCTTGCTCGCTTAGGGGTTTGCCTTATAGATTCAGTGGATGGTGGTACTATAGTTTAGAATGGCTCAGAGTATTCATGTGTAGTAGAGGTAAAGTAAAAGCAGGACATAGATCCTATCTTGCATCAGTTAAAAGGTGTTGTCCACCAGCAGAGAGTAAAGATTTTCTCCCAAGGGGAAGATGGTGTGCTTTTATATCAGGGTTAGCTATGTGTTCCAGATGTAGATAGGTTGAGACAATGAATGTTAGCAGAGGCTCACAACCCCAGATACTCTATCCATCCCTGTGCCACCAAGATGTATCGTGACCTATGGGAAGTCTATTGGTGGAATGACATGAAGAGGGACATTGCAGATTTTGTGGCTAAGTGTCCAAATTGCTAGCAGGTAAAAGTGGAACATCACAAACAGGGAGGTATGACTCATTATATTGGTGTTCCTACTTGAAAGTGGTAGGTGATTAATATGGACTTTATTATAGGTTTATCGCATACTCGCCGACAATATGATTCTATTGGGTGATAGTAGATAGGATGTCCAAATTAGCCCAAATTTTTCCTGTCAAAACTACTGATACAGCAAAGGATTATTCTAAGTTGTACATCTGTGAGTTAGTAAAATAACATGGGGTTCCCTTGTCTATCATTTCATATAGGGGCACTCAATTTACATTCCAGTTCTGGAAGTTTCTTTAGAAAGGGCTTGGTAATCAAGTGAATCTCAACAGAGCATTTCATCCACAGACACATATCCAGGCAGAGCGTACCATCAAGACCCTAGAGGATATGTTGAGGGCTTATGTAATCGATTTCAAAGGAAATTGGGATGATCACTTACCTCATATAGAGTTCGCCTACAATAACAGCTTTCACTCTAGCATTCAGATGGCTCCATATGAGGCGCTATATGGGTGGAGGTATAGATCACCTATTTGCTAGTTTGAGGTAGGTGAAGCCTCTTTAATAGGGACAAATTCAGTTTATGAGACTATGTAAAAGGTTTAGCTCATTAGGGAGAGATTGTAGGTTGCTCAGAGTCATCAAAAATCCTATGTAGATGTGATAGAAAGAGACTTAGAATTTAAAGTTGATGATTAGGTGTTTCTGAAGGTTTCACCTATGAAGGAAGTCATGAGATTTGGTAAGAAGGGGAAGCTTAGTCCCTAATATGTAGGTCCCTACAAGATTGAGGAGAGTTTGCAAGGTATCATACGAGTTAGAGTTGACCACAGAGTTAGCATCGGTGCACTGGGAGAGTCTGTTAACCAACATTAACCATATGAGCTAAACATGGAGTCTGATATATATGCCCCATCGAGAGGACCAAATATACCTTGCCAAGGTATAGAGGCAGGACTAGCGTGATCACTAGTTTTGATACCCAACTGAGGGGCTAAATAAACCTATGGTGGCATGTAATTTTGGAATTTTAGGGTACGCTAAATCCTAGTCCAACTCGATGCTAAGTACTACTCACAAACTTATTCTGCTAGCTCATTTAAAACTGATGTTCTAGAATATTGCGTCAAAACTCAACTAGTTTGAAACCATTATTTTTTGAAAATCTATAAACTAAAACCTGGCTAAATTATGTTTAAAACTCAATGCTAGTAATCTAGGTTAAACTCTGGAGGAAGCTAGTTCATGAGAAAATACTACAAATTTTGGGCTAAGTTCTTGATCTATCAAACTTTCTAAAAATTTATGCAAATCATTGAAAACATGGTACAATTCTTCAAAAACAGGATATAAATCATGAAAAAATCATAAAGACTAAATTCTATAATAATTTGCATAATTGGGTAGGAACCCTAGTTTCATAAAACCATAAGCTCAATAAAAAGCCTGAAGTTTTAGACATAAGGGCGAAGGAAACCCTTACTAAATACCCACATACTTGGTAGAAGAAAATTCCTAAATTGGGGATGAAGTTTGAAGCTTGGAGAAGAAAGCTTTGAAAAGAGCATTCTTTTCTTTCTCTAAAACTGAACCGATTGGAATGAGGGGAGAATTCCTTAAGTCTGACTAATACCCCTATAAAGTAGGCATAAATCGACTGGGTATTAGGTTAAAAGAGGTGGGAAAGTCTAAAATATACCTGGGATTAAATTTGGAAAACTGGTAAAAATTCTCAGAATAGGTTCCACTATTGGGAACCATGGTTTGTGGATGGTTCGATGAGTCGTGGAACCCTTTCATGATTCCTTGGGTTTTTGCTAGACTATAGGCCTGATTTCCATGGCCACCACCCACGGCTCGTGAATTATTCCATGGACATGGATTCTGATCGTGGGTCTCAAGCTAATTATCTGGCCTATGATAGATTTTCACGAGTGGAGTCCATGGCTCGTGGACTCATCCATGGCCCGTGGATCCACCTCGTGGATTTGACCCACTTTGATGAGTCTCACTCTGATTTTCATGGGCCCTGTCCATGGCTCGTGGACTGTTCCATGGCTCATGGAACCTGCTATCATGTTGACATCTTAACACATGGAATTTTCTGCGCTGGTTCTTCGCTTCAAATTTTTGGGGTGTTACAAATCCATACTATAAATAGGGTTCTGCACCCTAGCATGGTGTAAAGTAACCCATCCAACCGGGTTAGAGATTGGTCATCACGAGCTCAAGTAATGGTTGTTGGTTATTAGAAATTCCCCTACACTTAAAGATACTAGTCGTATTTTACTTAATACAGTTTTAAACTACTTATGCATATCTAGATATGGTTTAGTTTCAAATATGCAACTCTCAGCACATGGTTTAGCTTTTGGGTCAATGGCTCTCTTCTTGTATCTTTAGTTTATGAAATGTGTTCAAATGATCATGACTTATGTTTTAGTCCTCCTCCATATGCATATGAACCCTGCTCATCTATTGGTATTATTTTGTCATAGTTCCTAGATATGTTCTGTTTTTATGTTTAATTGATCTTACATACCAATACATTCAATTGTATTAATGTTCTTCTTGCGCTACATCTTATAATGATGTAGATACTGATGTTCAGGCTCAGGATCACGATTAGACTCTTCATTAGCTATCACACTACTCCAGGTGGTGAGTCCTCTTTGCATCCAGAGTACTTAGATTTATTTTCAGCTATTTAGACATTTCTTATATATGGTTTTAAAGGTAGTTTGGGACCTAGTACCAGTAGTTTTGTTTCATTCTAGTTATTAGAGGCTTTATTAGACAATAGAATGTAGTCATGGTTAGTTCATTTCAGATAGTGGAACTCTGTTCTTTCAAAAGATTATTTATTTATTATTATAGACTTAGTATTTGTTTACCACATGGCTCAGCTTTCGCTTATGCTTATGTTCAGTATATGATTAGTAATAGAATGTCAGGCCAAGGGTCCGCTCGGGCCACTTGTGGTTTCCAGTGCCGGTCACACCTAGGGTGTACACTTGGGTCGTGACACTTGAAGCTGAAGTATGCGGTTCTTATTTGGGGTAGGCAGGTCAAGTTTTCCTACCACATCCTTATTAAATTCATGAGCTTCACAAAAAATTCCCTACAAGGATTGAGGCTTTCTACAAGAGGAAATATTATAGGGCTATCTTCCATAAAGTGTGCAGGCAAGATCCTAGAGCAATATGGCATCGTGACTCCCCTGGGTTCCACAACTCTTACAAGAGGCCCAATTTGTTCTTGGTCGCCAAAGTGATGCTCCGATTTGTGAACAATAGTATCATGCCCTTTACCTATGATATAGATGTTTTTTTACAACCTTACAAATTCTACTTGATCATAATATTGGCTTTCTTAAATTAGTGAAATAATTACACCAAAGTATTAGCATGTTGGACAGCTCATAGATCTTGATTTAATAGATGAATTAATAGATAATATTGTATATATGTAATAATATAATTCTGTATATAAGTGTGTAATTATAGATATTTGATATTGTAATCAAAGAGAATAACTAGTGTGATAGGATAGCAGATTTGGAGGGATAGATTAGTTGATTTAGAGGGATAGAGAAGCGGATCTTTAGGGATGTAAATCTAAATTCTTTCTATTTAATGGCAAGACTCTCAATTTGAGAGGTATTCAGCATAAACTTGACATGGTATCATGGTCAAGTCCATCCCTGTTTGGGCTCCCGGTCCACGCTCCAGTTGGGTCCTAGGCGTGAAAGGGGGTGTTAGAGCGGGTGAAAGTCCCACATTGATTGGGGATTGGACTGGCGGTCTTCTTATATGGATTTGGTCAATCCTCCCCTCATGAGCTAGCTTTTGGGTTGAGTTAGGCCCAGGTGCCCTTTTCTCATAGAGTCTATCTGTGGTTCCTTTCAAAAAAAATTGAAACTTTTTAGTTTTGTTGATTGTTTGTCGACAATCAGTCCTTAACACCTAGGACTCTTGATCTTGGTTATTTTGGGTTTTTTAGTCATAGTCTTTCTAGTTTCCATAGCTATTCAAGAATATGACTTCAACTCAATTTGAATCATTCAGTGTTCGTTTCATTGGAAAAAATTATTCTTCTTGGGAATTTCAATTTCAATTATTTGTCACTGAAAAAAAATTATGGGGCCACATAGATGGAAGCGATCCTGCTTCCACTGATCCTACAAAGTTAGGAGAATGGAAGATTAAAGATGCTCGGGTGATGACATGGCTTTTAGGTTCAATTGACCCTCTTATTATTCTTAATCCCAGGCCTTACAAGAATGCTAAGGCCATGTGGGATTATTTATAAAAGGTTTACAACCAAGATAATAATGCCAAACGCTTTCATATAGAGTGTGAAATTGCTAATTACTCTCAAGGAGGTCTCTCTGTTCATGATTATTTTTTTGGATTTCAGAACTTATGGGCTGAATTTATAGATATTGTTTATGCCAAAATACATGTCGAATCTCTCTCTATAATTCAGGTAGTGCATGAATAGAGCAAGCAAGACCAATTTTTGATGAAGCTATGCTCCGAATTTGAGAGTGTTCACTCTAATTTGATGAATCGTGACCCATCTTCCTCCTTGGATTTTTGTTTTAGGGAATTACTTCATGAAGATCAGTGTTTTGTCACACATTATCAAAGAATGTCCCACACGCACTCAAAATCATAAGGTCAATGCTTTTCAAGTAGGGATTAATGGTTCCACTACAAATAACTCATCTTCAACGGGACAAGTTCTTACTCCTGAAATGGTACAACAAATGATCATGTCAGCATTTTTAGCTTTAGGGATACAAGGTAATTATGTAATATCTAAATTTTAGCTCGTTAATTCTGGAGCTTCTAATCATATGACCAACTCAACTAATATACTTAAAAACATTCGTGACTATAATGGTCCAACACAAAATCAGGCTGCCAATGGTAGTAATTTACCCATTACCAAGATTGGGGATATTACTGAAACTTTCAAGAATATTTTTGTATCACCAAAGCTCTCCACTAGTCTTATTTAAGTTGGCCAATTGGTAGATAACAATTGTGATGTGAATTTTTCTCATAATGGTTGCTTTGTGCAGGATCAGGTATCGGGGACGATAATCGCAAAGGGGCCTAAAGTTGGAAGATTATTTCCTATACACTTTTCTATTCCTCCTATTCTATCTTTTACTTGTACTTCTAGAGCTAGTAAGACTGAGGTTTCGCATAAACGTCTAGGACATCTGAATTCTATTGTGTTATCTCATTTATCAAATTCTGGTTTATTGGGAAAAAATCAATTTTCCACTGCTTCCTTTGATTGTTCTACTTGTAAATTAGGCAAAAATAAAATTCTTCCTTTTCCTAATTTTGGTAGTCGTGCTACAAAGTATTTTGATGTCATTCATAGTGATGTTTGGGGCATTTTACCAGTTATTTCTCATGCTCATTTTCAAATATTTTGTGATATTTATAGATGATTATAGTCAATTTACGTGGGTGTATTTTCTTCATTCCAAATCTGAGGTATTTTTCATATTCAAGACATTTTTGGCTTATGTTGAGACTCAATTTTCTACTTGCTTCAAATTATTAAGATCTGATTCTGGTGGAGAATATATGTCTTATCAATTCAAAAATTTCTTGCTTGAGAAGGGAATTGTCTCACAACGCTCTTGTCCATATACACCACAGCAAAATGGAGTTGTTGAGCATAAAAATTGTCATCTTTTAGATGTCACTCATACTTTATTGATTGAGTCCTCTATCCATCTAAATACTGGGTGAAAACTTTGTCTACTGCTATTTATTTAATTAATAGACTGCCATCTAAAGTGTTAAATCTTGAGTCTCCATATTATCGTCTTTATCACAAAAATCCTAGCTATGATAACTTTCATCCATTTGGTTGTGTTTGTTTTGTGCATCTACCTCTTTCTCACGTAATAAACTTTCTTTTATCACGTAATAAACTTTCTTTTCAGTCTACTAAATGTGCTTTTATGGGTTATAGTACTTCACATAAAGTTTTAATTTGCTATGATCCATGTTCTACAAAATTTTGTGTTTCTAGAAATGTTATTTTCTTTGAGAATCAGTATTTCTTTCCTACTCATGCTGAGTCATCTCCTGATTCTCCTATTCTTCCTACTTTTGATGATTTTTATCTTCTTCTAAGAGGTTCAAACCTGAATTTGTGTATGAACGACGTCGGCCAACTTTAACCCCTCCTAAAATTGATCTGCCACCTGAGACTGCTCCACAACTAGAATCTAAGAATTCTTCAAGGTCTGCTCTTCTTGAGCCCACTTGGCGATCTACCAGAGTATCTCGTCCTCCTAATTGGTATGGATTTTCCTCTACTCCATCCACCATTTCTATTCCAACTTGTTACTCACAAGCTTCCAAGCATGAATGTTGGCAGAAAGCAATGGAGGAAGAACTTTTGGGTTTTAAAGAGAATAACACATGGGATGTTGTTTCATGTCCTTCAAATGTTCGCCCAATTGGATGTAAATGGGTCTATTCAATTCAACTTCATTATGATGGAACTCTTGATTGGTACAAAGCTTGGTTGGTTGTTCTTGGTAACATATAGAAGTATGGTATGGATTATGCGGAGACATTTGCACTAGTAGCAAAAATTACTATGGTGCGAACTATTATTGCCATTGGTGCTTCACAGTACTGGCCTCTTCATCAAATGGACGTTAAAAGTTCTTGTAATGACCTGTAAATTCTAACATTCCTCATTGTGCTTGTAGAACTAAGAAAGATGAGTTTATTGGAGTTTAGAACCATTGGGGATGTTGTTAGATTGATCCGGGGAGTTTTTGGGAATAAGAAATACGATAAAAATATGTTTCAGGGCCCGAAAATAGTGTATTACCAGGCCATGAGAGATCAATTTTTGGCTCGGCTCTGCATAGATCCACGGCAGCAGCATGCCACAGAGGCTGGACTACACGATAAGCAGTGTCATGGAGCTGGCCTCTGGTGGTTCCCTTCTTGATTTCTTACGCGTTTTAAAGGGGATTTTTGGTCCTTTCCTTACCCCAAACCCACCCTCACTTATTCTAAATGTTCCTAAACCTCCTAAGGCACGAATTAAGTTCTTAAAAAGTGTGTTACTCTCTCCCAAAACCTCCTAGAAACAAAGGTGCTTAGGGTTCAAGGTTCTAAGGGAAAACTCAAGTTTTTCATAGATTTTCTCCGCCAAAGAGGTATGTAGACCAATTCCCTTTTCAACCTAGCTCATGTGTATCACGTTTCACCTATTAAATATGAAATTTACACTAGTATTGTATGTGGACGGTTGAAGGGTTTTCAAAAAAAAAAGAATACTTGAAGTTTTCAAACGTTTTCTATGAAATCATTTGTATCTAATTATCATTTCAAAGTTATTGTTTGAAGTTTGACTTTAATTATGGATTGTTGAATTTGAGGAAGATTTGAGACTTAAAGTAATGTTTCTTTGAAAGTTGATTTACAATCAAATATTGGTTTAGACGAAAGGAAAAGGATCTTCTTAAATCCCTTGATTTTGAAATAATTACTTGTTAAATAATGAGATTATAACTTTGAGGGACTTATGTGTTAAATGAGTTTGAGATCCTTAAATACAGGACCAATGATGTATAAATGATGATGGCATAATATGGTTAAGTGTGACTTGCAAGTCTTGGTATGAGGATACCACCCTACGAATGCCTTAAGAATGATAAGAGTCCTAAATGAACAATTTGCTAAATATTTTGAAATGTTAAAAATATGGGCTTAAGAGGATTAGATGGTTAAACGAGAAGGTATGAATTGAACGGGTCTTATTATTGGAAATTGTGTTTTGCTGACGCGGGTATGAGTCGAATGGGCCTCCTCACTATGAGTCGAACGGGGCTCTTTACTGTATGCTTGACTTGTTCAGTTGTATGCAGTTTATGATGTAATTATGATATGATGCTTCAATCCTTGTGGAAAACTTGGATTGGAGGCTCCACCGATCAAGATAAGGTCGAACCCACATAGCCCATGGTGAAAGTAATGTCGGTGATACCATCTAGTTCAGAAGTAATGTAAATCAATATTTTGTTTGTTGATTGAGAAACTGCCCCATATTCTATGTTCATGATCTATGTTATGTTTTATGACTTGCTTTATAATCTGTTACATCCCTTCCCTTGGGTTGCATGTCAGTACTCGTCGTACTGACCATCCCTGGATGCTACATCATATCATGATGCAGGTTCTGAGGTATTCTCTCATAATTCTATGCAGTGCTAGGATTTTTGGGATAACAATAAGCAAGTAGTGAGCCCTCCATTCCTTCGACAGGAACATATTTTATTTATTAGACTTAAGGTGTTTTACCCCTTTTCTTGGTATTATTGGGGCCATGTCCCAGCATAAGATTTTTATTCAGTATGATAGAGGCTTTATAGACTGGTATTAGTATGACGTTTTTGATTATCGTATTGTAAAGTTTGACTTCAAGGATATTCCATTCATTAAGTTGAATTTACTTTACATTGGGCTTATTTCTGCAAATATTTTCTTAATGTGCGTATGATATATGCTAAGGGGTTTCTCGGGCCTTCATTGGTCTAGGTTGCCTGTTACATCTGAGGCCTAGTCTCGGGTCATGACAAACTTGGTATCAGAGCATGGTTCATGGTCCTAGGGTGTCTATAAAGCTGTATCGAGTAGAGTCCATTTTATGGGTGTGAAGCATACCACACTTATAAAGCAGAGGCTACAACGCATTTAGGAATGTTTCCCTTTCTTCATATTCTATTTTGTGCTAAAGAGCCTAATTCTAGGAAGACTCTTCTAACTCTTAAATTTCACGCATTTCAGATCATGTCTCCAAGAAGGACTATAGGATCAGGAACTACGGCTGGAACCTCAGTCCCTGCAGGGATAGCAGCTGAAGAGGTTTGCCCTACCCATGGGATGTAGACCCATTATGGCATCTACACTACTGATCCCATCGCTCCTACTGGGGCCTCACCAGTTCCTCCTACTACTGCTCTCACTACTGATCCTGCTACTGTTCCTACACGAGCTCCCAAAACTGACACTATGCGGGTTCAGTCTCCCTAGGGCAAAGTCACCAATGTTGTATTCAGGCAGACTATACAGATGCTTGCTCATATTGTGTCCTCTCAGTCTTGTCGGTTAGGTGGTGTTGGTGCTAATAAAAGAACCTCGGATGCTACTAAGGTGGGTGAATTCATGCGACTGAACCCACCAGTCTTTACGGGGTCCAACATCGAAGAGGATCCTTAGGATTTTGTGGATGAAATGGAGAAGATATTCAGGGTCATGCATGCTAGTGAAATTGAGGGGGTAGAGTTGGCATCCTATTAGCTGAAAGGGGTGGCCTATTAGTGGTATGATAAGTGGGAAAAGAAAAGGGTGAGGATGTTGATCCAGCTTTTTGGGAGGACTTTTCCGCAGCCTTTCTTGATCACTTCTTTCCTCAAGAAATAAGGGAAGCCATGGCGAAGGAATTTGTTAACTTGAGGCAAGGGAAGATGAGTGTCAATGAGTATGTCTTGAAGTTCAATCAGCTGGCCCGTTATGCTCCAAAAATGGTATATGATATGAGGGCTCAAATGAGGAAGTTCACAAATGGTATCTCCGGTGACTTGGTATTGGCTTGCAAGGCAGCATGTTGAACAAAGACATGGACTTACCCAGGTTGGTGATTTATATTAAGCAAGTTGAGGATGAGAAAAAGAAACAAGTTGAGATGGAGGAGTGCTAGAATAAGAGGAATAGTCGAGCAGACAATGAGGCAAGCCAACATCATAGTGGTAAGAGTGGTAGACACTGGTCCAAGAAGAAATCTTAGGTACATGCTCATTCATCAGCTAGTGCACCTGCCCCAAAACCTTCGGGCGATCAGCAATTCTAGCATAATCATGATTCCAAAATACCGGGTACTCAGTCGCAAGGCACTGTGGCCCAGTCCACTCTATCTTACCCTCCTTGCAATACTTGTGGAAAATTTCACCGTGGAAAGTGCTATCATAGTGGTCCTACATGTTATGGGTGCGGCCAACTCGGCCATATTTAGCGTGATTGTCCCTCAGTAAAAGCTACTTTTGGGAGTAGTAAGACCCAAGCCACTACTTCTTCATCCCCTTCTGCAAAGGGTGCTACTTCGAGTACATGTGGGGGTCGCAATCGTCTATATGTACTATCCACTCGCCAAGAATCAGAGGCTTCGTCAGATGTTGTCACGGGCATGTTACAGATTTTCTCCTATGATATTTATGTGTTACTTGATCCTGACTCCACCTTATCTTATGTGACCCTCTATGTGGCTGTAAATTTTGGTTTTGCTCCCGAAAATATTCCTGAACCATTTTTAGTCTCCATCCTTATCAGTGATTCCATTGTTGCTAAGAGGGTCTATAAATATTGTGTTGTAACTATTTTACTTAGAGATACAGTGGTAGATTTGGTAGAACTTGATATGATAGTGTTTGATACAATTTTGGGGATGGATTGGCTTCACTCCTGCTATGCTAATATGGACTGTAGGACTAGAAAGTTCAAATTATGTCTCCCTAATAAACCAGTCCTTGAATAGGAGGGTAGTCCCGTAGGGCCTAAGGGAAGGTTTATCTCTTATATTAGGGCTTAAAAGATGATATCCAAAGGGTGTTTGTACCATTTGGTTTGGGTCAGGGATTCTAACGTCGAAAGTCCTCTACTCCAGTCTATTCCCATTGTTAATAAATTTCCTGAGGTGTTTCCTTAAGACCTCCCTAGAGTTCCTCCAGATAGGGAAATAGACTTTGGAATAGATCTTCTACCTAACACTAGACCTATTTCTATTCCACCTTATATAATGGCCCCCGCGGAGTTGAAAGAGTTAAAGGAACAACTGAAAGACCTCTTTGATAAAGGTTTTATCCATCTTAGTGTTTCCCCTTGGGGTGCTCCCATTATCTTCGTGCATAATAAAGATGGGTCTCTTTGTATGTGTATTGATTATCGTCAATTGAACAAGGTAACAATGAAAAACAAGTAGCCTCTTCCTAGAATCGATGACCTTTTTTACCAACTTCAGGGTGCTAAGTGTTTCTCCAAAATAGATCTCTGTTCGGGTTATCATCAGTTGAAGGATATTAGGAGCTTCTTAGGTTTGGCAGGATATTATAAAAAGTTTGTGAAAAATTTCTCATCTATAGTTTCTCCATTGACAAAGCTGACACAGAAAAAGGTTAAGTTCGTATGGTTTAATAATTATGGGGGCAGCTTTGAAAAGTTGAAGGATCATTTGACTTCTGCTCCTGTTTTGACTCTACCTGAGAGCATTGAGGCGTTCGTGGTTTATTGTGATGCATCCCGGGTGGGACTTGAATGTATACTTATGCAGCATGGCAAGGTTGTGGCATATGCTTCCAGGCAACTTAAGGTGAACGAAAAGTACTACCCAACCCATGACCTTGAATTGGCGGCGGTAGTTTTTTCTCTCAAGATTTGGCGCCATTATTTTTATAGGGTGCATGTGGACATCTTTACTGATCAGAAGAGTTTGTAATATGTTTTCACCCAAAAGGAGTTGAATCTTAGGCAGAGGTGGTGGCTCGAATTGTTAAAGGACTATGACATGAGCTTACACTATCACCCAGGTAAGGCTAATGTAGTTATTGATGCTCTTAGTAGGTTGTCTATGGAGAGTCATTCTCATGTGAAAGAGGAAAACAGAGGATTGGTAAAGGATATCCATCGGCTCGCCAACTTAGCAGTTTGGCTATTAGACTCCAAGGACGACAGTATTATGGTGCATGAGATGGCTAAGTCATCCTTGGGTGCTGAGGTAAAGGAAAATCAAGCAAATGATCCCACACGTATGCAAATTAGGGAGGATGTGGGAAAGCAGAAGATTATGGCTTTCGAAATAGGAGGGGATGGCATCTTGCGGTATTAAGGGAGAGTATATGTGCCGAATATGGATGACTTGCACGAGAGGATCTTGGCTGAGTCTCATACTTCCAGGTACACTGTTCACCCTGGCTCTACTAAGATGCATCGCGACTTAAAGGAGTTCTATTGGTGGAATAATATGAAGAGTGAGGTGGCTGATTTTGTTGCTAAGTGTGCCACCTGTCAACAAGTTAAGGTTGAACACCTAAGGCCTAGTGTTACATCCCAAGACATAGCTATTCCTATGTGTAAATGGGAGATGATAAATATGGATTTCATCACCGGTATCCCATATTTGCGTAACCAATATGATTCAATTTGGGTCATTATTGATAGGATGACCAAGCCTGCCCATTTCCTGCCTGTGAGAATGACTTATTCGGGAGAAGATTATGCAAAGTTGTACATTCAGGAAATTGTTAGATTGCATGGTGCACCGGTGTCCATAATATCGGATAGGGGTACGCAATTCACTTTCCAATTTTGGAGAGCTTTTCAAAAGGGTTTGGGTACACAGGTGAACCTTAGCACCGCTTTCCATCCTCAAATGGATGGGCAAGCGGATCATACTATTCAGACCTTGGAAGATATGTTGAGGGCGTGCGTCATTTATTTCAAAGGTAGTTGGGTGGATCACTTGCCTCTTATTGAATTTGCCTACAACAATATCTACCACTCAAGTATATAAATGGCACCATTCGAGTCTCTTTATGGTAGGAGATGTAGATCTCCTATAGGATGATATGAGTTGGGAGAAGCTAGATTGTTGGGGCCTGACCTTGTACACCAAGTGATGGAGAAAGTAAAAACCATTCGAGAGAGGCTAAAGACTTCCCAAAGTTGTCAAAAGTCCTATGCTGATGTGCGGAGGAGAGATTTAGAATTTGATATTGGTGATTAGGTGTTCTTGAAAGTCTCTCCCATGAAGGGAGTTATGAGGTTTGGGCATAGGGGTAAGCTCGGTCCTCGTTATATTGGCCCTTATCAGATTTTCAGGAAGATTGGAAATGTTGCTTATGAGTTAGAGTTACCCACGAATTTGGCATCGGTTCATCCCGTGTTTCATGTGTCTATGCTTAAAAAGTGTGTGGGTGATCATTCGCTTGTGGTTCTTATAGAGAATGTTGGGGTGAAAGAGTCATAATATTGGCTTTCTTAAATTAGTGAAATAATTACACCAAAGTATTAGCATATTGGACAGCTCATAGATCTTGATTTAATAGATGAATTAATAGATAATATTGTATATATGTAATAATATAATTCTGTATATAAGTGTGTAATTATAGATATTTGATATTGTAATCAAAGAGAATAACTAGTGTGATAGGATAGCAGATTTGGAGGGATAGATTAGCTGATTTAGAGGGATAGAGAAGCGGATCTTTAGGGATGTAAATCTAAATTCTTTCTATTTAATGGCAAGACTCTCAATTTGAGAGGTATTCAGCATAAACTTGACATGGTATCATGGTCAGGTCCATCCCTGTTTGGGCTCCTGGTCCACGCTCCAGTTGGGTCCTAGGCGTGAAAGGGGGTGTTAGAGCGGGTGAAAGTCCCACATTGATTGGAGATTGGACTGGCGGTCTTCTTATATGGACTTGGTCAATCCTCCCCTCATGAGCTAGCTTTTGGGTTGAGTTAGGCCCAGGTGCCCTTTTCTCATAGAGTCTATCTGTGGTTCCTTTCAAAAAAAATTGAAACTTTTTAGTTTTGTTGATTGTTTGTCGACAATCAGTCCTTAACACCTAGGACTCTTGATCTTGGTTATTTTGGGTTTTTTAGTCATAGTCTTTCTAGTTTCCATAGCTATTCAAGAATATGACTTCAACTCAATTTGAATCATTCAGTGTTCGTTTCATTGGAAAAAATTATTCTTCTTGGGAATTTCAATTTCAATTATTTGTCACTGAAAAAGAATTATGGGGCCACATAGATGGAAGCGATCCTGCTCCCACTGATCCTACAAAGTTAGGAGAATGGAAGATTAAAGATGCTCGGGTGATGACATGGCTTTTAGGTTCAATTGACCTTCTTATTATTCTTAATCCCAGGCCTTACAAGAATGCTAAGGCCATGTGGGATTATTTATAAAAGGTTTACAACCAAGATAATAATGCCAAACGCTTTCATATAGAGTGTGAAATTGCTAATTACTCTCAAGGAGGTCTCTCTGTTCATGATTATTTTTTTGGATTTCAGAACTTATGGGCTGAATTTATAGATATTGTTTATGCCAAAATACATGTCGAATCTCTCTCTATAATTCAGGTAGTGCATGAATAGAGCAAGCAAGACCAATTTTTGATGAAGCTATGCTCCGAATTTGAGAGTGTTCACTCTAATTTGATGAATCGTGACCCATCTTCCTCCTTGGATTTTTGTTTTAGGGAATTACTTCATGAAGATCAGTGTTTTGTCACACATTATCAAAGAATGTCCCACACGCACTCAAAATCATAAGGTCAATGCTTTTCAAGTAGGGATTAATGGTTCCACTACAAATAACTCATCTTCAACGGGACAAGTTCTTACTCCTGAAATGGTACAACAAATGATCATGTCAGCATTTTTAGCTTTGGGGATACAAGGTAATTATGTAATATCTAAATTTTAGCTCGTTAATTCTGGAGCTTCTAATCATATGACCAACTCAACTAATATACTTAAAAACATTCGTGACTATAATGGTCCAACACAAAATCAGGCTGCCAATGGTAGTAATTTACCCATTACCAAGATTGGGGATATTACTGAAACTTTCAAGAATATTTTTGTATCACCAAAGCTCTCCACTAGTCTTATTTAAGTTGGCCAATTGGTAGATAACAATTGTGATGTGAATTTTTCTCATAATGGTTGCTTTGTGCAAGATCAGGTATCGGGGACAATAATCGCGAAGGGGCCTAAAGTTGGAAGATTATTTCCTATACACTTTTCTATTCCTCCTATTATATCTTTTACTTGTACTTCTAGAGCTAGTAAGACTGAGGTTTTGCATAAACGTCTAGGACATCTGAATTCTATTGTGTTATCTCATTTATCAAATTCTGGTTTATTAGGAAAAAATCAATTTTCCACTGCTTCCTTTGATTGTTCTACTTTTAAATTAGGCAAAAATAAAATTCTTCCTTTTCCTAATTTTGGTAGTCGTGCTACAAAGTATTTTGATGTCATTCATAGTGATGTTTGGGGCATTTTACCAGTTATTTCTCATGCTCATTTTCAAATATTTTGTGATATTTATAGATGATTATAGTCAATTTACGTGGGTGTATTTTCTTCATTCCAAATCTGAGGTATTTTTCATATTCAAGACATTTTTGGCTTATGTTGAGACTCAATTTTCTACTTGCTTCAAATTATTAAGATCTGATTCTGGTGGAGAATATATGTCTTATCAATTCAAAAATTTCTTGCTTGAGAAGGGAATTGTCTCACAACGCTCTTGTCCATATACACCACAGCAAAATGGAGTTGTTGAGCATAAAAATTGTCATCTTTTAGATGTCACTCATACTTTATTGATTGAGTCCTCTATCCATCTAAATACTGGGTGAAAACTTTGTCTACTGCTATTTATTTAATTAATAGACTGCCATCTAAAGTGTTAAATCTTGAGTCTCCATATTATCGTCTTTATCACAAAAATCATAGCTATGATAACTTTCATCCATTTGGTTGTGTTTGTTTTGTGCATCTACCTCTTTCTCACGTAATAAACTTTCTTTTATCACGTAATAAACTTTCTTTTCAGTCTACTAAATGTGCTTTTATGGGTTATAGTACTTCACATAAAGTTTTAATTTGCTATGATCCATGTTCTACAAAATTTCGTGTTTCTAGAAATGTTGTTTTCTTTGAGAATCAGTATTTCTTTCCTACTCATGCTGAGTCATCTCCTGATTCTCCTATTCTTCCTACTTTTGATGATTTTTATCTTCTTCTAAGAGGTTCAAACCTGAATTTGTGTATGAACGACGTCGGCCAACTTTAACCCCTCCTAAAATTGATCTGCCACCTGAGACTGCTCCACAACTAGAATCTAAGAATTCTTCAAGGTCTGCTCTTCTTGAGCCCACTTGGCGATCTACCAGAGTATCTCGTCCTCCTAATTGGTATGGATTTTCCTCTACTCCATCCACCATTTCTATTCCAACTTGTTACTCACAAGCTTCCAAGCATGAATGTTGGCAGAAAGCAATGGAGGAAGAACTTTTGGGTTTTAAAGAGAATAACACATGGGATGTTGTTTCATGTCCTTCAAATGTTCGCCCAATTGGATGTAAATGGGTCTATTCAATTCAACTTCATTATGATGGAACTCTTGATTGGTACAAAGCTCGGTTGGTTGTTCTTGGTAACATATAGAAGTATGGTATGGATTATGCGGAGACATTTGCACTAGTAGCAAAAATTACTATGGTGCGAACTATTATTGTCATTGGTGCTTCACAGTACTGGCCTCTTCATCAAATGGACGTTAAAAGTTCTTGTAATGACCTGTAAATTCTAACATTCCTCATTGTGCTTGTAGAACTAAGAAAGATGAGTTTATTGGAGTTTAGAACCATTGGGGATGTTGTTAGATTGATCCGGGGAGTTTTTGGGAATAAGAAATACGATAAAAATATGTTTCAGGGCCCGAAAATAGTGTATTACCAGGCCATGAGAGATCAATTTTTGGCTCGGCTCTGCATAGATCCACGGCAGCAGCATGCCACAGAGGCTGGACTACACGATAAGCAGTGTCATGGAGCTGGCCTCTGGTGGTTCCCTTCTTGATTTCTTACGCGTTTTAAAGGGGATTTTTGGTCCTTTCCTTACCCCAAACCCACCCTCACTTATTCTAAATGTTCCTAAACCTCCTAAGGCACGAATTAAGTTCTTAAAAAGTGTGTTACTCTCTCCCAAAACCTCCTAGAAACAAAGGTGCTTAGGGTTCAAGGTTCTAAGGGAAAACTCAAGTGTTTCATAGATTTTCTCCGCCAAAGAGGTATGTAGAACAATTCCCTTTTCAACCTAGCTCATGTGTATCACGTTTCTCCTATTAAATATGAAATTTACACTAGTATTGTATGTGGACGGTTGAAGGGTTTTCAAAAAAAAAAGAATACTTGAAGTTTTCAAACGTTTTCTATGAAATCATTTGTATCTAATTATCATTTCAAAGTTATTGTTTGAAGTTTGACTTTAATTATGGATTGTTGAATTTGAGGAAGATTTGAGACTTAAAGTAATGTTTCTTTGAAAGTTGATTTACAATCAAATATTGGTTTAGACGAAAGGAAAAGGATCTTCTTAAATCCCTTGATTTTGAAATAATTACTTGTTAAATAATGAGATTATAACTTTGAGGGACTTATGTGTTAAATGAGTTTGAGATCCTTAAATACAGGACCAATGATGTATAAATGATGATGGCATAATATGGTTAAGTGTGACTTGCAAGTCTTGGTATGAGGATACCTTAAGAATGATAAGAGTCCTAAATGAACAATTTGCTAAATATTTTGAAATGTTAAAAATATGGGCTTAAGAGGATTAGATGGTTAAACGAGAAGGTATGAATCGAACGGGTCTTATTATTGGAAATTGTGTTTTGCTGACGCGGGTATGAGTCAAATGGGCCTCCTCACTATGAGTCGAACGGGGCTCTTTACTGTATGCTTGACTTGTTCAGTTGTATGCAGTTTATGATGTAATTATGATATGATGCTTCAATCCTTGTGGCAAACTTGGATTGGAGGCTCCACCGATCAAGATAAGGTCGAACCCACATAGCCCATGGTGAAAGTAATGTCGGTGATACCATCTAGTTCAGAAGTAATGTAAATCAATATTTTGTTTGTTAATTGAGAAACTGCCCCATATTCTATGTTCATGATCTATGTTATGTTTTATGACTTGCTTTATAATCTGTTACATCCCTTCCCTTGGGTTGCATGTCAGTACTCGTCGTACTGACCATCCCTGGATGCTACATCATATCATGATGCAGGTTCTGAGGTATTCTCTCATAATTCTATGCAGTGCTAGGATTTTTGGGATAACAATAAGCAAGTAGTGAGCCCTCCATTCCTTCGAAAGGCACATATTTTATTTATTAGACTTAAGGTGTTTTACCCCTTTTCTTGGTATTATTGGGGCCATGTCCCAGAATAACATTTTCATTCAGTATGATAGAGGCTTTATAGACTGGTATTAGTATGACGTTTTTGATTATCGTATTGTAAAGTTTGACTTCAAGGATATTCCATTCATTAAGTTGAATTTACTTTACATTGGGCTTATTTCTGCAAATCTTTTCTTAATGTGCGTATGATATATGCTAAGGGGTTTCTCGGGCCTTCATTGGTCTAGGTTGCCTGTTACATCTGAGGCTTAGTCTCGGGTCATGACAAACTTGGTATCAGAGCATGGTTTATGGTCCTAGGGTGTCTATAAAGCTGTATCGAGTAGAGTCCATTTTATGGGTGTGAAGCATGCCACACTTATAAAGCAGAGGCTACAACGCATTTAGGAATGTTTCCCTTTCTTCATATTCTATTTTGTGCTAAAGAGCCTAATTCTAGGAAGACTCTTCTAACTCTTAAATTTCACGCATTTCAGATCATGTCTCCAAGAAGGACTATAGGATCAGGAACTACGGCTGGAACCTCAGTCCCTGCAGGGATAGCAGCTGAAGAGGTTTGCCCTACCCATGGGATGTAGACCCATTATGGCATCTACACTACTGATCCCATCGCTCCTACTGGGGCCTCACCAGTTCCTCCTACTACTGCTCTCACTACTGATCCTGCTACTGTTCCTACACGAGCTCCCAGAACTGGCACTATGCGGGTTCAGTCTCCCTTGGGCAAAGTCACCAATGCTGTATTCAGGCAGACTATACAGATGCTTGCTCATATTGTGTCCTCTCAGTCTTGTCGGTTAGGTGGTGTTGGTGCTAATAAAAGAACCTCGGATGCTACTAAGGTGGGTGAATTCATGCGACTGAACCCACCAGTCTTTACAGGGTCCAACATCGAAGAGGATCCTCAGGATTTTGTGGATGAAATAGAGAAGATATTCAGGGTCATGCATGCTAGTGAAATTAAGGGGGTAGAGTTGGCATCCTATTAGCTGAAAGGGGTGGCCTATTAGTGGTATGATAAGTGGGAAAAGAAAAGGGTGAGGATGTTGATCCAGCTTTTTGGGAGGACTTTTCCGCAGCCTTTCTTGATCACTTCTTTCCTCAAGAAATAAGGGAAGCCATGGCGGAGGAATTTGTTAACTTGAGGCAAGGGAAGATGAGTGTCAATGAGTATGTCTTGAAGTTCAATCAGCTGGCCCGTTATGCTCCAAAAATGGTATATGATATGAGGGCTCAAATGAGGAAGTTCACAAATGGTATCTCCGGTGACTTGGTATTGGCTTGCAAGGAAGCATGTTGAACAAAGACATGGACTTACCCAGGTTGGTGATTTATATTAAGCAAGTTGAGGATGAGAAAAAGAAACAAGTTGAGATGGAAGAGTGCTAGAATAAGAGGAATAGTCGAGCAGACAATGAGGCAAGCCAACATCATAGTGGTAAGAGTGGTAGACACTGGTCCAAGAAGAAATCTTAGGTACATGCTCATTCATCAGCTAGTGCACCTGCCCCAAAACCTTAGGGCGATCAGCAATTCTAGCACAATCATGATTCCAAAATACCGGGTACTCAGTCGCAAGGCACTGTGGCCCAGTCCACTCTATCTTACCCTCCTTGCAATACTTGTGGAAAATTTCACCGTGGAAAGTGCTATCATAGTGGTCCTACATGTTATGGGTGCGGCCAACTCGGCCATATTTAGCGTGATTGTCCCTCAGTAAAAGCTACTTTTGGGAGTAGTAAGACCCAAGCCACTACTTCTTCATCCCCTTCTGCAAAGGGTGCTACTTCGAGTACATGTGGGGGTCGCAATCGTCTATATGTACTATCCACTCATTAGGAATCAGAGGCTTCGTCAGATGTTGTCACGGGCATGTTACAGATTTTCTCCTATGATATTTATGTGTTACTTGATCCTGACTCCACCTTATCTTATGTGACCCTCTATGTGGCTGTAACTTTTGGTTTTGCTCCCGAAAATATTCCTGAACCATTTTTAGTCTCCATCCTTATCAGTGATTCCATTGTTGCTAAGAGGGTCTATAAATATTATGTTGTAACTATTTTACTTAGAGATACAGTGGTAGATTTGGTAGAACTTGATATGATAGTGTTTGATACAATTTTGGGGATGGATTGGCTTCACTCCTGCTATGCTAATATGGACTGTAGGACTAGAAAGTTCAAATTATGTCTCCCTAATAAACCAGTCCTTGAATAGGAGGGTAGTCCCGTAGGGCCTAAGGGAAGGTTTATCTCTTATATTAGGGCTTAAAAGATGATATCCAAAGGGTGTTTGTACCATTTGGTTTGGGTCAGGGATTCTAACGTCGAAAGTCCTCTACTCCAGTCTATTCCCATTGTTAATAAATTTCCTGAGGTGTTTCCTTAAGACCTCCCTAGAGTTCCTCCCGATAGGGAAATAGACTTTGGAATAGATCTTCTACCTAACACTAGACCTATTTCTATTCCACCTTATATAATGGCCCCCGCGGAGTTGAAAGAGTTAAAGGAACAACTGAAAGACCTCTTTGATAAAGGTTTTATCCATCTTAGTGTTTCCCCTTGGGGTGCTCCCATTATCTTCGTGCATAATAAAGATGGGTCTCTTTGTATGTGTATTGATTATCGTCAATTGAAAAAGGTAACAATGAAAAACAAGTAGCCTCTTCCTAGAATCGATGACCTTTTTGACCAACTTCAGGGTGCTAAGTGTTTCTCCAAAATAGATCTCCGTTCGGGTTATCATCAGTTGAAGGATATTAGGAGCTTCTTAGGTTTGGCAGGATATTATAAAAAGTTTGTGAAAAATTTCTCATCTATAGTTTCTCCATTGACAAAGCTGACACAGAAAAAGGTTAAGTTCGTATGGTTTGATAATTATGGGGGCAGCTTTGAAAAGTTGAAGGATCATTTGACTTCTGCTCCTGTTTTGACTCTACCTGAGAGCATTGAGGCGTTCGTGGTTTATTGTGATGCATCCCGGGTGGGACTTGAATGTATACTTATGCAGCATGGCAAGGTTGTGGCATATTCTTCGAGGCAACTTAAGGTGAACGAAAAGAACTACCCAACCCATGACCTTGAATTGGCGGCGGTAGTTTTTTCTCTCAAGATTTGGCGCCATTATTTTTATAGGGTGCATGTGGACATCTTTACTGATCAGAAGAGTTTGTTATATGTTTTCACCCAAAAGGAGTTGAATCTCAGGCAGAGGTGGTGGCTCAAATTGTTAAAGGACTATGACATGAGCTTACACTATCACCCAGGTAAGGCTAATGTAGTTATTGATGCTCTTAGTAGGTTGTCTATGGAGAGTCATTCTCATGTGAAAGAGGAAAACAGAGGATTGGTAAAGGATATCCATCGGCTCGCCAACTTAGCAGTTTGGCTATTAGACTCCAAGGACGACAATGGTGCATGAGATGGCTAAGTCATCCTTGGGTGCTGAGGTAAAGGAAAATCAAGCAAATGATCCCACACGTATGCAAATTAGGGAGGATGTGGGAAAGCAGAAGATTATGGCTTTCGAAATAAGAGGGGATGGCATCTTGCGGTATTAAGGGAGAGTATATGTGCCGAATATGGATGACTTGCACGAGAGGATCTTGGCTGAGTCTCATACTTCCAGGTACACTGTTCACCCTGGCTCTACTAAGATGCATCGCAACTTAAAGGAGTTCTATTGGTGGAATAATATGAAGAATGAGGTGGCTGATTTTGTTGCTAAGTGTGCCACCTGTCAACAAGTTAAGGTTGAACACCTAAGGCCTAGTGTTACATCCCAAGACATAGCTATTCCTATGTGTAAATGGGAGATGATAAATATGGATTTCATCACCGGTATCCCATATTTGTGTAACCAATATGATTCGATTTGGGTCATTGTTGATAGGATGACCAAGCCTGCCCATTTCCTGCCTGTGAGAATGACTTATTCGGGAGAAGATTATGCAAAGTTGTACATTCAGGAAATTGTTAGATTGCATGGTGCACCGGTGTCCATAATATCGGATAGGGGTACGCAATTCACTTTCCAGTTTTGGAGAGCTTTTCAAAAGGGTTTGGGTACACAGGTGAACCTTAGCACCGCTTTCCATCCTCAAATGGATGGGCAAGCGGATCATACTATTCAGTCCTTGGAAGATATGTTGAGGGCGTGCGTCATTTATTTCAAAGGTAGTTGGGTGGATCACTTGCCTCTTATTGAATTTGCCTGCAACAATATCTACCACTCAAGTATACAAATGGCACCATTCGAGTCTCTTTATGGTAGGAGATGTAGATCTCCTATAGGATGATATGAGTTGGGAGAAGCTAGATTATTGGGGCCTGACCTTGTACACCAAGTGATGGAGAAAGTAAAAACCATTCGAGAGAGGCTAAAGACTTCCCAAAGTTGTCAAAAGTCCTATGCTGATGTGCGGAGGAGAGATTTAGAATTTGATATTGGTGATTAGGTGTTCTTGAAAGTCTCTCCCATGAAGGGAGTTATGAGGTTTGGGCATAGGGGTAAGCTCGGTCCTCGTTATATTGGCCCTTATCAGATTTTCAGGAAGATTGGAAATGTTGCTTATGAGTTGGAGTTACCCACGAATTTGGCATCGGTTCATCCCGTGTTTCATGTGTCTATGCTTAAAAAGTGTGTGGGTGATCATTCGCTTGTGGTTCTTATAGAGAATGTTGGGGTGAAAGAGTCATTGTCATATGAAGAAGTTCCCATAGATATTTTGGATTGGTAAGTTTGAAAGTTAAGGAACAAATAAATAGCTTCAGTGAAAGTATTGTGGAGGAATCAGAAAGTGGAAGAAGCTACTTGGGAATTGGAAGAGGATATGAGGATAGATAACCACTTTGTTCGCTTCTTCGGACGAGGTTAATTAAAGTACGAATCCGTAGCCTTCCCTCTCAATATCCCTTGTATGTCATTTTTTACTGTCACTTCCGCATTCTTATACTATACAAAAGTGCCTATAATCATCATTCATGATGAATGATCCCAAGGGGGGAATAATGTAAAACCCCGTAAATTCTAACGTTCCTTATTATGCTTGTAGAACTAAGAAATATTAGTTTATTGGAGTTTAGAACCATTGGGGATGTTTTTAGATTAATTCGAGGAGTTTTTGGGAATAAGGAACACGAGAAAAATATGTTTCGGATCCCAAAAATAGTGTACAACCGCGTTAGCCTAGTGCTATAGAGCACGGGACCATGAGAGATCAATTTTTGGCTCAAACCAACAAAGGTCTGCGACACCAGCGTATCACGGAGGCTGGACTCTGCGATAAGCAGCGTGTCATGGAGGCTGGCCTCTGCGATAAGCAGCATGTTGTGGAGCTGGCCTCCGGCGGTTCCCTTCTTGATTTATCACGCATTTTAAAGGGGCTTTTTGGTCCTTTCCTTACCTGAATCCCCCACTTATTCTAAATATTCCTAAACCTCCTAAGGCATGAATTAAGTTCTTAAAAAGTGTGTTACTCTCTCCCAAAACCTTCTGGAAACAAAGGTGCTTAGAGTTCAAGGTTCTAAGGGAAAACTCAAGCGTTTCATAGATTTTCTCCGTCAAAGAGGTATGTGGAACAATCCCCTTTTCAACCTAGCTCGTGTGTATCATGTTTCTCCTATTAAATATGAAATTTACACTAGTATTGTATGTGTACGGTTAAAGGGTTTTCAAAAAGAAAAGAATACTTGAAGTTTTCAAATGTTTTCTTTGAAATCATCCATATCTAATTATCATTTCAAATTTATTATTTGAAGTATGACTTTAATTAGGGATTGTTGAATTTGGGGAAGATTTTAGACTTAAAGTAATGTTTCTTCGAAAGTTGATTTCCTATCCAATATTAGTTTAGACGAAAGGAAAAGGATCTTCTTAAATCCCTCGGTTTTGAAATGATTACTTGTTAAATAATGAGATTATAACTTTGAGGGACTTATGTGTTAAAGGAGTTTGAGATCCTTAAATACGGGACTAATAACGTATAAATGATGATGGCATAATATGGTTAAGTGTTACTTGCAAGTCTTGGTATGACGATACCAACCTACGAATGCCTTAAGAATGATAAGAGTCCTAAATGAAGGATTTGCTAAATATTTTGAAATGTTAAAAATATGGGCTTAAGAGGATTAGATGGTTAATCGAGAAGGTATGAGTCAAACGGGGCTCATCACAGGAAATCGTATTTTACCGACACGGGTATGAGTCGAACGGGGCCCTTTATTGTATGCTTGACTTGTTCAGTTGTACGCAGTTTATGATGTAGTTATGATATGATGCTTCGATCCTTGTGACAAACTTGGATTGGAGGATCCACCAATCGATCTAAGGTCAGACCCATATAGCCCGTGGTGAAAGTAATGTCGGTGATACCATCTAGTTCAGAAGTAATGTAAATCAATGTTTTATTTGTTGATTGAGAAACTGCCCCATATTATATGTTCATGATCTATGTTATGTTTTATGACTTGCTTTATAATATGTTAAATCCCTTCCCCTGGGGTGCATACCAGTACTCATCGTACTGACAATCCCTAGATGCTACATCTTTTCATGATGTAGGTTCTGAGGCATTCTCTCGTGGTTCTATTCAGCGCTAGGATTTTTGAGATAACAACAAGCAAGTGGTGAGCCCTCCATTCCTTCAGAAGGCATATATTTTCTTCATTAGACTTAGGGTGTTTTACCCCTTTTTTTAGTATTGTAGGGAGCATGTCCTGGCATAGGATTTCATTCAGTATGATAGAGGCTTTGTAGACTGGTATTAGTATGACATTTTGATTATCGTATTGTAAAGTTTGACTTCGAGGATATTCCTTTCATTAAGTTGAATTTACTTTACATTGGATTTATTTTCGCAAATCTTTTAAAAATGTGCGTATGATGTATACCAAGGGGTTTCTCGGACCTTCATTGGTCTGGGCTGCCCGTTACGTCCAGGGACTAGTCTCAGATCGTGATAATGCTTTTCTCCATGGTGATCTTAAAGAAGATATTTATATGAATCCTCCACCTGGTTTATTCTCATCACCTACATCAGATGTATGCAAGTTGAAGCGGTCTTTGTATGGATTAAAACAATCTCCTAGAGCTTGGTTTGACAAATTTCGGTCTACTTTGCTACAATTCTCGTTTGAGCCGAGCAAATATGACTTATCTTTGTTTCTTCGAAAAACATCTAAGGTTGTGTTCTTCTTTTGGTATATGTGGATGACATTATTATCATAGGAACCGATTCTTCCCTAATCACTAGCCTCCAACAGCAGCTTAAGGATTCTTTTCATATGAAAGATCTTGGTACTCTTACATATTTCTTGGAATTGGAAGTTCATCATGATTCTTCAGGTGTGTTCCTAAACCAACACAAATATACTAAGGATCTAATTTCTTTGGCTGGCCTTCAAGATTCCTCCTCTACATATACTCCATTAGAATTGAATGTCAAGTATCACTATGAGGAAGATGATCTTCTTCCTGGTCCAACTACATTTCGGCAATTAGTTGGAAGATTAAATTACCTTACTGTTACTCGGACTGATATATCCTTTGCAGTTCAACAAGTTAGTCAATTTATGCAAGCTCCCTGCCCTCTTCATTTGGTTGTTGTCTGTCACATCATTTGATATCTCCTGGGAACATTTAATCGTGGATTATTCTTTTCTAGTGGTTCTCCTATTCGTCTTAATGCTTTTAGTGATTCTAATTGGGCAGGATGTTTTGATTCTCGTCATTCGGTCGCTGGTTGGTGCATGTTTCTTGGTGAGTCCTTGATATCTTGAAAGAGTAAGAAGCAAGATCGTGTGTCAAAATCTTCAATAGAGGCTGAATATCGATCCATGTCTACTGCTTGCTCTGAGGTTGTGCTTCATGGATTACTTGCTGAGATTGGATTTCCTCAATCTGATCCTACTCCTCCCCACACTGACTATACAAGTGCTATTCAAATTGCTACTAATTCGATTTATCATGAGCGGACCAAACACATCGAAGTAGATTGTCATTATATACGAGAAGCTATAGATAAAGAAGTCATTACTCTTTCACACGTGTCCAGTGATCTTCAAATAGCCGATGCATTTACAAAATCCATGGCAAGATAACGACATCAGTTTCTGGTAGGCAAATTGATGCTTCTTGATCCACCATCATGAATTTGAGGGGGGGATGTTAGCATGTTGGGCAGCTCACAGATCTTGATTTAATAGATGAATTAATAGAGAATATTGTATATATTTATGTAATAGTATAATTTTGTATATAAGTGTGTAATTATAGAGATTTGATATTGTAATCAAAGAGAATAACTAGTGTGATAGGATAGCAGATTTGGAGGGATAGATCAGCTGATTTAGAGGGATAGAGAAGCAAATCTTTAGGGATGGCAAGACTCTCAATTTGAGAGGTATTCAGCAGAAACTTCACACAAATGCAAGTTTATGGTTCGTCATATGTGATGCATGTGAAATTTTTTGGGAGAGTGAGTTTTTTGTTAATTTATATGTCCATGTGTGTGAATTAATTACTCTTTATCGTGAGCAGGTGTTTAAACATCTCTCTTGTGGTGAAGGAACATGATTGACACAAGACATATGGATTGTTTGATCTTCTAAGTTAGGAGTCATAAGGAGTTCGCACATGTTTAAACGGATTGAGTCAATTCATGAGGCTAGGTTATTTTGAAAGGATCATTTGTGACTTTTGATCTCGAATGATTGCATGAGTAAAAAGGCTTGTTATTTATAGTTGTGGCATGCTTAGTCTGAGTAGACTTGTTCAAATTGGGTAGCTCTGCGAAGATCATAATAGAAACTAGACCAAGAGTGTAAAGCTTATTCGAGGGAGACCAAGAGCTTAAGTGTACTCATGTGTTGATGTGAGATCAAAAAGTGATATATTTTCTATCATTCACTTCACATTTGTGAGCTTTTACCGTCATTTTGAGATGTGATACTATGAATATGCTTATGTTGGTTGTTTGTGATGAATAGGACAAAACAAAGGGATTTGAGCACAAAACGACTATGTTAGAACTTTAAAGTCTAAGTAGACGCCACAAACGGCAATCTGAAACTAGTACGAGGATGTGAGACAAGGTATCAAGACTTAAAATGAAGAAAATCGAGAAGGAGAACGAAAATGGCTTACCGCGATGAGTAAGGCAAGGCTGGTGGCGTCGCAGCAATTGAGGTGGTCATTGGACAGCAGCAAATAAAAACCACTATCCAAACTACCTACCGCGAGGCGGCCAGCACCGCTGGTCGCAAGGCAGTAGTGCGATTTTGGACAGATTTTGCACCTTGACCTTTTTAAGGGTAGCTTTGTCTTGGGATTTTTAGGTACTCTATATATACATCATAAGCACATTTTTAAGGGATTATCTAGCTTAGAGTGTAGAGAAAGGGGAAAACATTATCTTCGTAGGTTCCTCATTATTTTTTTCTTTCTTTACTCATCGAACGTGTACTATCCATGATTTTTTTAGTTTATAGTCAAATCATAAGTGTCTAAATTTCTTTATTCTAGGGTTATGATGTTTACATAAAGGTTGAAAGAGTAAGGCAAGGTTGGTCGCGTCGCAGCAATTGAGAAGGTCATTGGACAGTAGCAAATAAAAATCACTATCCAAACTACCTATCATGAGGCGGCCAGCACAGCTGGTCGCAAGTCAGTAGTGCAATTTTGGACAGATTTTGCACTTTGACCTTTTTAAGGGTAGCTTTGTCTTGAGATTTTTAGATACTCTATATATACATCAGCATATTTTTAAGGGATTATCTAGCCTAGAATGTAGAGAAAGGGAGCAAAACATTATTTTCGTAGGTTCCTCGTTATTTTTTTCTTACTTTACTCATCGAACGTGTACTATTCAAGATTTCTTTAATTTATAATCAAATCATGAGTGGCTAAACGTTTTTAGTCTAGGATTATGGTGTTTACATAGAGTTTGTATTTTGATAATCGTACGCTTATAAAAAAATTTATTGAGTTGCTTACCTCTTTTTTAGTGTAATTATTTGATTTTCTGACCAACTATCGAATACTATCTGTGACACGTTAATTGAACTCGAAAGAAAGAATTTATGTGTGTAATAAGAAAAAGTAGAGCTAGATTGTGAATCTTATAGGGAAAAGGGAACAATTTGCTTACGTAGATAGAAATATACTTGTTAACCACTGCTTAGTTGATACAGATGATATTTCACATGCACTTTACTATCAACTGACAATCATAAAAATATAATCGCTAGATATAGTCGAGTAGTCTTAAAATTATCAGCATAATGCTCAATAAGTAATATGCAACTAATAACTCAGAAAAATAATTAAGCATGTGATTAAATAATTCAATCAGATTGTTAAAACTGCCATGTCCCTGAATCCTTTTTCTCATCTGAATTACATAAACAAATCTTTGACTCGCTTTAAATCTAGTTATTGTTATTTTTAATTTATTTGGTGTAGTAAAATATAATTCCAAAAATTGCTCGTTACTCACTGAATAATTGAAGTAGCAATTCAAAATAGAATCAATTCGACAAGTCTCAGTGAAATCGATAACAGCAAAATAGCAAGATAACAAGGACAAACCATAACAGACTACTACGTACTACAATATATTTGCTATGAGCACACTAGAGTGATAATACATAGAATGATAACACATCAGGCTTGCCCAAAACGAGGCTCGGGCTCGGCTTCAAGATCCTCCACTGGCCTATCAGTTAAGTGCCTAGTCTTCATCTTGTTTATGGCATTAGCAGGATTAAGGCTCTTGGGGCAGCAAGCTGTGCAATTTTTTATAGTCCTGCATCGGTATAACCGGCACCCCTGGTCCTCTGTTAACGCCTGCAATCTCTCATCTGCAAATTCATCTCGACTGAAGAGAAAAGAAACATTGGTTAAACTTCTAACAAGCAAGATCAACAAAATTAATTATTGGAGTGACCATCTTTGGTATAATATTTAACTAGTGTTCTGAAAAATTAACCTGTCCGAGATCCATCGATAGGCATGGAGCAAGGCTGCAGGTCCAAGGAACTCCTCGGGATTCCACCAGTAAGAAGGGCAAGAAGTGCTGCAACAAGCACATAAGATGCATTCGTATAAGCCATCAAGCTTCTTCCTATCCTCTGGTGTTTGCCTGTATTCTCTCCTGTCTGGGGGCGGTTTTCGTGTCTTTAACCATGGCTCAATAGACCTGCAAATCCTCAAAAACCCACAACATTCAGTTCCTGCACCATGCTCCAATTGTATAATTGTCCATCAGAAGCGAAATCTATTACAAGGTTCAACTGAACTCATTAGCTCATTGGTTGGGGGTGTCGATACGTGCACACAAAAAAACGTTTAGAACTTGTATAGACTTAATAAATCATCCTTTCTGGACCTACTGTGCCAATTCTCGATTCCGGATTCACATCTATTGCGAATGAAAGATTATAAAACACAGTTATCGTGCATCTTTATCAACTTAAACCGGTCTTGTCAACGCGCCTTAAATGATGCAACCTAAATTGAGACGAAGAGAGTACTACTATAGTAGTGACTGACAGAATTTTTTGAGTAAACTTAAACAATAGGGTGATATTTCTTAAACATTGATGCCAAACATGTCTACATCAACCATTACTGATGCATATATAATAGAAATTAAATAACACGATGAAATGAGAAAAGGAGGGGAAAATTACTTGTACTGCTGGTAGAAATTAGTGAGATCAACCACCAAATCTTTGACAACAAACATGTGAGGAAGAGGAGTGATGGTCGTTGGCTTGCTAGTGTCTGTATCTATAGGCTTGAGACATGCTACTGTGTTAACCCCATCTATGTTCATTGAGCATGATCCACATATTCCTTCTCTACATGACCTCCTGTAACTCAAACTCGAATCCTCCTCCCCCTTTATCTTTTGTAATGCATCCAGAACCTACAAAAAGAAAATAATAACTAAATGAGTACTTCTGATTTATTAATAGCATGCTTATAATACTATAAGACAATGTTCAGGAAATTCAATTTTTGGCTAGAATTTACAAGAAAGAGAGAAGAAAGTAATTCAATGCATACCTCCACTTGATGCAACCCTATTTCTTTTTTGATCTGTAAGAAAAGGAGCCACCCTTCTAAATTTGGAAGAGAAAAAAAAGTCAACTCAAAAGTCATGTCTAAAGCTTTTGAGTCAAAAGTCATTCTTTGTTTTCTTAATCTCCATATCTGGTCAGAACAGTGTTCATAAAATGAAACGGAAAGACAAAAGGTGAGGGCTAGTGGTCGGAGTAGGTAGAAAAACTTCAAATTCACAGGTTAAAAATCCAGTATAGGCAAAACACTAAGTTAAAGGGCCAACAAAATAGTGAGTGATATCAAGAGAGACTGTTGCTTGCCATGGTTGAAAAGTGGGTTAAAAATGATATGATTGAAAATAGCCCTGACAGGTTAAAATGGGAGCCTTACGGGTTAAAAATGGTAACCCTTACGGGTTAAAAAGGATCCCTAACGGGTTAAAAATGGTAGCTCTTACGGGTTAAAAAAGTAGCCCTGACGGGTTAAAAATAATTTAGTAGTTCTTTAGAAGAACTCACAAATCCCGTAAGATCAGTAAAGCTCTTGATACCATTGTTGGTTTTTTTTAAAAGATGGGGCAACAAAAAAAGGGTTAAAATGACTCTCTTTGGATTGAAATAGCTTTCAATGCTTTCAATAGCTTTCAATGATTGAAAATGTCTTTCAATATTTTTCTTAAGCATATGAGGACTTTAAATAGCCAACTTACAACATAAAATCAGCATAATTTAAAACTCAAAAATCCTAAAATATCTTAACAACTAAAACAACCTAATAGAAATTCGAATTTCAAATTCATCCTAAAACTAGAAAACTTATTATA
Source organism: Jaltomata sinuosa (assembly GCA_003996215.1). Lineage (NCBI taxonomy): Eukaryota > Viridiplantae > Streptophyta > Magnoliopsida > Solanales > Solanaceae > Jaltomata > Jaltomata sinuosa. The sequence goes on from QJPP01001548.1 coordinate 231,374, forward strand.
CTAAAAAAAACTGCAGTAACTAAAAACAATTTTCAACATTTTAGCTTATAAAAGATGACTATAATATCTAGGTATTTATAAGACTATCCTAGCATGTACCTATTTTAGTACACGTATTATCATTTAACTTTATTTCTCTTTTTCTCTAATACATTATTCAACCATACATGTGTCCCTACATTAGTATCCTTGTGATTTAGAAGGCACATCTAAAGTCTCTTCACCGATGTAACACTCTGCCCGTTTGAACGTTTAAATTAACCCGTATTTTTGGGATAAGACTAAGAGTGTCTCATATGTTAGGAAGGATGTTTTTATGAAGTATTTTAATTGCACAATAGTCGTATGTTAAGTTTTGAAATCAAGCAAGTTGCAAAATAAAAGTCGGCAAAAGTTACCGTAAATTCCTTTAAGAAATTCTCTGAATATTTGGGTCATCTTGGAGGTTTTCTATCAATCTATAAAGAACTAGTGGATCCCCGACCTATCAAATCGAAGGTCTACGAGTCTGTTTCCAAAGCACTAAATCGTTCGTCCATACGATTTCAGAATAGAGAAATATTCGCATTTTTGTGAGATTGCGCAAGTAAGCATGTCAAGGAGGGTCCCCCTAGCTCCTAAGTCGGTGATGCTTTATATATCACCCTCTTCTTCATTTTTATTCCATAAAAATAAGTGACAACCCCCGAAAACCAGAACATTACCCCCCAAAACCTCCATAGGTGTTGAGATTCTCAACTCGGAAGTTTAACGAAAGTTGCTTTACATCACGAGCTCGTCATTGTGGTATAATTTTCTGGTTGATTTTGGATTCGTTTGCTGTTAATGCAAAGAGGAAGCTTGTTTATATTGGTAATTCAGATCTTTTTATCGAGGTATTCTATTCCATACGACCCTCCTTCATAATTCCATGTTCTAGTATTATTTTTATAGATTTTCGAGCCACAAAGTGGTGTTTTGGATATTGTGGCTCCAGGCAGGACCTTTATCTTATTTATTTTGGTTATTATTCTTGTATATTGATGGTGTTAAGGTGTTTGGGGGACTGGGGTTGGTGTGACTCTTATCAGAGTCACGTACGACGATTGTCGAATTAAACAGCGTGAAATACGCCCTGTTATATTGCCTCGGAAGCTCGTTGCTCTTGTGAGATATTGATAGCTTCTTGTCGTGGTTATTAGTTGTTGGTTTGGTAGAGATTATGATGTCGTTTGTTGAGTTAAAATGGGATGGTCATAGTGACGACCTTGATGCCTTATCAATTGTCTATGCCTCATTCTTCCAGCCTTGTTGATTCTCGCCTTTGTTGCATTACCTGTGGTTGGTCAAGCTTCATAGTGACACCTTTGGGGCTTCGGTTAAAGCTTCCTTTTTGCTTTCTGGCATGACCTAAAAGCTTAAGCTTGTTATAGCTTGTATAATGTCGTTATTCGATTGTAGTCTTATACTATTGAGTTTACTACCACAACATGATATAATGTCTAGCAGCAACACTCTATTCCTTATTTAGTGGCCTAGAAAAGCATGTTATGATTGTATTGAGGTCAACTGTGATTACTTGCTATTATTGTATTATTTTTTATCATTTGGATGTCGCATGAGCTTGTTTTGGCCCCAGCACACACTAACACTGCAGAATTTTGTTGCTGATTTTTATACCATGCTTTCGGGTCGGGCAGACCGTGCCAATGGTCCAGGCAAACCGTAACTTACGGGCCGGGAAGGCTGTACCTACGGGGCAGTAGTTACATTATATAACAAAGCCTATGGGTCGGGCAGACCGTGCCTATAGGCCAAGCAGACTGTACCTATGGGATGGGTAGGATGTACCTACGAGAAACACTTATACTGTACCACATAGTCAAAGTTGTATTGATACACGACACTTGTACATTCAAACAGTTCAGATCAGATCATCACTGGAGTCTAGTTAAGGGGGTCAGTATGGGTATTTAGCGACTGTTTGTGTTCTTTAGGACTTATAGTGATTGTGTGTTGTTTGTATCTGCCGGCCTTATGGGGTCAGGTCAGGTTATTATTTGCTACGTGCTTTAAATGTTATCTTATTGCAGGAAGTTAAGGTGTTGTACTTATGTTTACTCCTACCCTTTTGGTTCAGTCCTTATACTTTAGTTTCAGTTTTTAGTTTTCCTTACATGCTCTATACATCATTTCGTACTAATGCCCATTTTCATGCCTGCAGGTCCTAAGCGACGACCAGACAGACCCGCCGAGTAGCATAGTCGATCTTTCAGCGAATTGGTTGACGCATTTCCTTCCAGGGTTCTCCAGAGTCTCGGAAGTTTTCTTTTTTGTTATTTATAGCTCTTAGGCAGGTTGGGGCCCTGTCCCACCTAGTATTGTATTCATAAGGGCTTGCAGACTAGTCGGTTGGGTTATATAGTACGCTGGTAACCATTTTGGCCCTGTATATTGATTAGTTGTAGCTTGTTGGTCAGTTGGTTCTTGTTGTTGTTGGTAGTTCAGCAGCATGTTATCCTAACTTATAATGTTTATACTTGTTTTCAGTTTTTGTATTGAGATCCTAGTGGCCTTGAAGGCTCGTATAGCGTTTATGCTTTCCTAAATATCATGGCGGCCTCGACGTCCCAAACAGGACTTATGTGCTACCTGGTTATTGCTTTATATGAACTATTGGGAGTAGCTGTTTTCTTTGTAGAGTTGTTGACATGGGCCTCACCGAGGGCTGATTTTTAAGTTGAGATATACTTGTTTAGTTTCTTAATTGTGTGTAGCTACTATGTGCCATTGGCAAATGATTCAGCAGGGTTGGCTTTGGCCAAAGTTTTGGCATCAGGTGCCAGTTGTTCCTGCTAGCAATGGAGAATTAGCACGAAATAATGTCCCAAGCATGTACGGCAAACTGAAAACTAAAACTAAAGTGTAAGGACAGAACCAAACGAGCAGAAGTACAATACCTTACCTTCTTGCAATAAGATAATATTTAAAGCATGTAACAAATAATAACCTGACCTGGTCACCATAATCCCGACAGGTACAAACAGCACACAATCACTACAAGTCCTTACGAGCACAAACAGGCGCTAAATACCTATACTGGCTCCCCAGTGATGATCTGATCCGAACTGCCTGAATGTATAGGTGTCGTGTATCAATACAACTTTGAGGCTCTCTGGTACAATATAAGTGGTGCCTCGTAGGTACATTCTACCCAGCCTATAGGCATGGTCTACCCCGGCTTGTAGGCTTGGTAATATAATATTTCTCCTCCGTAGGTACAGCCTACCCGCCCCATAGGTACGGCTGAGCAGCCCGTAGGCACGGTCTGCCTGGCCCAAAGGCGCGGTATAAAAATCAGCCTGTAGGCTCCAAAATCCTATAGTGTTAGTGTCTACTGAAGCCAAAACAAGCTCATAGGCGGCATCCAGACGATAAAAACAACATAATAATAGCAAGTAATCACATGTGACCTCAATACAATCATAACATGCTTTTCTAGGCCATTAAGTAAGAATTAGAGTGCTGCTGCTAGACACTATATCATGTTGTGGTAGCAACCTCAATAGTATAAGACTACAATCGAATAAGGACGTTATACAAGCTATAACAAGCTTAAGCCTTCAGGTCATGCCAAAAAATGAAAAGGAAGCCTTAACATACCTATCGACCGAATCTCCAAAGGTGTCTCTATGAAGCTTGATCAACCACAGGTAATACAACAAATGCGAGAATCAACAAGGCTACAAGAACGAGACATAGCCAATTGATAAGATGTTAAGTCATCACTACGACCAGCCCACATTAACTAAACAAATGATATCATAATCTCTACCAAATCAACCGCTAATAACCACCCCAAGAAGCTATCAACATCTCACAAGAGCGGCGAGCTCTCAAGGTAATATAACAAGTCGTACTTCACGTCATTTAATCTGACAAACGTTGTACGAGACTCCGATAAGAATCACACCGACCCCCCAGTACCTCAAACACCTTAACACCATCAATATAGAACAATAATAACCAAACCTACTAAGATAACGAGGCTTCCCGGAGCCACGGTATCCAAAACACCACTTCGTGGCTCAGAAATATATAAAAATGATACTAAAACATGAAATTATAAAAGGGGTTGTAGGGAGTAGATTACCTCGACAAAAAGATCTGAATTCCCAAGATAACCAAGCTGCCTATTGGTAGTAACAACAAATGAAGCCAAAATCAACGAGAAAACTATACCACAATGACGAGCTCGCGGCGTAGAGCCATTTTTGTTAAACTTTCGAGTTGAGAATCTTAACACCCATGGAAGGTTTGGAGGGTTATGTTTTGAATTTTGGGAGTTTTCAGCTGATTTTTATGGAATAAGAATAAAGAAGAGGGTGATATATAAAGCATCACTGACTTAGGGGCTAGAGGGGCCCGCCTTGACGTACTTGCTTTGCACGCAGTCTCACAAAAATACTAATATCTCTCTATTTTGAAGTCGTATAGACGAAAGATTTAGTGTGTTGAAAACTACACTCGTAGACCTTCGATTTGATAGGTCAGGAGACCACTAATTCTTTATCGATTGGGAGAAAATCTCCAAGACATTTGACTCAAATTTCAGAGAATTTCTTAAAAGAATTTACAATAAATGTGCCGACTTTTATTCTACAACTTTCTTGACTTCAAAACTTAACATACGACCATTAGCAATTAAAATACCTCATAAAAAATCCTCCCTAACATATTAAGCACTCTTAGTCTTATCCCAAAAGCACGGGTTAATTTAAATGTTCGAACAAGTGGGGTGTTACAGTTGCTCTCCTCTTTTGGAGATCTCCGAATAGCATGACGAGTACTTCATCATTTTCTCAATTTATTATATTTATTGTGTAAGAACCTTTAGGTTGTACAACAATATATAGTATTTTAGAAACGTCTATTCTTCTAAAATCACTCCTTTAAATTTTCATTAAAGCTAGTGTTGTTTGATTCGACAACTTATTTTCTCGTGTTTACAATCATAATCATTCATCTTCATCTTAATAACTTACTTTCAGAGTTGTCACTCATCTTTTTGGGTTTCATTAAAAGAAACCTTCTTAAACATCTCTTCATCAATACTTTGATTTTGCTAGATGAGCATGGATTTTCTCATTCATCTTTCTCATGACAGCCATATCATTTGCTACCTCTCAATTCAAGATTCGTATAGTTATGAAGCAACTCCATAAGCAACTACTTCGTTAGCATCGATTCTCTTATTGGGCTCCTTCCTACAGAAAATTCTTCAAAAGTTTTTTAACTTTTGAAATCTTGGTAATTCTACCTACAAAATACAATTTCTTCAAGTTGGTAGTTACTCCTCCAGCACAACATTCTCATAGCTATAACAAATATAATCTTGATCATAACCATTTCATTCTAAAAACTCAATTCTTTTGAATCTTTTGAAAATTCAGCTTCATCACAGGTTTCTCAAGACAAGTGACTCAGATACCAAATGCTAAAAAATAAGGAAGGAGAAGCACTCACAATTACTCAAGTTCTTTCTTGAGGATACATAGTGGAAATGGTTCTTTCACCAACTTGACTTACATTTTGACTTATTGAAAATGACTATAATCTCTAAATATTTATAGGACTATCCCAACATATACCTATTTTGGTAGGTGTATAATCATTTAATTCTACTCAATCCTCTTTTATTTGTTGAATACATGTATCCTTACATAAATATCCTAAATCCATGAGTTAACTAAATTCATGTATTACACAAACCAAAACTCTCTTATTCTTTCAAGACAACATTCAAAATTTAACTACGGACTGCGAATGAAAACTTGTCAAGGACTAATTCCAGGTTATCAACCTAAAGTTTTCATTTGTACTCGATCATATTAAACTATGATCCAATTTTCTTCAAACTAAATTGAATTGTATTATTTTCAATCAAAAATAAAAACGACGCAACAAAAAAAATTAAGTACGATAGCAATGATAAAGCACATACCATGGGGCCACAGGAAGGAAGGTCAACGAAGAAGGATTGAAGAAAGGGTTTCTGGTTAGGGTTATCTGGGCTCCATCTATAGATTCTGAATTCCTTCATCTTCTCATCTTTATCACTTAATTTCATGGTTTTTTTGAGGTTCCCAACAGATTCCTCTACTTCTTTTCCATGTTGTTGTCCAATTGGGTGCCCTTCAAGTATAGGGAACCTTTCACTTTTTGTCAAACGCCCCACCTTCTTCACCCCTTCTTTTATTAAGTTTCTTGACATTTTTGTCTTCTTTGAAGACCCCCCGAAATAATGGAAGGAGAACACTTGTCTGCTTGCTCTGCTTGCTCTGCTTGCTCTGCTTTTACTTACTTGTTCTTATAATGAGAGAGAGCTTACTCTCTTTTTTCTCCTTAGCAAGAGAGAGCTTACTTTGCAATGCATGCAGGGGAATGAATGAAAGGGAGACACCTGGTTGCACGTGTCAATTAGCTTGACGGTCATCTTCTTTTCCCTTATTTAGCTTGATGATCCAATATTTGGCTTGGGTAGGTAAGGAGAAAATGTGGGAGGAGATTATGAGATGGAGAGTTAAATTTTTGTTAATAAGGTGAAAATTTAGGTCGTTAATTAATTAAATTATAAAGTTCTTAATTTATATTCACAGTCGTGTGGTTGCTTATCAACGGATTGAGAAGGTATATTATGTTTAATAATTTGATTTATTTTTTTTGTTTTAAAAAGAATAATTTTTTTTTTGTTTGACTTAAAAAAATATATTTTTTTTTTTATAATACTTTAATTTAAATTTTTCACGTGGCATGTTTAAGACAATAAGATTAAAGAGTATTTTAGTATATTTGACATAATATCAATTTAATATTGTAAAATTTAAAAGTTTTCTTTATTTTCGTAAATTTTGTGTCAAATCAAAACAGACCATTCTTTTTAAAACTATTAGAGTATTAATTATTAATTTTTAAATATATTAATTTGCTGATTAATTGATAAAATATTGATTGATTTGTTATTGGATTATTAATTGTCGGACAATATATAAACTAAATCTAGAAGATAATAAGTAGGGATGAACAAAATCAAACCAAATCGTAAATCGAATCAAATTGTCAAAATTTTCGATTAATGATTTGGTTTGACTTGGTTTGGTATTGAAAAACAAATTCGACTATAATTGGTTTGGTTTGATTTTAACTAAAAAAAATTAAATACGAACTGAACCAACCCGATATTACATGTATACTATTTTTAAAAATATTTTATACATAAAAATATTTATTGTGATGTAATTTATAAATATTTCTTAAACTTTTTCATAGTTTTTATCTTTCAAACATATTGTTTCAAGCTAAAACTTAGAATTTTTAAATGGTCAAATAAGTTTTTATAATCCATAGATATTAGTAACTCATATAAAGCCCAAGTTAATACTAATACTAACAATTATTCAATTCAACACTAGAAATGACAATCATGTTAGATATTTATTCTTTAATTTTGATAAATACATAAATTAATTTTATTTTTCTGTTTAATATTTAGTCATGTAGTTAAAATTTATTAGACTTATTTTAACATGACTTAATACTTTTAAATTATGATTATTTTTATTATGACTTATTAATATGCAATATTTATTCTATGCGATTTCACTATTGTTTTAGTTGAATATTTTATTGTCATCACTCATTTATATATTGTGTTTTTTTAAAGAAGTACCTTAGATAGTTGTATCTTGCTAGGACTAAAGAAATATTTAAAGCACAAGTTAATTATATGTTTGTATGAAGATTTTACAAAAAAAAAATCCAAAAAGTCCAAGGAAATCGAAATAACCCGAAAAAATCCGAGGTTGGAAAACCCGACTTCTATTGGTTTGGTTTGATTTATAAATTTAAAAACCCGACACTAATAATTTGATTTGATTTTTAAAAAATCCAAACTAACCCGGTCCATGTTCACCCCTAATAATAAGAATTAAAATCACAATATGTGATTCAACTTCACGGACAAAACTAGAATCTAGCTTCCCGTTCCTTTGCTTTTTAAGCTTCCAGTACATATTTTGGCTATTTCAGCTTGTAGAGCATATTTAATTCTAACAGGTCTCCCACAGGACAGAATACTTATTCACACAATAGATTCTTTGAAAAATAATGGACACCGAAATTTTGATGAACTTTACACGAGCTCCAGTGGCCCAGCCTTAGCAATCATGCATGGTTCTTCCTGAATAAGGAGAACCAAACAAAAGCTGAAATTAATTCCAGGTATATTGCAGGAGACCCAATAATGGTTATTTTAGTGGCTTGCTATTTCTTAAGCTGAGAAACGAATAAAAAACTCAATGGAGCTTTAGTATATATATTAGGATTTATAACAAATACTTTATATATTTAGGGATAAATATATAAATATAATAATTTTAACGGATTAGCAATTAATCCAATAAGGGGATTGAGCAATTCGTCTTTGCACTGATATGTCGTTAACAATAATAGTTTAGTCCAGATCATCAATCGTTAATTCAATAAATCGATACTAATAAATTATTTTTGTGGTTGATTATTGATTACGATTCGATTTTAAACCATCCTAGTTACATGCTAGCAAAATTGATAAATATTTATATAGTTGTCTATTTTTGCGAGTTGAATAATTGATGCATTTAATCAAATTAAAGAGTAATTTCATGGGCAGTCATCTAGTTTTATGTTAATTAAAGTCATATTCTTTATTTTGTTACACAAAAATCATTTTACTTTGTCTTTTCCTTCACAAAAGTATCTTCAACCAAATTTGATTAAAATCCTACCTATAAAATGTGAGAGAAAATAATAAAATTATCCCTTATATTTGAGGATAGGTTCAAAATATCCCTTAAATATAACTTTTGAGTAACTTTAGCCCATTATTTTGCTAAAAATGAACCTTTTTATTTTCATATATAACAAATTCTACCTACTAAATTTAACGAAAATTGAAAAAAAGTGAAACTAGAATAAAAAAATTTTAATTCATAAGTAAAATAATTACATTTTCCCTTACTTACCCTTTATTAATAGCCTATTTTGTTTAAATAATTCATAAACGTTTTTCTTTTTTTTTAATATAATATCATTTTATTTATTCTATCAGTACATTATTAAGTAAATAAATATAATTTTTAAATTACTTTTGTAATAATTTTTATAAACACTATTATTAACACATTGAATATGCAGGCTAACCTACAATATTTTTAACAAATAAGAGAGAAAATAAAAAATAAAATAAAGTTACTTATTACGAAGAAAAAATTAAAAAAAAATTGGATGGGAGATTTTTTAGAGGGTCGGGAGATGGAGATGAAAGATTTGTTGAAAGTTGAAAGTTGAAAATTGTGGCATGCTGACAATTTTAAAAATTTATACACAGTATTTTACTTCTTGATATTTCTATTATTTCATAAAAGAATTGACTCAAAGTAAACCTGATTTTTACTAGAATTTATACAATTAATACTTTAAAATCATGTTCGAACAACAACGAAGAGAGCAATTAAACACATATTTTTCATTTTAATTTTATTTTTAATTTTTATTTAGCGATAATAGTGTATAAAATAAATAAAATGGCAGAAACTAACCGACATGTTTATAAAATTAATCAAACAAAATATTATTTGTAGGGAAAAATAAGTTTAAGTATACATTTTTGCATTAGTGATAAACATGTTAAAGAAATTGTTATTTGTTACAAAAAAAAAAAGTTAAAATAATCAAAGTATGTGTGGTATCATATGTCATAGGAAGATCAATTGGAGAGAGCTCTATGAAATTATTCTAAAGTTACATAAATTACACCTAACAAGCTATACCAAATCTTACCATAAATCCAAAAAAAAATTGCAATGAAAACATCTCTAAATGTAAGTCCATATTAAATTCTCTTTTTAACAGTTATGTCAATTGTAATAACCAGAGTTTGTTAAGCATTTAATAGAGACCAAATGTACTTATGTTTAGCAAGCTTAAAGTACCAAAATTGCTCAAAAGTATATTTAATGAACTATTTTGAACATACCCTCAAACATAAGAAATATTTTTGTTATTTTCTCACATTTTTTGGTAGGGTTTTAACCAAATTTTGTCAAAGTTACTTTTGTGAAAGATGAGGCAAAGCTAAATGATATTTGAATAATAAAAACAAAGAATAATGACTTTCGAGTAATGAACACAAAGTTGAATGACCACCCATGAAATTTATTCTCAAATTAAACAAATCATAGTCATTTTATTTAGGAAAAATTTGGCAAAATGATCACTCAACTATATTATTTACCAAAAAAGGCATTACTCTACTTTACACGAGAAATGGGCTTCTATTCCAATAAGCCTACTTATACTTTCTATTTGACCATAGCTTCGAAAGCCAACTCATTCACAAGCACAGGATAAGGGCTAAAGAATCATATCCTTACTTAGATCAAGCTCTCCGGCCGAAACTTTTCAATCACAGGTTGAAATCATAACTCAATCTAAATACACTAATTTCAGGACTCTAATACTCCTCATAGGTCTGCCCTGGTACCACAGTGACCTAACCACTTTTAGGAAGAATTGAAACCATTGAAAATGAATTGAAGTAGCTGGGCCGAATAGAGAGCATTGGTTTCTCCTTCGTTCTTCTGTGCGAAGGCGAAGCAAGAAGAAAAAAAATATTCATTTCTAAACTATGAGGTGAGAAGACAACCCTGCTGGCAGCTCTATGCAGAAAGAGATCGTAGCACTAGAATGGTTTGAAGGTAGATTGTCCTTTCTCCGTTATAGTTGTAATGGTCAATTGGTCTTCCCCCACTCCTAAGCTGAGTAAGGAGCGATTCTTCTTCTTCGTTGCTTTCCCTTTTATAAAAGAAAATTGACGTACCATAAATCTGAATCGTTTCAAGTGAATTATATATCAAAAGACTCAAAATATCGAGAAGAGCTCATATCTAAAATTTGAGATTGTTTAGAGGAGATTTTGAGTTGATCGGGATTGAAAGGTACTTGCAAACCAAGTTCTTTAATGGATGTTGCACTTTGTGATGGAATTATATCCGATAGGATTAACAAGCTAGTTCCCCAAACTCATTGAAATTTTCTCAAATCATTATACACATTCTAACAGGCCTCTCAACAATATAATTGTTAACAAGGTTATAAATCTGGATGAGCTTTCAATACAACTGCCCACTACTAACTATGGTTAACCAAAATCTCGGAGAATGTTCTTGAGAAAAGAGAGGAAAGAATACAGTCTCTCATCTCTCATCGCTCAATGCACCCTTATATATACACGTTTATACACTATTTATATAACATTAATATATTATATATACATTATATAACTATTTATACAATGTCGATACACGTTTATACATCATTTATACAATATCGATACACGTTTATACACCTTTTATAAGATATTGATATATTATACACACACACACGCGCGCACACACACACACACACACAGAGATATATATATTATATATAATATATATATATATTATATATATTATATATATAATTATATATATATATATAATATATATATGCGGCCATTTTTTATGTAATTTTTTTTGTGGTTAGTATATTTTTGGCCTATATATTTATTGTAAACTAATTACTTTATTGTACATATATGAAATTATCCTTTTTAATTATTCACTAAAAAGGGATTAAATACTTTAGAGATCAAAAATGTGTTTTAACTTAAACCCACTATTATCTCTTCAGAATACTCCTAGTTTTGAGTAGATATTCTTCTCACATTCTAGATGGTTAGTGTTAGCCGAATAACTCTATATATAACAAGCTGGTCAAATTATTTTTAATATCTATGAACTATAGTAATACAAAGGAAGTTAAATATTCAGACACTGACCTTGTTTTTACCATTTTTGAATGCTTATTGAAAATTTGTGGGCCTTGAACTACAGATATTTATTCTGGGAAAAAGACACTTCATGGCCACTCGACCAAATAAATTTCATAAAAAATAGTCAATTCAAACTTTGGCCACTAAATAGCCTATCGGTCATTTTAGTTCCACTAAGTGGCCATTGAGCCATTTCAGCCCCTATTCTATTGATTTTTCTTTTAGTTTCGCTATAATTTTTTGGACTTAAAAAATTAGCTATTTTAAATAATTAATGCAATTGTATAGAAATTGTATAATTTTCGTATAGAATATGTATATTTTATAAGATGTGTATAGAAACTGTATATGATGTGTATCGAAATTGTATAATTATTGTATAGAATATGTATATGTATAAAATTTTAATAGAAATTGTATAGAATGTGTATAGAAACTGTATAATTATTGTACATAATATGTATCTATGTAGAATGTGTATAGAAATTATATCATTATTGTATGAAATATTTATCTATATAGAAATTGCATCATTGTTGTATAAAATATGTATATATATAGAATTTGTATAGAAATTGTATCAATATGTATTATATATGTGTATCAATACTTTAGAATAAAAATAATTTTCTTTTAAAAAGCAACAAAAAAAAAAGCAGAAAAGAAAAGCAGTGAAGTTTTTTTTTAAAAAAAAACAATATTTTTTTTTAAAACAAATCAGCACAAAAAAGGAAGCAATAGCTGCCAAAAAGAGCTAACAAAATTTAAAAGAATTAAAAAAATGAAAAAGCGGTCGCCATAAAAAAGCAAAAAGAAGGAGAGCATCAGTTGAAATTGCCCAATTTTTTTTAATAAAATAAATAGCGAATTAGAGGAGAAGCAGCTGACAGTTTTAAGCTAAAAGACTATAAATTGACATTAAATTTTCTTGGCCATTCCTTGTCAATTATTTCAGTCGAAGTGTTATTTGTGTCCTTGCTCCATTTATTTTTTATTTTTATATTATTCCTATATATAAGATGAATTGCATTTTCTTTAGTACAATTTCATATTCCATCAAATCGGAAGCTCACTGAGTAGTATCTGATACGATGTATTCATTTTCATTGGTAGAGCTTCGTCAGACAACATTTTATGTGCATTTATTAATTTCAAAAGGATTGATAAAATTAGGACTAAGGGTGACAAAATCAGTCCAAGCTCATTTGATCAATCTAACTTATGCAGATTTTAATGGGTTGAGCATAAAATGTATTAATGATGGGTTAAATTTGAGCGCAGATCAACTAAGATCATTTAATTTTAATAGTCAAATCAGCCTGTAGTTTTTACCCAAACTGACCCACCATTAAGCTTTTTTATTTTTTGGGTAGTTATCACTTTCTCTTCTTTCTTTTATTATGATCAAAGTTTGAACTTAAGAAACAATAAGTTTAACAACAATTAATGTTAAACTAATCAAATCCAACTATTAATCTTTCAACAAAAATATTTCAGTCAAATCTATTTATTTTCTACTGAAATGATTTAGCATTTGAAATAATTGAGCACTTGAATGTCATGCCTCAAACTCATGGATGTGCGATTGGCATTCAATGCTTTACTTGACCGAGCAAATCGATTGAAATCGAATCAAATAACATGAGTGGGCCGTCAAGGCTGAACCAAATAAAAAGAAACGCAATAGCGAATTCAAAATATAATGAAAATGCAATACAACGTCGCCTAAACCACTGTTTAAAAACCACAACTAGTAACAACACGATCAACAAGGCCACAACTAACTACACGACTCACAATAGATGTCTACAATCCTTTAAGCTGAAAATTGCTAACAACTAGTCAGGATAAGGCTTCGACGTAACCATCAGCTACACAAAGCAAAAAAGCACTCCAGACTTATCAACTCCGGAAAGAAGAGAGATACCAATCATCAGGCTGAACTCGACAGCTCACATGAGGATCCCTGTCTACCTGATAACCTGCAAGTATGAATGCAGCATCCCCCAGACAAGAAAAACGTATGTAAGAAATAATGTATCAAGTATGCAAGGCGATAAAATAATCAAAATAGCATTACCCGAAATTGAAACTACAACATGATTGGCGTAATCTTCAAAGAATTCACAACTCACAGAAACCACACCACCTTCATAGCTCGTATCCACTTTCCCTGTCTCTAAAGAAAATCACACAAATAACAAACAGTTCAACCATTAGACAACAACCTACTATGGCCCTTATTAGCTCGGTAGGTGCCAAACACAATCACATGATAATAAATACAATGCAACACAATCAAACAGAATAACCCACAACCTGAGACACCCTTATCTGCCTCTACCTTAGATCCTCCAATGATAGCAACTACAGCACAAATAACCTGTTGCCGACAATGTACAATAAAATCTACCTATATCCAGCTCCTCTTACAACACCATAGTGCCAATAACACACTGTGCCGCAGAGACTCCACACACATCTGACAACAACAATTCAAAATCATAATACACAACCATATAAAATACAATGCAATATTGTGGTATAGGTGAATACCCTGATCCCTAGCCTCAAAGGCATGAATGTATGTGGTGTAGGCGTACACCCTGATCCCTATCCTTAGGGTCATGAATGCATGTGGTGTAGGAGAATACCCTGATCCTAGACTCAAACGCATGAAATACATGTGTGTAGGAATATATACACCCCGATCCTATTCTCAAAGGAATGAAATGCATGTGGTATAGGCGTACACCCTGATACTAACCTCAAAGGTATGAATACATGTGGTATAGGCTTACACCCCAATCCTAGCCTCAAGAGCATGAAATACAATGCATATGCACTATGCATATATATATGTGGGAAAATCATAAGTGTTGTGGTGTGATTTTGACTTTGAAAATCCCTTACACTTTCAAATAATTTCACAACTTTCGAAAAAATTATTTAAAACATAGTGCCCACTAAATTTTTGAAAGAAATTAATAAAATTTATTAACCTAAAAAGTTTAACAGAAGAATCTTTAGGGATTCAAAGATCTAGGTAATGGTTCAAATGACACTCTTAAAAAGGTTTTAAGCACTAAAAAATATCTACAAATACGTGATTTATCGCCAAATTAAACTTTATTTGGATAACTTAATTGATTAAAAAGAAACTTCTTGAATTCATTCAAAAAATGATATGAAAAATATTCTTTTTACATTTTAATTGAAAAGAAAAGCTCTTTTGAGTTACTTGAAAATAAATAATTTTTTTGAGTTTACTTGAAAAGAAATGATCTTTTTAAATTATTAAAAAGAAATGATCTTTTCGGGGATTGCTTGAAAAGAAATTATCTTTTTGAATTATTGAAAATAATGATCTTTTTGAATTTATTTGAATACTTGATAATAAATGATCTTTTGAATTTGTTGAAAAGAAATGATTTTTTTTATTTGTTTGAAAATCTTAGTTAAATGGATAGAATTTATTAGATACTTATACATTCATATTATTTCAAATGATGAAATAATTCAAATGTCAAAGTTTTAAAAATAATTCTTACTTCAATAATTTATCCGAGTTAAGCTTTTGAATTAAATAGTTAACCCAATTACTATACGTGGATTCAAAATTTTCCAATAACTATGAAAGAACATGAAAGATTCTTGAGTAATTCTTGAAAACTTCAATTTTGCTTAAGTGGATCAAAATATTTATTCTGAAATCAAAATTTGTTGAGCTAATCCATTTGACATAATTAGAATCGAGTGAGATCAATTTCATGTAATAACCGGGTTCGTCATTACGGGTAAAGTATTCGTGCCAATTTTTAGAGTTAGAAAACTCCGGGTTGGGGAGTTTGACATTCGAGGCTAGGCTAGTCTCGGCCGATTTTGGAGCGAGGTGTGGTCTAGGAAAATCCGGGTAAGGATTGGGTTTGATGTCTTGATTTGAGCTAGTTTTTCTCGTAGCTAATACATAAAGGAGTCTTGGAGACTTTTCAGAATCAAATTCGGGTAAGTAGAACTTCTAGAATCGAGGTTGACATGAAGGAATTGTTCTGGGACGTCGAAAAAATAAGTGTGTTGTAAAATGGACTAGTTTTGGAGATTTTACGACTTTTTGTCCCGTGTCAATCGCTACAGCGGTTGACACTCTGCCATAGCGACCTCCGCTGTAGCGGAGAAATTATCGCTACAACAGAAGTCAATGTCGGTCAGCCTCCGCCATAGCGGACGACTCCGCTACAGCAGTACCGCTATAGCAGTACCGCTACAGCGGAGCGGACCGGTATCGCGAAGTGTGATGGGATTTAATGCAAAAACTTCCCCAAATATATCCAGTTTTTACAAGTTAGTTTGGGAGAAGGGCTAGGGCAATTTCAGGCATTTTTCCTTCATTCTTCATCGTTTTTCTTTCCTAAAGTAAGGTTTCTACTCTCCGAACTCTGTAATACTTTACCTATGTGGTAGAATTGCTAGGAGTGGACTTGGTAAAAGGTTTGGAATGATTTAGGGAGGGAAGAATCCAGGAAAAAAGGGGAATTCTATGTGTAAAAGTTCTTGGGTGTTGCTAATTTTACTGTTTTTATGATCATGTTACTTTAATTCCCTAATTATTCCATAAAAAAGGTAGAACTAGGTGAATTAATAGTGGAAAAGCTCGGGAAAAAGGATGGAATGATCATGGGTGGCCTGGGGTTTAGGATTTTTGCGTAATCCGGGTGAAATTTAGGCCATAAAGATTGATTCTTGGTTATTGTGTGTTGTTTTAGATCAAGAACCGGCAAGAACTTCGGGAAATTGGAAAGCTCCGGTTGAGTAGAGCTTTGGATCATTTTGAGGTAGGTGATGGTTTGCTTCCTATATGCTTTGTGCGTTTAAGTACTCTTATCTAAGTATTTGTATGAAATGCATTGCTTAGAGAATGATTAGAAACACCTAATAGTCCTGTTAGTAGTCTGGTAAATTGAACGTTGTATTGTGCTTGTTGGTTTACAAGTTGATTGTTCATTTTTGTGACTGTGGATTGTTTGACTTTGGTTGGCTCGGGTACCACGCCTTGTACGTGATAATACTAACGATTAGCTTGGGTACCATGCCTGGTACGAAATATACTAACGGTTAGCTCGGGTACCACACTTGGTATGGGATAATACTAATGGTTGGCTCGAGTACCATGCCTGGTATGGGTTTACTTTCTTGTATTTCTGCATCTTTATTTAATGGTTCCCTGAGTGGACCGGGTTGTGAACTTGAATTGTGGCTGTGTATTTTGGTCCTTGAGAAGCCGGGTTGTTACATTGCTTTACGAGTTGGTCTTGGTGTAGACCGGGTTGTTTGTCTAACACTTAGGTTTTGTCTAGAGGGGATCCAGGGTGGGTCCGGGATATGTAACGGGATATGACTGTTATTGTTGTGGATTATCGATCATAATTGTGAGGTGGTTTACATGTGGGACAAGTTAGGTAGAGACTTGTAGTCTAGGAATACCTGTTGAGTTGCCTATGTGTTTTCTGTACTCTTACTTGATTTTTGTATTATTCATACATTGTTTATTTGGAACTGGCTGATGATTCTACCAGTACACGGTGGTTGTGTACTGATACTGCACTTGCTTATCTTTTTGTGAGTACAGAAAATCTTCCGGCGGTTGACGCACGACCTCACTTGTAGGCCAGACTTTCCGAGATATCAAGGGTGAGCTATTCGACCGAGCTGCCTTGGTGTCCATCTAGTTTGAGTTGTGGCCTATTTGTTTGGGCTTAGACTATTTCTATTATTTTGGGGTTGCATCCCCGTACTCTAGTTTTGATAGATGTTTTCGGTACGATGACTTTTAGATTCTAGGGAGGGATTTTCGCAGGTCATTTTATTTATAGAGTTGCTTTCCATTTATGATTGAATGCTAGTTTACTTTTCTACGCTGCATTTAAGCTGTTAGGCTAGGCTAAGAGTTAGACTCTAATGGTTCGCTCATCCGGGGGTTGGGTGGGTGCCACTCACGACGACCTGGGTCATTTCAAAGATGGTATCAGAGCCCTAGGTTTATTGATCTCGTCGTACCAAAACAGGTCTAGTAGAGTCTTGCAGAACATTGCGGAGACGTCCATACTTTTCTTCGAGAGGCTATGGGACTTTAGAAAACTATCTCTTCTTTCTTTCATCATGCTATAACTTGATTCTAATTGGTATCTGGTGATACAAATTGGTATCTGACTCTTTCACTCTTCTTTCCATAGATGGTTAACACAAGGAAGAACATAGCTAGACTGGCGGTCCCAGCAGTGGGCCCGGCTGTCCGTGGTAGAGGCAGGGGAAGGGGTAGAGAAAGAGGAAGAGCCACACCCGCCAAGGGTGGGGCTCAAGCTGCTGTAGAAGCGCGAAAGGAAACCCTTCCCCCACCTTAGGAATAGGATGTCAAAGATGTGGAAGTTATTGTAAAGGATGATGGGGCATAGGCTGAGGCTGAGGAGGCACCGGCTGGAGGTGCATGCCTTCCCTCTATGACACCAGAAGCATTTTAGCAGGCTTGGAACTTCTTGAGTGGTTTGGTTGGTGTTGGAGCCATACCCACGGGCGTTGCAAATCAGGCTCTGGGCACTCAGCCAGCAGATCCTACGGCTCCTAGGATGGATGCAGCTTCAGGCACAGGTGACTTCTTTAGTCCAATGCTAGGCTCAGTGATAACAGGGAATGAACATGAGATGTTGACCAAGTTTCTCAAGCTGAAACCTCCTACGTTTCAGGGTACTGACAGGGAAGATGCTTATGAGTTCATATTGGATTGTTATGAGAGGCTGCACAAGCTGGGCATTGTGCAACAGTATGGGGTGGAGTTCGTCACATTTCAGCTACAGGGTGATGCCAAGCAGTGGTGGAGATCTCATGTGGAGTGTCGATCGTCCGTTTTACCTCCAATGACTTGGGAGCAGTTCTACTCTCTTTTCTTAGAGAAGTACGTACCCCGTACTTTGAGGGACCAGAAAAAGGATGAGTTCTTGAATCTGGAGCAGGGTAGCATATCAGTCTATGCTTATGAGGCAAAGTTTCATGCCTTGTCTCATTTTGCTACGCAGTTGCTGGGTTTCGAGGAAGATCGGGTTCGATTGTTTATCAAGGGTTTGAATACTGAGCTTCAGGTACTGTCTGTGCACATGACTTCTTGAGGGAATGGCTTTAATGATGTGGAAGATTATATAAAAAAAACTTGAGGGAGTCAGGCAGGCGGGGCAGGCTAAGGTGTTAGCCAAGAGGCCCCAAAATGAGGAAAATTATGGTGGTTCATACTCCAGGGGTCAGAATCAGCAGGTATACTCAGCTAGTCCTATTCAGTCAGCTCTGCCAGCTGATACAGGTGGTCTTCCAGGAGCTAATCAGTAGTTTTCAGCTCCTAGAGGTCAGGGAGCCTCTTTCATCTGCTAGCAGGCCTGCACTTGATCGTGGTTTCTTCTATTGTGGTGATCTGGGTCACTTTAAGAGAGAGTGCCCTCACAGGAAGACCGGTAATCAGGTTCAGCAGCAGCCCAAGGATGTGGTCCCGGTAGGTAGAGGTGGTCATGCTAGAGGTCATCCACAGGGTGGGAGAGGTAACTTCCAGGGAGGCCGGAGAGACAAAGGGAATGGCAATATGCACTGGGGTGTGGCACAGCCGGCCAGAGAGGTTTCCGGATTGATGGTCGGGCTCACTGTTATGCATTTTTAGGGAGGACCGAGGCTGAGGCATCAGATGCGGTAATCACAGGTACCATTCTCGTCTGTGATAAAATGGCTTCGATATTATTTGACCCAGGTTCTACATATTCTTATATGTATGTGAGTTTTGCATTGGGTCTGGACTTGGTATGTGATAACCTTAATTCCCCTATCCATGTTTCTACCCTGGTTGGAGAGTCGATTGTGGTGACTCATGTTTATCGTAATTGTTTTGCTATTTTTGTGGGGCTGTATACTTGGGTAGATTTAGTAATCCTGGATATGGTTGACTTTGATATTATTTTGGGCATGACTTGGTTATCCCCTTATCATGCTGTGTTTAATTGTAACACCAAGACTGTGATTCTAGAGATTTCGGGTAAGGATAGGCTAGAGTGGGAAAGTGTGTACAGGTCTAAGCCGGTCAGTATTATATTGTTCATTCGGGATAGGAAGCTAGTGGGGAGAGAGTGTTTAGCCT
This sequence comes from Jaltomata sinuosa, assembly GCA_003996215.1. NCBI lineage: Eukaryota > Viridiplantae > Streptophyta > Magnoliopsida > Solanales > Solanaceae > Jaltomata > Jaltomata sinuosa. The sequence continues at coordinate 251,431 of QJPP01001548.1, forward strand.
TTTTGGCTCATCTCCGTAATGATAGTGTGGAGTCCCCATTTATTGAGTCAGTTCCAGTTGTTTCAGAGTTTCAAGAGGTGTTTCAAGCGGATTTGCCTGGTATGCCTACGAATAGGGATATTGACTTTTATATCGACTTGGAGCCGGGCACTCTTCCCATTTCCATTCCTCCATATTGTATGGCTCCAGCAGAATTAAGGGAACTTAAGAGTCAGCTTCAAGAACTCCTAGATAAGGGATTTATCCGTCCCAGTGCTTCGCTTTGGGGTGCTCCGGTATTGTTTGTAAAGAAGAAGGATGGTAGTATGTGGATGTGCATAGATTACATGCAGTTGAACAAGGTTACCAGCCGGAATAAGTACCCTCTACCCAGTATTGATGATCTTTTTGACCAGTTACAGGGTGCATCGGTGTTTTCAAAAATTGACTTGAGGTCAGGTTATCACCAGTTAAAAATTAGGCCCGATGATGTTCCTAAGACTGCTTTTCAGACTCGGTACGGGCATTACGAGTTCTTAGTAATGTCATTTGGTTTGACCAATGCACCAGTGACATTCATGGCTCTGATGAATGGGGTGTTTAAATCTTACTTGGATTCGTTCATCATCATTTTTATTGATGATATTTTGATCTACTCCAAGAGCAGGGAGGAGCATGCTAAACATCTTTGTATAGTGTTGGACATTTTGAGACGTCAAAAGCTTTATATGAAGTTCACCAAGTGTGAGTTCTGGTTGACTTCGGTAGCATTCTTGGGGCATGTAGTGTCAGAAGAGTGGGTGATGATAGATCCCCAGAAGATAGAGGCAGTCAAGAGTTGGGCCCAACCTAGATCTGTGACTGAGGTGAGGAGTTTTGTTGGGCTCGCAGGTTATTACCGGAGGTTTGTTAAGGATTTTGCCTCCATTGCTATTCACTTGACAAGGCTGACACAGAAAGATGCGCCATTTTTGTGGTCTGACAAGTGCGAGGAGAGCTTTCAAAAGCTCAAGACACTTCTGATCACGTCTCATATTTTGTCCTTGTCGGTTGAAGGTAAAGACTTTATTGTTTACTGTGATGCTTCACATTCTGGTTTGGGTTCTGTGTTGATGCAGGATAGGAATGTGATAGCCTATGCTTCTAGGAAGTTGAAGGTGCATGAGAGAAACTACCCGACTCACAATTTAGAGTTGGCAGCGGTGGTCTTTGCACTCAAGATTTGGAGATACTATCTCAATGGTGTCAAGTGTGAAGTGTTCACTGATCATCGCAGTCTGTAGCATGTCTTCACTTAGAAGGATTTGAACCTGAGGCAGAAGAGGTCAATGGAATTGTTGAAGGATTACGATGTGACTATTCAGTACCATCCGGGTAAGGCTAATGTGGTGGCAGACGCATTGAGCCGCAAAACAGCTAGCATGGGCAGTTTGGCTTATTTGGGGGTGTCCAAACAACCACTAGCAAGGGAAATTCAGGCATTGAAGTCCAAGTTCACGCACTTGGGTATTTTAGAACAAGGTGGGATCTTGTCCAGTGTTGAGGTCAAATCCACCTTCATAGAGGAAATAAAGGCCAAACAGTTTTAGGATTCGCAGTTGAGCAGGCTTTAGAGCAAAGCAATACTCGGAGAGTCCGGGGATGCCACGTTGGACTCTGGCGGTGTGTTAAATTTTAGAGGAAGGATATGCATTCCTCGGGTTGATGACATGATTCAGAAGGTGTTGGCAGAGGCTCATGGTTTGCAGTATTCAATTCATCCGGGTGTAACCAAGATGTACAAGAATTTGAGGCAACTTTATTAGTGGTCTGGGATGAAAAGGGACATAGCTGATTTCATGTCCAAGTGTCAGAATTGCCAAAAGGTAAAGTATAAGCACCAGAGACCTGCAGGACTACTTCAGAGGATGCCCATTCTAGAGTGGAAGTGGGAGAGAATAGCCATTGATTTTGTGGTGGGTCTCCCCAAGACTTTAGGGAAGTATGATTCTATTTGGGTTATGGGTGACAGACTGACTAAGTCAACTTACTTCATTCCGGTCAGGGTGGATTATAATTCACAGCAATTGACTAAGATTTTTGTGAAGGAGATTATGAGATTGCATGGACTGCCACTGTCTATTATTTCAGACAGGGGTATGCAGTTTACTTCCAAGTTTTGGGGTAAGTTGCATGAGGAGTTGGGCACTCAATTCACCTTTAGTACAACCTTCCATCCTCAGACTGATGGTCAGTCAGAGAGGACGATTCAGGTATTGGCGGACATGCTGAGAGCATGTGTGATTGACTTTGGGGGTCATTGGGACCAGTTTCTACCATTGTGTGAGTTCTCATACAATAATAGCTACCACTCCAGTATCGACATGGCACCGTTCGAGGCTCTGTATGAGAGGAGTTGTAGGTCACCGATTGGGTGGTTTGAGGAAGGCGATGTGAAGCCTTTGGGCATAAACCTCGTAAGTGAAGTGCAAGAAAAGGTAAGAGTTATTCGGGCCAAGTTACTAGTTGCCAAAGGCAGGCAGAAGGAATATGCGGATTGCAAGGTCCGGGACATAGAATTTCAGGTTGTTGAACAAGTGTTGTTAAAAGTGTCACCAATAAAGGGAGTCATGCATTTCGGTAAGAGGGGCAAGCTCAACCCCCGATTCATCAGACCATTTGAGGTTCTTGAGATCATAGGTCCAGTCGCTTATAGATTGGCATTGCCGCCCAGTCTGTCGGGTGTCCATCCGGTGTTTTATGTATCCATGCTAAAGAGATACCATGGGGATGGGGACTACATCATCAAGTGGGATAAGGTGTTACTTGATAAGAATCTTCGCTATAAAGAGGAGCCGGTTCTAATTCTTGATTGGGATGTTTGGAAATTAAGGACAAAGGTGATCAGTATGGTAAATTTTCAATAGAAGCATCGTCCGGTTGAGAAAGCTACTTGGTAAATCGAGAGGGACATGCGGGACAAGTACCCTCACTTGTTTGAGGATACAGGTACTACTCTTTCCTTCTTTATCTTTCTGTATTTTCAAGTTTTATCATTCGGGGATGAATGATGGGTAAATTGATATCTGTTATAACGACCGGGTCCATCATTATGGGTAAATTATTCGTGCTAATTTTTAGAGTTAGAAAACTTCGGGTTGGGGAGTTTGAAATTCGGGACTAGGCTAGTCACGATCGGTTTTAGAGTGAGGTATAGTCTAGGTAAATCCAAGTAAATATTGGGTTTGATATCCTAATTTAAGCTGGTTTTTCTCGTAGCTAATACATAAAGTAGTCCGGGAGACTTTTCAGAATTAAATTTGGGTAAGTAGAACTCCCGAAATTGAGGTTGACGTGAAAGGGTTATTCCGGGATATTGGAAAAATAAGTGTGTTGTAAAATTGATTAGTTTTGGAGATTTTATGACTTTTTGTCCTGTGTCCTCCATAGCGACCTCCGTTGTAGCAAAGAAATTACCGCTACAACGGAAGTCAACTTCAGTCAGCCTCCGCCATAGCGGACGACTCTGCTACGGCGGTACCGCTATAGCGGAGCGGACCGCTATAGAAGAGCGTGATGGAATTTAATGCAGAAACTTTCCCAAAACATTCAGTTTTCACAAGTTCATTTGGGAGAAGGGCTAGGGCGATTTCAGGCACTTTTCCTTTATTCTTCATTATTTTTCTTCCCTAAGGTAAGGTTTCTACTCCCCGAACTCCATAATACTTTTTCTATGTGGTAGAATTGCTAGGAGTGGACTTGGGAAAAGGTTTGGAATGAAATAGGGAGAGTAAAATCCAGGGAAAAGGGGGGTTTCTATGTGTAGAAGTTCTTGGGTGTTGCTAATTTTACTGTTTTATGATCATGTGACCTTAATTCCCTAATTGTTCCATAAAAATGGTAGAACTAGGTGAATTAATAGCGGGGAATCCCGGGAAAAAATGTGGAATGATCATGGGTGACATGGGGTTTAGGATTTTTGCGTAACCCGAGTGAAATTTAGGCCATAAAGATTGATTCTTGGTTATTGTGTGTTGTTTTAGACCAAGAACTAGCAAGAACTTCGAGAAACGGGAAACCTTCGGTTGAGTAGAGCTTTGGATCATTTCGAGGTAGGTGATGATTTGCTTTCTGTATGCTTTGTGCGTTTAAGTACTCTTATCTAAGTATTTGTATGAAATGCATTGCTTAGGGAATGATTAGAAATGCCTAATAGTCCTGTTAGTAGTCTGGTAAATTGAACGTTGTATTGTGCTTGTTGGTTTACAAGTTGATCGTTCATTTTTGTGAATGTGGATTATTTGACTTTGGTTGGATCGGGTACCACGCCTGGTATGGGATAATACTAGCGGTTGGCTCAGGTACCACACCTAGTATGAAATATACTAACGGTTAGCTCGGGTACCACACCTGGTACGGGATAATACTAACGGTTGGCTCGGGTACCACGCCTAGTATGGGTTTACTTTCTTGTATTTCTGCATCTTTATTTAATGGTTCCTGAGTGAACCGGATTGTGAACTTCAGTTGTGGTTGTTTATTATAGTCCTTGAGAGGCCGGGTTGTTACATTGCTTTACGAGTTGATCTTGGTATAGACTGGATTATTTGTCTAGAGGGGATCCAGGGTGGGTTCGGGATATGTAACGGGATATGACTGTTATTGTTGTGGATTAACGATCATAACTTTGAGGTGGTTTACATGTGGGACAAGTTAGGTAGAGACTTGCAGTCTAGGAATACCTGTTGACTTGCCTATGTATTTTCTGTACTCTTACTTGATTTTTATACTATTCATACATTGTTAATTTGGAACTGACTGATGATCCTACCAGTACACGGTGGTTGTGTACTGATACTGCATTTGCTTGTCTTTTTGTGAGTATAGAAAATCTTCCAGCGGTTGACGCACGACCTCACTTGTAGGCCAGACTTCCCGAGATATCAAGGGTGAGTTATTCGACCAAGCTGCCTTGGTGTCCATCTAGTTTGAGTTGTGGCCCATTTATTTGAGCTTAGACTATATCTATTGTTTTGGAGTTGCATCCCCGTACTCTAGTTTTGATAGATGTTTTTGGTACGATGACTTTCAGATTTTAGGGAGAGATTTCCGTAGGTCATTTTATTTATAGAACTGCTTTTCATTTATGATTGAATGCTAGTTTACTTTTCTGCACTGGTTTTAAGTTATTAGGCTAGGCTAAGAGTTGGAATCTAATAGTTCGCTCATCCGGAGGTTGGGTGGGTGCCACTCACGACGGCCTGATCGTGATATTTTAACATAAAGAAAGCAGTTATTCGGATCTCCTTGGGATTTATGTAGATTGAAAAGTGAATACAAAATAAAATACTATATGGTAAATCAACAATAAGCAATATTCAAAGGATAGAAGAAAGAAGAGAAAAAGAGAATCTAAAGCTTAATCCAGATTTTCTCTGATCCATTATTGCTAATATTGGGACTAAAACCTCAAAATTCTCAGTTTTTAGCCCTCTTGAGCTGCTGCTATAATGTGTTACTGCTTTTGTTGATGGAGTTTAACTCGATATGATAATGTTATGTTGGGTTAGGTTTTCAGCCCAAATAAAAATATGCAATTGGTAAAAATTCTTCGTGGACTCATCTCCAGTTCATGCACAAGTAAGAGAAAAAAAAGAATAAGTAAAGGGTTATATAAACAATTATAAAGAAGTTAAGTTCTTGTTTACAAAATCAGAAACATAGTCACTGGAAGATTATGCATTGGCCTAAAAACTGATTCATACAAATTCTTTAAGAAAGAAAAAGAAGCCTTGATATAAAATTAGACACCTCTTAACTGAAAGTGATCATTTGTCCCAAAATATTAATTAAACTTAGTGACTAAAGAAATAACATACTTCCTAATTATGTCTCAAAGAATATGAAGTATCATTCAACATGTTTAACATTGATAAAAAAATTGAATCAAACGTAGCCTTGGTATAAGAAAATTGGATTTTTACAAGGAAAATATGCTTCCTTTAAAAATACTCTTGAGAAACTTGTATCATTTAACTAAAAGATATTTTCAAACACTAGGAAAAGAGAAATTGAAAAAGAGGTGTTTATTCATGTAACATGGGAAAATTAATTAAAGGTGACAAAAAAGTTTTAAATTTAAGTTGTAGTGACTTAAGTTATTTTAATTGAGTAGAAGTGACAAAAAATAGATTAGGAATTAATGGGTTTTGACTTATTTTCTGAGTTGCCCTCAAGTTTTTATTTTTACACTTTGACCCATGGGACCCATTCCCTTTTGAGAGAATTAAATAAAACCCTAATTACCCAAAATGGGAGGGGGAAAAAACTGCCTCCCCTTCTTCTTGCTTCTTCTTCCTTGCGCTATTTCACCATTTTCTCCATTGTTGTTGTTGTTGTTGTTGTTGTCTTCTTCTTCATCATCATCATCATCATCTTCTTCTTGTTCATCATCATCTTCTTCTTCTACTACTGTTTGTCGTCGACATTGTTGTCGTTGTTGCTACCGCTACTGCTGCTACTGGACCAAATTTTGTTCGTAATTACTGGGCATTTCCTTATAGGTGATTTTGGTAAGTAAAATAATAATTTTTAGTTTAATTTCTCATCTGGGTATATCTGCTATTTTTTCTGCAATTTTCAGTAGCGTATCTAACAAATGACTCATCTGTTGTAACAGATTACCTATCTATTGGATTCATGTCACAACAGCTGAATCCAACAGGTAGGTCATCTGTTGCAACATATTAGCTATCTGTTGCAATAGATGACTCATTTGTTGCAACAGATGACCTACCTGTTGAATCAAGTTACTGGTTTTGAACATGAATCCAACAGATAGGTAATCTGTTGTAACAGATGACCTACCTGTTGGATTCAGCTGCTGGTTCTGAACATGAATCCAACAGGTAAGTCATCTACTACAACAGATGGGTCATCTGTTGCAACAGATAACTCATCTGTTATAACTGATGAGCTATCTATTAGATTCATCTTACATTAGCTGACAAAGCTGGTTCAGAACCAGAAGCTTAATCCAACAGATAAGTCATCTGCTACAACAGATGAGTTATTTGTTGCAACAGATGAGTTATCTATTGTAATAGATGAGTCATCTGTTGCAGCAGATGACTTACCTGTTGGATTCATGTTCAGAACCAGTAGTTGAATCCAACAGGTAGGTCATCTGTTGCAACAGATAAGCTATCTATTGTAATAGATGACCTACTTGTTGGATTCATGTTCAGAACCAGAAGCTTGATCCAACAGGTAGGTCATCTGTTGCAACAGATGACCTACCTGTTGGATCAAGCTGCTGTTTCTGAACATGTATCCAACATGTGAGTGATCTGTTAAAACAGATGAGTTACTTGTTGAGACAATGATATAATTTTATTGTTGTATATAGCCACTCAACTTTACTATATTATCATTATTGATTTTTTAACAAATTTCTTTAGGTACCATTAATGGAGGAATCAATAATAATAGGGGTTGATTGTCATGGTGAATGGATCGAGAAGAACAATTGATTTATTTGGCGTTGGAAGAATGGTGACATGTTAGAGATGATAGCGATGACAGTCCAAAGAGATGTTTTGTATGATGATTTTGTGAACTTAATCATCAGTTGTTGCAAATTAAATTGTCAACTGAAAGATCTTGTCATCAGTTACATGCACAACTCTTTTGAAAATCAGAGGGTGTTGCCTTTTAAGATAAGAGATCAAGTTAATTTGTGTGCTTATTTGAGTGATGCAGCTAGGACCATTTTTAGGGTATACATAATTGAAAAGCCGATAGAGAACCCCAATTTAGCTCAAGACCAACAAGATATGTTAAATGATGAGTTGGAGGATAGGGTAGATATAGATATTCCAAATAATGGAAGTGGGGCTAAATAGGATGGTCCAAGATGTGGGGATGACCAAACTCCGACACCTGATGTTGGGAGCAATACAGTGGGCAGTTCTCAGTTAACACAGTCTAGCTATGTGCAAGTTGATGAAACAGATTTTTATAAGGGAATGTCATTCAAGAACAAGCATGAACTAGAAACTTCGTTGAAAATTACTTGTTTGAAAAAAGATTTTAGACTCAAGAAGGTGATTAATTCGCGTAATGTGTATTGTTTTAGATGTATACACTCAGAATGCAAGTGGTGGATTAAGTCTGTGAAACTTTTGAGTTCTGACAGATTCTATATTACAACCTATGTAAAGTATCACACGTGTGGTTCTGAGCATATCACGAGTTATAATTCGTACGCCACAACAAAAGTGATCGGTGGAATTTTCAAAGATAGGTTCTCCGAAGGTAAAGGCCCATCTACACAAGACATGAAACATCAAATTCATACAAAATTGGGTATTAAGGTGAGTTATTGGAAGATTTAGAAGGGCATGGAGATTGCAAAGTCTTTGGTTAGGGGAACACATGAGCACGAGTATGTAGTGCTTGATGCTTACCGTTATATGCTTCAGTCTGCAAATCTAGGAAGTAAGACAACATTGAAAGTTGATAAAAATAGAAATTCCAAGTACTTTTTTGTATCCTATGGGGCTTGGATACGTGGTTTTTAGCAAATGAAAAAGTGATAGCCATTGACGGGACATTCTTGAGGAGCAAGTATGAAGGAGTTTTATTGTCAGCTGTGGCACAGGATGCGGAGAGTCATATTATTCCACTGGCTTTTTGTGTAGTTGACAGGGAGTGCAATGCCTCATATCGATATATTTTTGAACAAATGAGAAGTTATCTAGATGATACTGCTAATTTGTGCAATTTCTGATAGGCATCCAAGTATCAAGAAGATGGTTTCAATTGTCTACCCTACAGCTCATTATGGTTGTTGCATGAGGCACCTTGGGGAGAATATTCGAAACAACTTTCACAATATGAAGGTCATATCTCATTTTTATAAAGTAGTAAAAGTGTACAAGATTAATGAGTTCAATGATCATTTAATCAAATAAGAGACCTGGTATCCGGAGCAGCCGAACATCTTGAACGTGTTGAATTCCACAGGTGGAGCAGGGAATTCTGTCCGAGAAATAGGTATAATATTATAAATTGAGTGATTTATTTGAGTTTATTGTCAATTATACCTTACTGAGTGATTATTTATTTGTATGGGTATAACATTATGACGACAAACATTGCTGAGTTGGTGAATGCAATATTTGACGTTGAAAGAGAATTTTCCATTATCGCTCTATTTAATGAAATAAATAAGAGATTTGCACAAAAAATTTATGAGAGACGTATGAAGTTCATCAACTCACCAACCATCTTTGTCCCTGAAATGGAAGAGAAAATAACAGAGTACGTCAACTTGGGGAAAAAGTTATTGGCTCATAAAACTGCCAACTATATGTTCAGTGTCACCGGTCATGGTGAAGTTGCTATGGTCGATTTTCAAGCAAGATCTTGTACATGTAGAGTATTTGACCTGGATAAAATACCTTGTCCACATGCTATGGCAGCGCTTCGAGTCCAATATGGTGAAGACTTTGGTAGGTGGATTTATGAGTACTCATCCTCATATTATACGATGGAGAGATACATCATTGCATACTGTGAGAAAATTCATCCTGTGACTTCTGAAGAATCTTGAAATGTTCCTTTGGAGATTTTAGAGAGAGAAATATCTCCTGCACATATTGACCCAAGCAAACTGGGAAGAAGGCAAAAAAAGAAGAGGCGTGGAGTCGGAGAATCATTTCCAACGAGAAAAAATAAGTGCTCTATATATAAGACGGTTGGCCACAAAAGAACTACACGCCCAGATTTATATATTGCAACTGATGGTGAAATCTGTTGGGAATAATTAAATAGGTTACTACAGATGTTGGGAATAATCAAACAGATTCAACACATGTTGCTTCTGATTCTACATCTGTTGCAATAGATGACTCATCTATTTGAAATCATCAAACAAATATAGTCATCTATTGCAACAGATGAATGATATGCTGCAGCAGATGACTCATCTTCTGGAAATAATTAAACAAATATAAATATTTGTTACAAAAGATGAGTCATCTGTTGTAACAGATGACTCATCTGTTGGAAATAATCAAACAGACTCTACACATGTTGCAATAGATGATTCATCTATTGCAGCAGATGACTCATCTGTTGGACATAATCAAACAGATATAGACATCTGTTTCAGCAAATGACTCATCTGTTACAACAGATGACTCATCTGTTGAAAATGATCAAACAAAAATAGACATCTGTTCACTACAACATTTTAGGTCTAAGGCCACACTAATTCTAGGCAACACTTGAAAAGTGTTGCTAAAAGTATCTGTGAGAACACTTTCAAAGTGTGGCCTTTACATTGAGCTTTTGGCCACAATAAATTTGACAACACTTGTAAAGGCTGCTCTTTAATAGTACAAGCTACACTTTATAAGCATTGTCAAATAATAATATAACCAACAACACTTAATTACACATATGACTACACTTTTTAAATGTGCTATTTTTATAATTCTAAAAGCAACATTTTATAAGTGTGCCTTTATTATTTTCCTAAAATTTTGACTTAAAATAATTATGTTCCCTCCACATATTATAGTTCTCCCCCAATTTCTAATTGGCAAAAAAACCAAATTTCCCACAAATTCTAAGAAGTTCCCAGTCTTTTCCCAAATCAGAAACCCTTTCACTATGAAATTAGAAATCAAAACCCCCTTTAGATCAAAGCACGGAACCCTTTTGATCTCTCATCAGAAAACCCTTTTAATCATTTCTTTGTTGCGTTTTCCGAGCCTGTGTGCTACTTGTTGTGTTGCCGGAGCTTGTATGACTCCGGCAACACAACAAGTAGCACACAGGCTCGGAAAACGCAACGAAGAAATGATTAAAAGGGTTTTCTGATGAGAGATCAAAAGGGTTCCGTGCTTTGATCTAAAGGGGGTTTTGATTTCTAATTTCATAGTGAAAGGGTTTCTGATTTGGGAAAAGACTGGGAACTTTTTAGAATTTGTGGGAAATTTGGTTTTTTTGCCAATTAGAAATTGGGGGAGAACTATAATATGTGGAGGGAACATAATTATTTTAAGTCAAAATTTTAGGAAAATAATAAAGGCACACTTATAAAATGTTGCTTTTAGAATTATAAAAATAGCACATTTAAAAAGTGTAGTCATATGTTCTCATCTGTTGGAACTTATGCAACAAATGGATGGATCATCTAAATAAATATACTAATAAAATTAAATAAATAGAAGGTTAGTAAAAGTAACTTACCCAGTGTCACGATCCAACCTACCGGGCGGTAGGGGCGCCTACTCTAACCACCTAGATAGATGAACCCTCACCACCCGCCCAACAGGTAACTCATAGAAATTAAAGTAAACCATTAATCAGTCCATTTTTATACATGAGAAATTCTTTTACAGAAAATGTTCATAAAATAGACGACTTAAAGAATTTGCGGAAAACCTTTACAACCTTTAAAAACGACCTCCCTAGGACCTAGTCTAAGCAGGTACAAGAGCTACTACAAGATTTATACAGAACATATAAAAGAGACACAACTTCCGTCATGGAATTGAAGGACAGAAGCTGCTGGAGATCACCATCGTCATGTACCTATGAAACATCACCAACCCTACAACCAGACTATACCAAAAAAGTAAAGCAAGAGTAGAGTCAGTACAACCACACGTACTGGTAGGCATCATCGGTCAACCCGAATCCACACGTACCATCATATAGGAAAACAGGGAAAAATATGAAAATAAATATTATAGCTCCCTCCTTCACCTTTAGCCTTGACCCTGACATCTAGGACTTCCTAAGTCTCACTCATAACTAGACTTCTCAAGGTCGCCTTGTCATCCATACTTCCCAAGTCACCTTTAACCTTTACCCAGTCAACTACCTTGACTAAATACCCAGACTAAATCCGGCCCACTGCCCAACCAAACCACTTATACCCAAGTATTACCTACCATTTTCTGGACTTTTCCGGACCTCTAGGATAGCTTTACCACCTGGTTATATTAACCAATAACCACACCCAGACTCTCAATCTTCCTCTATATTTACCAACAACATGCAATTCACCTAACAACCATTGACACCTTCAATGACCACCATAGAGCTACGTCTAAATCTCTTCTTGGATCACATAACCCGGACCCTCCAAGGGTCCTCCATCCACACCTAAGTGTTCATCAGACTACCCCGATCTACACCAAGACCCACCCTTAGCTTATTTACCATGATAATTCATGACCGCCATTATTACATGTAATGACATCAATTTATGAGCACATAACCTCTTTTAAATAGTCTGGATCCCCCTCACACATCTAGTGTTAACATGACAAATCCGGTCTACACCAAGACCAACTAATAACCAACATAATAACCCAGTCTACACCAAGACCAACTAATAACATAATATAGCAACCCGGCCTACACCAAGACCAACTCACAATATACTATAACAACCCGTCCTACACCAAGACCAAACTAGTAACATAATATAGCAACCCGGCCTATATCAAGACCAAACTCACAATATACCATAACAACCCAGCCTACACCAAGACCAACTCACAATATACTACAACAACCCGACCTACACCAAGACCAAACTAGTAACATAATATAGCAACCCGGCCTATACCAAGACCAAACTCACAATACACTATAACAACCCGGCCTACACCAAGACCAAAATAATAACATAATATAGCAACCCGGCCTATACCAAGACCAAACTCACAATATACCATAACAACTAGGCCTACACCAAGACCAAACTAATAACATAATATAGCAACCCGGCCTACACCAAGACCAAACTCAATAGATATAACAGGACTCCCGATCACTCAAGAACCACCAATAAATATCACATTTCAATAAAACAGCCCGGTCCACTCACGGAACTAATAACAGTCAATGCAATACAATAATATCAATGCAATGATGCAGTAAAATAAACTCGTACTAGGCGTGGTACCCGAGCCAACCGTTAGTATCCCATACCAGGCGTGGTACCCGAGCCAACCATTTGTTATACCCGTACCAGGTGTAGTATCCAAGCCAACCGTTAGTATATCTTGTACCAGGCGTGGTACCCGAGCCAATTGTTAGTATTATCCCGTACCAGGCATGGTACCCGAGCCAACAATTTTTTATACTCGTACCAGGCATGGTACCCGAGCCAACCGAATGTCAATCAATCCACATCAAATAATGAACAAACAACTTGTAAAACTAACAAGCAACACACCATTCAATCCACACACTGTAAAACAGGACCCTTAGACATTCTAAACAATTCTTCTAAGCAATGCAATTCATACAAATACTTAGATAAGAGTACAAGAATATACAACAGTCACAAAAATTGTAAACCATCACCTACCCTCCTTCCCGGGTATATAACTTAGCCTCGACCTCCGTCTGGAGGCAAAACACACTCACCCTTTATTTACGAATAATGAACGGTTCCCTTTTAGCATAATTTAACAACCATATTGATTTCGAACTTGCATAAATAATAACAATGTGAATTACCACCCCTTAGCCCTTAGCAAAACCAACACTACTTATCATGCCCTTTGAATTCCCAAAACCTCACCTAGGAGTTTCCCATTTTCATACCCATTTAGTTATCCTTGCAATTTCCAGTTCCCCGAACCTTCTTGACAACCAGTCTCTGAGCCCTATCATCATATCATACCAGCACAACATAAACAATCCCAAATAATTATCAATAACCTACAATTCAATCCAACCAATTCCTAGCACCTACATAACTAACACCGAATCCATCAGACTCTATGCCCGGAGGCCTAATCATGGATTCTCCTTTCTCACTATATAATAAATACGGAATGTAAGCAGGTCTATCTACTCAATGAAAACCTATCCTACCTGGGCGCCAAGCAGCTGCAACCGTGTGTTTCTGGCTCTGTGGAGGCGTTCCTGGCGGTCTTGCAGGCCCGAATCCGTGGTTTCGTCCTTTTTACCAAAATTCCTCCTCCCCATGACTTCCAAGCCTTGGAGTAGCCTAGAAGGGTTTTTGGAATAACTCTCATCTATTTTGGGGCTGAATGGAAGAGAATGAAATTAAAAACCCATTTTCTGGGTTTTCTGGTCACGTCGCTCCGCTATAGCGGTCCCCGCTCTGCTATAGTGGTACCGCCATAGCGGACCCTACCTCATAGCGGTGCTGACCCGCGTTGACTTCCGCTATAGCAGTAATTTCTCCGCTATAGCAGAGGTCTCTACAATGGTGTGTCAACTGCTATAGCGGTTGACACAGGACAGAAAGTCATAAAGTTCCCCAAAAGTGTCCATTTTAGAACACACTTATTTTCTCGATATTCTGGAATAACCCCTTCACATCAACCTCGATTTCGGGAGCTCTACTTACCCGAATTTGATTCTAAAAAGTCCCCCCGACTCCTCTATGTCTTAGCTACAAGAAAAAATAGCTCGAACCAAGATATCTAACCCAATCCTTACCTGGATTTCCCTAGACCCTACCTCGCTCCAAAACCGGTCGAGACTAGCCTAACCATAAATTTTTAACTCTCAAACCTAGAAGTTTTCTAACCCGAAACTTGGCACGAATGGTTTACCCGTAATGACGAACCTGATCATTATACCTAGTCCATATACCAATACTTTATATCAGTCATGTTCTTGAAGTCTTGTGCACCAAACTCATGCATAGAGTAAGTTTTTGGGGCCTTTTTTGAATTTATCAGAGTTTTTAACTTTGCCTTTCTTGTGGCATTCACCAACTTGTAAATATTTACCTTCTTCAGCTCTCCTTGCTCTCCTATGGACCTTGGAACTTCTCCAACAATGAAAGAAAGAGGAGTTACAATTTTTCTTGACTTACCATTTGATATTGCCTTGGAAATTGATTTTTTTGTCCTTCTAAACTTAACCTGCAATGGAGTGAATGACTCTGTAATCTTTCTTGATGGGATGACACCCCTTTTAGATGTCAATTCCTTTACAGTCTTAGTTAATGCATCAAGAGCATTAATCACTCCATTTTATTTTTTCTTGCACTCTTGGCATTTGCATGCAGAACAGGAGCTACAGCTAGAAAAAGCAACACCAGCAAAAGATTGTCTACCCATGTGTGGAAATTTTGTAGTATGCACACTGAAAGAGGTGTCCACCACCAAAGTCAGGGGTGTGTCCACCACCAAAGTCAGGGGTGTGTCCACCACCAAAATTAGCATCACTAGTATGACCATAGTCATGGTCATTTCTTGGTTGAAAAACTACAAGAGCATCACCAACACCATCACCATCACCACCACCACTACCAACAACACCAACACTATCACCACCACCAACACCACCACCAACACCAACACCATCAATATCAACAACAACATCTGCAAGAACCAAATCATCCTCCCCAAGTGCTTTTCTTGTGATGGTTGTTGCTCCAGCCAATTTCTTTTTTCTACCTTAGGGTCTGGTTTTGTGTCAACAATCCCTAGAGTAAAAAAGAATGACATTTGTAATTCTTGCTGTGTAGGAATAAGCCAGGGATGCACAACCTATAATCAAAAGTATATATATTAATATCAAATCTTAATTAGTCATAAAAGTAGATATATTAAAATCAACCTATAAGTTGTAACAGATTGGTAATATGTTACAACAGATAAGGACATGTTACCAGTTGTTCAGATATAAGTTGCAGCAGATGAATAATCTATTACAACTAGTCCTTGACTTGTTGTCGAAGGTGAGGAATGGCTTCAAATGCCCAAGCCTAAAAAAAAATAAGATGCCAACAAAAAATCAGAATAGTTATTAAATAACAAAAATAAATGAAACACTAAAGAAAAAAATCAAAAGTTTACCATGAAAGACCAAGGAAAGCCATACAAGTTGATCGTCTTTGGTGATAACTTTGTCAACAAATATTTAAGAGTCAAATTAAAGATTTCATAACCCCATGGATAATTATTGAATGCCTCTTAATCCTGAGAAAGCTTTAACAATTCAACATCTATGACTTTATTGGTGTCTCTGGACCATAGAATGACATGCACAAACCAAATAAGCACAATGGCTCCTTGTGCTTCTTCAAGATCTTTTTGTTCTTGAGATCAACTAACAAACTTTTGGCTTTGTAGCTTTGTCCAACAATGGCCACCAACTCATCAACTTTGCCTTTGTTAGTTTTGGGGATTGTCTTACTAAGTGTCTTGGGTGTCTTGCCTTTCTTGGCTGTTTTAGAGACTGCCTTTGGCTTTTTTAATGGTGTAGCAGTGGGAAAAGATTCAGAAGGAGCATGTCATCTTAGTCCAGTTATTATGACAAATTATTTCATGCCAAAATAAACCGGCATGCCACAATAATTTATCCAAATCTCATCCATCTTCTTGTCATCCTCCTTATTTTCATCATCTTCACCCTTATACTTAATCCTGCGCTTGAGAAGACCATAGACCATGATCATTTGAAAGTGTGTATTATTATCCTCCGACAGATCAAGAAAGTTCCCAAAACAGCTGGCCTTAAAAACATTCCTCAATTTTTCATCCCTGAATATCTCCCTAAAATTATCAAAAGCTTTTCCCATGACTGATTTAACAACAAAATCACCAGTCAAATCTGTAGGATTATCCAGAGGCATCTCTACATGGAACTTGTCAATACTAAAAGTTTTGACAACATCATCACCAGTCAACTTCTAACTTTTCTCTTCATCATCTTCATCAACAATATCTCCTTTCTCACTCTCAGAATCATCATCTTCCCCACTTTCACTTTCAGAATCATCTCCTTTCCCACTTTGCTCTTCATCTCCTTTCTCACTTTGTTCTTCATCTTCTTCCTCACCACCTTCCTCCTCTTATCCTTTCTCACTTTCTTCTTCCTCACCTTCCTCCTCTTCTCCTTTCTCACTTTCTTCTTCCTCCTCTTCTCCTTTCTCACTTTCTTCTTCCTCACCTTCCTCTTCTCCTTTCTCACTTTCTTCATCATCTCAAAGTAATACACTACTTTCTACTTCCTTTCTTTCCTTCTCTTTCTCTACACGTTTAGCTGACTGAGAAGGGACTTCTGCTTCTAATTGAGATACTGCTTGTACAACAAGCTCCTCTAGTGGTGAATGTACAGTCTTAGCTACTTTACTCCTTTTCTTTGGAGTTGATTTACTTCCTTTTCTTTTAGTGAGAGCCATTTATCTACAAATAAGAGTAAAAAAAAAGATTATAATTGATTTGTGCATCATTAAAAAAAGAGTAACAGTGAATTTAACATATACAGATAATTGTTACAACAGATAACCCATCTGTTGCAACAAATGACCCATTTGTTGCCTCATCTATTCCAACAGATGCCTCATCTGTGAGGCATCTGTTGGATGAAATCAAAGCAGTAGACCTACTATTTTGATTTCATCCAACATATGACCCATATGTTGCAATAGATGAGACATCTGTTGGAAACATAATAAGAGTAAACCAACAGATGGTATAGTTGTTTCTAACATATGCTTAATATGTTCAACAAATTCTTATTCTGTTGCAACATATTACACATCTGTTGTGATATTAACAATAATTTACCACATATATACATATATCACCAAGAACACCAACACCACCAACAACAACACCAACACCAACCAATATTTACCACTTGGATAATAATTTTCAAGAGCAACACCATACAAGAACAAAAACAACACTAATATTTACTAATAAAACAACATCAATATCACCAACAAAATCACAAAATCAACAAAAACAACAACATCAACAGCTCCAAGAACACCAAACACCAACAATATAAAAACACAAATAATAAGCTACAAATATAATCACTTGAACAATAATGTTCAAGAACAGCACCAACATTTACCAATATTACAACACTAATAAAACTCAATTGTTATTCGAGAACAACAACAACAACAAGAAGAAGAAGATCCCCAACAACAATAAAAACAACAACATATTTCACTCAGATTCCCAAGAAAACCAAAAATTAGAGTTTTTTGGGTTCTCATTTCCTTTTTAAGCATCAAAAACTCATTCTTGGTAACTCTCACTAGAAGAGAAGACAACTAAAGTCCATCTTTATATTCATAACTAAAAATCCCTAATTTTTTGAAAATCAAAAAAAGAAAAGCCTTTACCTGTGAAAAAATAGAGATTGACGGTTGAAAGTCGAAAAGGAATGATGAAGAACTGGAAATTAGGGTCGCTGGAGGTTGAAAATTACCATAGAATGGCTGTCTCATCAATCTGTTATCGATGAAGTGCAGCAGGTTTGAGAGATAAGAGAGACAAACGAAGGAACGGTTTGGGAGTTTGATTTTGAAAAGTGATTTTTGACTTTGAATTTTTTATTTTTATTAAATATTATTGTGGGTTGATTTGTATTTTTAAAAAGATTAAGACATTTTAAAAATGTTAATTGAGTCCTCAATTAACTTAACCAAATTCTTAAGTGTCTTTGACCATTAATCTTGGTCAATGTCACCAAAATTAATCTTGAGACTTGAGAGTCACCTCCCATTCAATTTTCTCATATAACACACATAACATGCACATTTATGCATTCAATATTGAATCTAACCATCCTAAATTTCACACATAGAATTCGAAATCTAAACATATACTTAATGGAATTATACCTTGACCCTTTTACAGGTCCTGGTTAAAGTTTTCAACAAGATCCATAAAGGACATTAAGCTTTCAACTATCTAAGGCAGAAATGAAGTTCACAAAAAATTAAACATGAGCAGAACTAAAGCCATGATATTCTTTGCAAGAAAAATCAGTGAAAAAATTATTAAGTGATTTAACACGTATATTGTTAGATTTGTCTATTTCAACTAATATAGTGACAATATACAGAAAGGGATTCGAATAAACAAAAAGAAACTAAGAAAATTGTGAACTTTACCTGTCTGATCACAATGTCAACTAAAGCATATATATGAACAAAAATATATTGAAACCATAGGAAACATACTAAAAATAAATTGACCATATTAAAATAAGATTTAAGTCACTTGGCAGGAAAATAACACACATAAAAATAAAAAATAAATTAAGGCGAGGGAAGAACAATTACCTTTTTCAGGGAAATGACTCCGAAATTTCGATTTAAAGATGACTGCATCAAGACTTCAAGAAATGCCTCAAAATAAACAAAATTTAGACTAAAGCCTTTGTTTTCAAAAATTCTCAGTTCGGAGAGTGATTAGAGATTTTTCCATATTTTTAAGTATATCGTAGCTCCTCATTTTAAACTTTCAGAGTTACAAATGTCTTAGTCTAAGGATGAGGTGAAGCATATATCAAAGGTTTCTTATGCCAACATAGCTGATAGCATTATGTATGTTATGGTGTGTACACGTTCAGATATTGCTCAATCTCTAAGCATGGTAAACATGTACATGTGTAACCCAGGAAAAAGACATTGGGAAGCTTTTGATGTTGGTTTAACCTTTTGAAAAGTGGTGAAGGTATTTCAATTCTCGGTAATGTAGATTCTGACTATGTAGGGCATCTTGATAGAAGGAGATCTATAACTGGATACATCTTTTTTCTTGTTGGCTGTGCCGTTAGTTGAAAATCGAGTCTACAGTTGATTATTGCTTTGTCTATACCAGAAGCAGAATACATAGTAGTACTGGAGGCAATAAAAGAAGATATCTGGTTGAATAGTTTGATGGCAGAATTGAGTTTGATTAAGTAGGAATCAAATCTTAGATATGATAGTCAAAGTGCTATTCATTTGATTAAGAATCAAAGATTTCATGAATGCACTAAGCACATTGATATTATATTTCATTTTATTCGAGATGTTGTTGAAGAGGAAAATATCAAGGCTGTGAAGGTTATCACAGGTGATAAAGCTGCAGATAATAAAGATATTTCCGTTAGCCAAGTTTGCACACTGCAAGGACTAGGTGGGAGTACATATCAACTAATGTGATTTCGAGAGAACAATTTTTAGGTGACTTGTTTCTTACAAAGGAATTGCGCAGTAAGTGTTAGAACTTGGTACATCCATTATGGGCTGACCTGTAACTTACTTCTATTCAAGAAGATAAGTTATGACTCCACTACATAACTCCATGTAGTAAAAGGCCAAGACTTATGAAACTCTTAATGGAATTAAAGTTAATATATATCTTTGTCACGATCCAGACCACCGTGAGAGGCACTCACCCAACCCCCGAGTGAGCGAACCATCATTTCCCCAAACTTAACCATTCTAACAAATCAAAACCAATGTGCAAAAAGTAAACTAGCAATCAATATCAATAAAACAACTCTATTTTAATAACCCTGCGAAAATTTCCCTTAGAATCTGAAAGTCAACGTACCAAAACTAGAGTACGGGGATGCAATCCCCAACAAAAGAAATAGTCTAAGCCCAAAACAAGTAGTCTACAACTTCAAAAAAGATAAAAATCAAGGCAGGTCACGTGTCAACCACCGGAAGATCGCCTGTACTCAAAAAAGAAAAATAGGTACAGTATCAGTACTCAACCACCGTGTACTGGTGGGATCATCAGTCAGTTCCAAATAAATAGTGTATGAGCAGAACAACAAATCAAGTAAGAGTACAGGAACACATGTAACAAGTCAACATGCATCCCTAGACTACGTGTCTCTCCCTAGCTTGTTCCCACATGTAATCCACTTTCATCACCATGATCAACAATCAAGTATAACAATTAAACAACCCTCTTTATATAGCCCGGACTCACCCTGGGAACCCTTCTAAAAAACACCTAAGTGTTAAACATGCAACCCGGTCTACACCAAGACCAACTCAAAATCAGATATAACAATAATCCGGCCTCTCTAGGACCATAAATAATTATCACATTTAAATAACACAACCCGATCCACTCAGGGGACCTACAATTCAATATACAATGCAATAAAGTAAACCCGTACCAGGCGTGATATCCGAGCTAACCAGTTAGTATTTCCCATACCAGGCGTGGTACCCGAGCCAACCGTTAGTATATCCCGTACCAGGCGTGGTACCCGAGCCAACCGTTAGTATACCCGTACCAAGCATGGTACTCGAGCCAACCAAATGTCAACTAATCCATAATCACAAACAATGAACAATCAACTTGTAAACTAATCAAGCAAAATACACAGTTCAATTCACCAGACTATTAAACAGGACCATTAGACATTATTAAATCATTTCCTGAGCAATGCAAACATCATACACTTAATTAGATAAGAGTACACAAACATACAAGCTATACATGAATCAATAACCATCACCTACCTCAAAATGATCCAAAGCTCTGCTCAACTCGAGCTTTCCCATTCTCCAAAATTGTTGCTTGTTCTTGGTCTAAAACAATATACAAGTACTAAATTAATAAACATGGCCTATACATTACCCGGATTACACCAAATCCCATACCCCAGGCCAACCATGATCATCCCGCCCTTTTCTCAGGCTTTTCCACCATTAATTCTCTTAGTTCTACTATTTTTCATGGATATAATTAAAGAATTAAAGTCACATGATCATAACACAGTACTTTTAACCATACCCAAGGACTTCCACACCTAGAATTCCTCTCCTTCCCTGGATTCTACCATCCCTAAGGTATTCCAATCTTTCTCCAAGTCTACGCCTAGCAATTCTATAGCGTAGGGAAAGTAGTACGGAGCTTGGGGAGTAGAAACCTTACATTAGGGAAGGAAAATAATACAAAATAGAGGAAAATCACTTGGAATCGCCCTAGCCCTTCTCCCAAAAATGTTTGTGACAACTGAATATTTTGAGGAATGTTTCTGCATTAAATCCCATCAAGCCCGCTATAGCGGTCCGCTCCGCTATATCAGTACCACCATAGCAGAGTCATTCGCTATGGCAGAGGCTGACCGTTGTTGACTTCTACTGTAGCGGTATTTTCTCCGCTACAGCAGAGGTTGCTATGGCGGAGTGTCAATTATCGTGGTATTTAATACGAAATAGAACATCATAAAGTCCCCAAAATTGGTCCATTTTACAACACACTTATTTTTTGGATGTCCCAGAACAACCCCTTGGCGTCAACCTTAATACCAGAAGTTCTACTTATCCAAATTCGATTCTGAAAAGTCCTCCGGACTCCTTTATGTCTTAGATAAATGGAAAACTAGTTCAAGTCAAGAATTCCTTCTCAATCCTTACCCGAATTTCCCTAGACTATACCTCGCTTCTAAACTGGCCGAGACTAGCCTAGCCCAGAATTTTTAACTCCCAAACCCGAAAGTTTTCTAACCCAAAACTTGGCATAAAATGTTTACCCGTAACCACGAACCCGGTCGTTACAACAAATACTAATTTACCCATTGTTCATCCTTGAATGATCAAATTCAAAAATACGGAAAGTAAAGAGCGAAAAGAGTAGTACTTGTATCATCAAACAAGTGAGGGTACTTGTCCTGCATGTCCTTTTTGGTTTCTCAAGTGGCTTACTCAACTGGACGATGCTTTCATTGAAACTTTACCATATTGATCACCTTTATCCTCAATTTTTGGACATCTCGATCAAGAATCAAAATCGATTCCTCTTCATAGTGATGATCCTTATCAAATAATACCTCATCCACTTGATGATGTATTCCCCATCCCCATGGCATCGCTTCAGCATGGATACATGGAATACCGGATGGACATCCGACAGACTGGGCAGCAGTGCTAATCTATAAGCCACTAGCCCTACGATCTCAAGAACTTCAAATGGTCCAGTGAACTGAGGGCTGAGCTTGCTCTTTTTACCAAAATGCATAACTCCCTTCATTGTTGTTTCAACAATACTTGTTCACCAACCTGAAATTCCATATCCCGGACCTTGTGATCCACATATTTTTTTTGCCTACTTTGGGCAGCTAGTAACTTGGTCTGAATGCCTCTTACCTTTTATTGCGCCTCCCTTACCAAGTCTACGCCCAACGGCTTTATATCGCCTTCCTCAAACCACATAATCAGTGATCTACAACCTCTCCTATATAATGCCTCAAATGGTGCCATGTCAATACTGGAGTGGTAGCTATTATTGTACGAGAATTCACACAATAATAGGAATTGGTCCCAATGACCCCCGAAATCAATCACACATGCTCTCAGCATGTACTCCAATACCTGGATCGTCCTCTTCGACTGACCATCAGTCTGAGGATGGAAGGCTGTACTAAAAGTGAGTTGTGTACCCAACTCTTCATGCAACTTACCCTAGAACTTAGAGGTGAACTGTGTACCCCTGTATGAAATGATGGACAGTGGTACTCCATGCAATCTCACAATCTCCTTCACGTAGATCTTAGCCAATTACTGCAAATTGTAGTCTACCCTGACCAAAATAAAATGAGCTAACTTGGTCAGTCTGTCAACAATGACCCAAATTGAGTGATACTTCCCCAAAGTCTTGGGAAGACCCACCACAAAATCCATGTCTATTCTCTCCCACTTCTACTCTGGAATGGGCATTCTCTGAAGTAGTCCTATAGGTCTATGGTGCTCATACTTTACCTGCTGGAAATTCTAACACTTGGACACAAAATCAGTTATGTCCCTCTTCATCCCGGGCCACCAGTAAAGCTGTCTCAAATTTTTGTACATTTTAGTCACACCTGGATGAATTGCGTACCGCAAACCATGAGCCTCTGCCAAAATATTCGGTATTATATCATCAATCTAAGGAACACAAATCCTCCCCCTATAATTTTGTACCCTGCCAGTGTCCAACATGGCATCCCTGGACTCCCCAGATATTACCTTACCTCATAGCTTATTCAGTTGTGGATCCTGAAGTTGCTTGGCCTTTATATCCTCTATGAAAGTGGCTTTAACCTCAACACTGGACAATACCCCACCTCGTCCTGAAATACCCAAGTGTATGAACTTGGAATCCAATGCCTGAATTTCCCTTGCTAGTGGTCGTTTGGACAACCCCAAACAAGCCAAACTGCCCATGCTAACTGTCTTGCGGCTCAATGTGTCTGCCACCACATTAGCCTTACCGAATGGTACTAAATAGTCACATCATAGTCCTTCAACAACTCCATCCATCTTCTTTGCCTCAGATTCAAGTCCTTCTGAGTGAAAACATGCCGCAAACTGCGATGATCAGTGAACACCTCACACTTGACACCATAGAGATAGTCTCTCCAAATCTTTAGTGCAAACACCACCACTGCTAACTCTAAATCGTGAGTTGGATAGTTCCTCTCATGAACCTTCAACTATCTAGAAGTGTATGCTATCACATTCCTATCCTGCATCAACGCAGCACCCAAACCTGAATGTGAAGCATCACAGTAAACAATAAAGTCTTTACCTTCAATCGACAAGGACAAAATAAGAGCCGTGGTCAGAAGTGTCTTGAGCTTTTGGAAGCTTTCCTCACACTTGTCAGACCACACAAACGGTACCTCTTTCTGAGTTAGCCTTGTCAAGTAAGTAGCAATAGATGCAAAATCCTTGACGAACCTCCGTAATCTGCGAGCCCAACAAAACTCCTCACCTCAGTCACAGAGCTAGACCGGACCCAACTTTTGACTGCCTCAATTTTCCGGGGATCTACCATTACCCCCTTTTTTGAAACTACATTCCCCAAGAATGCAACTGAAGTCAACCAAAATTCATACTTGGAGAAGTTCGCATAAAGCTTTTGATGTCTCAATATCTCTAATACAACCCAGAGATGTTCAACATGCTCCTACTTACTCTTGGAGTAGATCAAAATATCGTCAATAAAAACAATGACAAAAGAATCCAAATATGACTTAAATACCCCATTCATTAAATTCATGAATGCCACCGATGCATTAGTCAACCCAAACAACATTACTAAGAACTTGTAATGCCCATACCAAGTCCAAAAAGCAGTCTTAGGAATATCCTCAAGCCTAATTTTCAACTGATGATACCCTGACCTCAAGTCAATTTTCGAAAACACTAACGCACTCTGTAACTGGTCAAATAGATCATCGATACGGGGTAAAGGGTACTTATTTCGGATGGTAACCTTGTTCAACTATCTGTAATCTATGCACATCCGTATACTACCATCCTTCTTCTTTACAAACAATATCGGAGCACCCCAAGGCAAAGCACTGGGATGGATAAATCCCTTATCTAGGAGTTCCTGAAGCTGAGTCTTAAGTTCCCTTAACTCTGCCGGAGCCATTCGATATGGAGGAATGGAAATTGGGCGAGTTCTCGGCTCCAGGTCAATACAAAAGTCGATATCGTATCTTGAGGGATACTAGGCAAATCCACTGGGAACACCTCTCGAAACTCTGAAACAACTGGAACTGACTCAATAGATGGGGACTCCACACTATCATCCCAGAGATGAGCCAAAAAGTCTAAACACCCTCTTCCCACTAACTTCCTAACCCGAACAAACTATATAATCTTGACTGGCTTAGGCCTGTAAACACCCTCCCACTCTAGCCTATCCTTACCCAAAATCTCTAGAACCATAGTATTGGTGTTACAATTTAACACAATATGATAAAGGGATAGCCAAGTCATGCCCAAAATGACATCGAAGTCAACCATGTCCAGAATGACCAAATTTACCCAAATATGCAACCCTGCAAACACAACAGAGCAATCATGATACACATGAGTCACAATCACAACCTCTCCCACTGGGGTAGAAACATGGATATGGGAATCAAGGCTATCACATATTAAGTCCAGACCCAAAGCAAACTTCATAGACACATAAGAATAAGTAGAACCTAGGTCAAAAAGCATAGAAGCCATCCTATCACAGACTAGAATTGTACCTGTGATCATCATGTCTGATGCCTCAGCCTTTGACCTCCATAGGAATGCGTAACACTAAGCCCGATCATCAATCCGAGCTACTTCCCTTGCTGGCTGCGCCCCGCCCCTGCTTGCACCGCCGTTCCCCTGTCTCCCTGGCCTCCCTGAAAGTTACCTTACCCACCCTGTGGATGACCTCCACCTCTACCTGCCGGGACCACAACCTTAGACTGCTACTGAACCTGATTGCAAGTCTGCCTTTGAGGGCACTCCATATTAAAAGTGGCCCAGATCACCACAATGAAAGCAACCACGATCAAGTGTAGGCCTGCTGGCAGATGTGTAAGAAGCTCTCTGGCCTCTAGGATCTGAAAACTGCTGATTAGCTCCTGGACGACCACCTGTAGCAGCTGGCAGAGCTGACTGAATAGGATGGGCTAAGTATACCTGCTGATTCTGGCCCTTGGAGTATGAACCACCATAATTTCCCTCACTCTGAGGCTTCTTAGCTAATGTCTTAGCCGCCCCGCTTGCTTGACCCCTTCAAATTTCTTAACATAATCCGTCACTATATTAAAGCCCTTACCTGACGAAGTCATATGCACGTACAATATCTGTAGTTCAGTGTTCAGGCCCTTCATAAACAATCGGACCCTCTCCTCCTATGAACCCAACAATTGAGTAGCGTAACGAGACAAAGCATGGAACTTAGCCTCATAAGCAGAGACTGACATGCTTCCCTGTTCCAGATGCAAGAACTCATCCTTCTTCCTGTCTCTCAATGTACGAGGTACATATTTATCTAAGAAGAGAGCATGGAACTTCTCCCAAGTCAAGGCAGGCAATGTCGATGGTCTGCACTTTACCTGAGACCTCCACCATCTCTTAGCATCACCCTGTAGCTGAAATGTGATGAACTCAACCCCATGTTGACGTACGATACCCAACTTATGCAACCTTTCATAGCAATCCAAGATGAACTCATAAGCATCTTCCCTATCAGTACCCTGAAACATAGGAGGTTTCAGCTTGAGAAATTTGGTCAACATCTCATATTCATTTCCTGTCATTACCAGACCAAGCATTGGCCTAAAGAACTCACCGGTGCATGAAGCTGCATCCATCCTAGGAGCTGTAGTGACCACTGGCTGAGTGCCCAGAGCCTGATTTGCAACACCCGTGGGGGTGGCTCCGACACCAACCAAACCACTCAAGAAGTTCCAAGCCTGCTGAAATGCCTCGGGAGTCAAAGGGGGAAGGCCTGCACCTCCAGTCGGTGCTACCTCCGGCTGCGCCTCACTGTCCTCAACAAAAACCTCCACTTCTTCGACAACCTATTCGTAAGGTGGGGGAGGGGTTGCTTCTCATACTCCTATAGCAGCTTGAGCCCCACCCCTGTAGGGTGTGGCTCTACCTCATCCTCTTCCCCTTCCCCTGCCTCTACCACGGACAGTCGAGCTCGCTTCTGGGACCGCTACTTTAGTTCTGTTGCTCCTAGTATTATCCATCTGCGGACAGAAGAGTGAATGCGTCAGATACCAATTTGTATCACCATATACCTATTGGAATCAAGTTATAGCACGAAGGAAGAAAGAAGAGAGTTTTTCCTAAAGTCCTATAGCCTCTCGAGGACAAGTACAGACGTCTCCATACCGTTCCACAATACTCTACTAGACCCATTTTGGTACGATGAGATCAACAAACCTAGGGCTGTGATACCATCTTTGTCTTGACTCAGACTGCCGTGAGTGGCACTCACCTAACCCCCGGGTGAGCGAACCATCACTTCCCCGAACTTAACAATTCTAACAGTTCAAAATCATTGTGCAAAAAGTAAACTAGCAATCAATATCAATAAAACAACTCTATTTTAATAACCCTGCAAAAAATCCCCTCTAGAATCTGAAAGTCAACATACCAAAACACTACCAAAACTAGAGTACGGGGATGCAACCCCCAACAAAAGAAATAATCTAAGCCCAAAACAGGTGGGCTACAACTTTAAAAAAGATAGAAATTAAGGCAACTCGACCGAAAAAACTCACCCTTGACGTCTGAAAACGTTGGGACTACAAGTGAGGTCGCGTGTCAACCGCTGAAAGATTGCCTGTACTCATAAAAGAAAAACAGGTGCAGTATCAGTACACAACCACCGTGTACTGGTAGGATCATCTGCCAATTTTAAATAAACAGTGTATGAACAATACAACAAATCAAGTAAGAGTACAGGAACACATGTAATAAGTCAGCAGGCATCCCTAGACTACAAGTCTCTCCCTAGCTTATTCCCAAATGTAATTCGCTTTCATCACCATGATCAACAATCAAGTATAAAAATTAAACAACCCTCTTTATATAGCCTGGACCCACCTTGGGATCCCCTCTAAACAACACCTAAGTGTTAAACATGCAACCCGGTCTATAACAAGACCAACTCAAAATCAGATATAATAATAACCCGGCCTCTCAAGGACTATAGACAGTTATCACATTTTAATAACACAACCCGATCAACTCAGGGGACCCATAATTCAATGAACAATGCAATAAAGTAAACCCATACCAGGCGTGGTACCCGAGCCAACCAGTTAGTATTTCCCATACTGGGTGTGATACCTGAGCCAACCGTTAGTATATCCCATACCAGGCATGGTACCCGAGCCAACCATTAGTATACCCGTACCAGGCGTGGTACCCGAGCTAACCAATCCACAATCACAAACAATGAACAATCAACTTGTAAACCAATCAAGAAAAATACACAGTTTAATTCACCAGAATATTGAACAGGACCATTAGACATTATTAAATCATTCCCTGAGCAATGCAAACATCATATAATTACTAAGATAAGAGTACACAAATATACAAGGAATACATGAATCAATAACCATCACCTACCTCGAAATGATCCAAAGCTCTACTCAACCCGAGCTTTCCCGTTCTCTGAAATTCTTGCTTGTTCTTGGTCTAAAACAATATACAAGTACTAAATTAATAAACATGGCCTATACATTACCCGAATTACACCAATTCCCAAACTCCAGGCCAACCATGATCATCCCACCCTTTTCCCGGTCTTTTTCACCATTAATTCTCCTAGTTCTACTATTTTTCATGGATATAATTAAAGAATTAAAGTCACATGATCATAATACAGTACTTTTAACCATACCCAAGGACTTCCACACTTAGAATCCCTCTCCTTCTCTGGATTCTACCATCCCTAAGTCATTCCCAATCTTTTCCCAAGTCTACCCCTAGCAATTCTGTAGCGTAGGGAAAGTAGTACGGAGCTTGAGGAGTAGAAACCTTACCTTAGGGAAGAAAAATAATGCAAAATGGAGGAAAATCGCCTGGAATCTCCCTGGCCCTTCTCCCAAATGTGTTTGTGAAATCTAAATATTTTGGGGAATATTTCTGCATTAAATCCCATCAAGCCCGCTATAGTGGTCTAGTCTACTATAGTGGTACCACCGTAGCGGAGTCGTCCACTATGACGGAGGCTGACCATCATTGACTTCTGCTGTAGTGATATTTTATCCGCTACAGCGGAGGTTGCTATGGCAGAGTGTCAACCTCCATAGCGGTTGACATGAAATAGAACATCATAAAGTCCCCAAAATTGGTCTATTTTATAACACACTTATTTTTCCAACGTCTCGAAATAACTCCTTTGCGTCAACCTTAATACCGGGAGTTCTACTTATCCAAATTCAATTAAAAAAAGTCCCCCCAGACTCCTTTATGTCTTAGCTAAATAGAAAACTAGTTCAAGTCAAGACTTCCTTCCCAATCCTTACCCGTATTGCCCTAGACCATACCTCCCTCCTAAACCGATCGAGACTAACCTAGCCTAGAATTTTCAACTCCCAAACCCGAAAGTTTTCTAACCCAAAACTTGGCATGCAATGTTTACCCACAACGACGAACCCAGTTGTTACAATCTTGAATGAAGGAGTTACAAAATCATATTTCATTCTTGTAAAAGAGAGTGCTTCAGTCATTCTCTATACACCATAAGAAGAGAGAAAAATATCTTTAGATTAGTGTGTGTTTATTGTGGATAATTTGTAAGATTCCATAAGTGATCTTGTAAGAAACCACTAAGGCAATTGGTGGTAGTGACACACATTGATCCTAGAAAAGAAGGTATGTATTATATTTCACATAAATCTCCGAGTTTAAATCCTTCATTAATATCAGATCACGGGTATATGTGTTTATATTTCACCATTCCATGAATAAAATCTAGTGAATAATGATTTTTTTGATTTTTAGCACTTCGAAAAAGTTTTTGAAATTTTCTTTTGATAAACATACTAACTCTCGGCTAAATTTATCTCCTAGTATGGGCTACCAAAATGGATGATCCATACATCATTAAAAAGATATTTTCAGTAGCTTTTCAATGATATATTATTTGTAAAATTTTGTTATAAAATGAAGAAGATATGAGAGTTGAAAGTTGGCTGCCTGAAATTGAAAAAAAAATCTGAAAATTTCAGTATGAACACCTAGATTTCAAACTCGTTTTTCTCCCACTTCAAGCTTCAAATATATTCAAGTAATATATCACTGGAAAGATCTTTTCAAAACCCTTCCAATGATATATTATTTGTGAATTTTTGAAATAAAATAAGAAAGAAATTAACGTCTATTGTTGGCACCTTTGAATAAGAACACATTATTTAATGTCGCCCTAGTAGAGGACTAGGATGAGATCCAAAAGAAATGCCAAAATATAAGGATCAAAATTATGGATCCCCACTATCCATAATACTGATAGCCAGATGTTAGATCTCTTCTAAAAGTTCAGTAGAGTGGTAGAACTCAGGTCAAGTGAATGGTTTACTTGGACTAAGATCTGTACGGTGTAGAGAGATAAAAATCGATATACACTTTGATGAAATCAGAGGCACACCATAACATGTATTTCATACTGCATGTGCTTTATTACCACAAATTAGCAGGTAAGTGAATAGACCCTGGTCGTCTATGGATTATAGGGGTTTTCCATTGTATATAAATACACTTTCGTATCCTACTCTGCAAATCCCATTTTTCTTAAGCATATAGAAACCTATGATTCAAATTTGCATATGCTGCTGCTTTGGTGGATTCCTTCTCCATTTCTGAGAGCTGGGAAAGGTAAATATTACTATATTATTTCTTCCCTCTCTTCTTCTTCCTCCTTGACTTCATACTCGCTCTAACCCAATAAAAAAGGCCCCACTTTACTTTTGTGTGAGACCTTGAAAGAAATTAAATTCTTTCATTGGTGCCCTTATGACTTTGACAATATCATGAGGTGATGGATTAGTGTATGCTACTTTAGTATGAATCCAAAGGTTATGAAAATACGACCTAAAGGAGTAATACTAGGAAAGTAATTAATCTTGATCCTAGTGATATATGGGCAAAAGGAGAATCATGTCTAATATATACACATTATGCTTGTGTCTAAGACCGATCCATTATGAAGTCTATTTTACTTGACATCATAAGTGTGAACAAGGCATATTAAAATTCAAAATGACAAGTGGGTTAGAGAAGCCATATGTGTATATAGACATATCTAGGGCATCTGAGGCACTTTATATAACATGATAAGATATCATAAGTGATAAAAAGGTAGTAGACTCTTATGCTAATCCTGAAAAGGATTCCTAGCTTAAGAGCTTCCAAAATTAGTGCTTATGCGGTCACGGCAACACACTATATATGAAAATGTAAAAGAATATTTACTTTCAAAAGGGTTTTATGTGATTCATCCCATTATGTATGAGTGAGAGATTTTAGAACTTGGTGCATCCATTATGGGATGACCTGTAACTTACTGCTATTCAAGAAGATAAGTTATTTCTCCATTACATATATAACTCCATGTAGTAAAGGCCAAGAGTTATGAAACTCTTTAATGAAATTGGAGTTATGTTATATTAAGGGAATGTATCTCTTGAATGAAGGAGTTACAAGATTAGATTTCTTGCCTATAGAAGAGAGTGCTTAAGTCATTCTCTATACAACATAAGAAGAGAGAAAAATATCTTTAGATTAGAGTGTGTTTGTTGTGGATAATTTACAAGACTTCATAAGTGATCTTGTAAGAAACCGCCATGAAAATTGGTGGTAGTGATACACATTGATCCTAGAAAAGAAGGTATGTATTATATTCCGCATAAATCTCTGAGTTTAAATCCTTCATCAAACTTAAAAGTTTTGGTGGGAGTAATTCACACATAAGCTCGAAACGTAAATAAAGGAGGAGACTGAGAAAGTTTATTTTATGTTGGGTCTAACTCATGTGGTAATAAATTTCATGTGCCAAATTACTTGGCTAGAAAATAAATTTGGAGAGCGAGCAAAAATTATGGAGGACAAATTTTAGATTTTTTTTCCTTTTTTTTTTTAATGTTTGGAGCCCAAATTTGATCATTTATAAAAGGATGATTATTCTTCATTGTTTAACCATCTCAAAATCATAAATCCTTACAAAGTAGGGAATTGAGAGAACAATTCTTTTAGGTGTAATGGGATATCTCCCCTTAATAATATAAAAAACAATTATTCTCTGGTGGATATAAGATCACTTCGATCTGAACCACGTTAAATGTGGTGTTCTTTCTTTTACGTTTTCGCTCAACAGAATGCTCTTGTAAGGTTATCTTAATCCTGTTTTATGAACTCTCCTAGATTGCTACTGCATTAGATAATTCATGTATGTTTTCATTCCTTTTTTCCCCATGAATCATATCATATAATTGATTGGTAATTTGGTTTGTTTCAAATTAATGGCTTACGTGGGGTTTATCAATTGCAATCATTAATTGATTTGGTCCTTTGTTTCTCTATCCTTGATTAGTTATTATTGTAGGTATTTCAAGGATTTAATTAACTCATTAACTAAGTCCTTGTTGTTCTCCTGTTCTAATTTCCATCTTCGTCGATCTTTACTGTTTCTAACCGATTTCCTGGTTGTTCATTCGGGGTTGAGTAATTGTTCCTGATTTGGTTGTATTGATCAATTGAAAAAATGAACTAGACGAATCACACACAAAATAGAGAGATAACAAAGCCAACACAAAATGAACTACAATGCCTTGCAATGCACAATAGAATAGCACTATAATATCAAATTCCTCGTTAACTTATTTATACTACCTTAAAAGCATGAACTCAAAAAATTGAAAGTAAAATTACTGAAATACTCCCAAAAAATTAAGGTGAAAATTAAAACTATTTTAACCTCTTCATTTATATTAAAAAAGTCAAATTACTTATTTACCCTTACTAAACACCTAATTCCCCAAAAAAAAAAATTAAAAAAATCACCGTATCAACAACGGCAAAACCACGTTCCTTAATGAATGGATGTTACCCCTTCATAAAAGCCACAGTAATTAAACTACCCAATTATGGTTTCATACTTTTAAAACTGTAAATTTCCTCTTTCAAAAACTGATGAACTTATCAATCTACATTCATATGATATTGAACTAAGAAGGAAGAATAAACTGAAATTGTGAAGTAGAGAGAAGATTTCTGTGAACTTTATTGCTATATTGATTTGATAGTGGGAAAAAATGAATAATACATTACAATGTACAAACTCCTATATTTATATACTCCACTAATCGATTAATAGAAAAATATGTAGAAGCTTCCTAACAAACTAATGTGCAGCTGTGTAACAAACTAATCAACTGCTGCCAGCTCAGCATAACTAACTCAAGACTTTTCTATCTCTTTTGCATATTCCTCAATACCCCCTTCAAGCTAGGTGGTAAGAAGATATTCTTCATCCCTAGCTTGGACACCAAATATACATGTTGTAGTCGACCAAGCCCTTTTGTAAGTATATATGCAGGTTGTTCAGCAGTTGGTAAATGCTGAATGTTCACAACCTATTTGAACCTTTTCCCTGATAAAATGATAATCAATGTCAATATGTTTAGTCCTCTCATGGAAGACAAGATTGGAAGCTATTTGAATAGCTGCTTTACTATCGCAATGCATAGTGACAAACAAATCAATAGTCAAGTCTAGTTCCTGAAAAAGGCCAATGAGCCAAACCACTTCAGCCACAGTAGAAGCTAGACTCCTATATTTTGCCTCAGCAGAGCTTCTAGAAATAGTAAACTGTTTCTTAGACTTCCAGGAGATCAAAGTGCCCCCAAACTTGATCATATAACTAGTGATGGATCTTCTGGTGTTAATGCATGAACCCCAGTCTGCATCACAGTATGCTTAAAGTGAACCTTGTAGTTTAGCTGACAGATGTATGCCTAAGCCTGAAAATTGTTTGATGTACTTCACAACTCTAACAGCATCCTCCATATGAGACACCTTAGGAGCTTGCATAAACTGGCTTAGTGATTGAAATGCAAAAGAAATGTCTGGTCTAGTGATGGTAAGATAGAGCAACCTTCCAACCAATCTTTGATATTCACTGGGATCAGTCAGTGGTGAGTCAAAAGATGCTCCAATATGATTATCAAACTCCAGTGTTGTCAGTTTTAAATTCATTTCTACAGGAGTAGGGATAGGTTTGGAACCACCTAATCCCAAATCTGCAATAAGCTCCAAGGCGTACTTTCTCTGGTGCATAAGGATACCCCCTGTATTCCTAGAAAACTCAATGCCTAGGAAATATCTGAGTGCACCTAGATCTTTGATTTTGAAATTGTCTCTCAGTACTTGCTTAGTGTCTTCTATGAGCTTCAAGCTACTGCCAGTGACTAACAAGTCATCAACATAAATTAGTACCACCACAATCCCTTCACCTGTTTCTTGATCATCAAAGAGTAGTCTAGGTGACTTTGTTGAAAACCAGCAGCTAGCAAAGCATGAGTCAACTTCACATTCCATTTCCTTGAGGCCTGCTTAAGTCCATAGAGAGACTTAAGCAGCCTGCAAACTTGTGGCTCTTTGGAATTGTCATGGTGAAAACCTTGAGGTAGCTGCATGTACACCTCCTCAACCAAGTCTCCTTGCAAAAAAGCATTGTATACATCCATTTGTTGAACATTCCATCCTTTAGTTACAGCTAAAGTGAGCATTGTTCTGACTGTTACCATTTTCACCACAGAGGAAAATGTCTCTTGGTAATCCAAACCTTCCTTCTGGTTATATCCCTTAGTTACAAGCCTAGCTTTGAATCTCTCAACCTCACCATCAGCCTTATATTTGATCTTATATACCGATTTGCATCCTATAGCCTTCTTGCCAGGATGCAAATATACAATCTCCCATGTTTTGTTATCTTCTAGTGCTTGGATTTCCTCTTTCATTGCTTGAACCCATCTGGTATCACTCACAGCTTGATGATAAAAGTGAGGTTCAGTATCTGCTAAAAGATTAGCAATACACCACTGATAAGATTGGGAAAGACAACTATAATCAACAATGTCTTCCAGAGAGTATAAAAATTGAGCTCTAGATCCTGATTTTGGTGTGGTTACAAAATCATTTTGCCACAAGGGGGGTCTGGATGGTCTGTTGGACTTTTTTTTGACCACAATATCATGAGTGCTGGGAGATGACTCTGTAATAGGTTCAGCTGCTGCAACTGGTACTATAGCAGGTTGCATAACTACAGCTGGTTGCTCCTGCTGGTGAGGTTTCATAGGAAGTTCCTCCAGAATAAGTATACAATCATCTCCATTTTCTACTGTATCAGGTTCTATTCCTAAGGAATAAGGAATTTGGAAATTAAATTCATCATCTGGCATAAGGTCTTGCAAAACATCTGAAGATTGAGTTTTAAAAGGAAAAATGGACTCAGTAAAGATCACATCTCTACTGATAAAGAAAACTCTGTGCTCAAGGTCATAAAGCCTATATCCCTTTTGTGTAGTCCCATATCCCATCAGTACTGATCTAGTAGCCCTTGGCCCAAATTTGTTTGACTTCAGGAAATTTGTGGCATGACAAAGGCAGCCAATCACTCTCATGTAAGATAAATCTGGTTATTTTCTGAACATCAATTCAAAAGGTGATTTATTTCCTAATGCAATTGATGGAATTCTGTTGATGATATGAACAGCAGCCAACACACATTCTCCCAAAAATCTTATTGGAAAGTGACCTTGAAATCTAATGGATCTTGGTGTCTCCAGAATATGTCTATGTCTCCTTTCCACTACACCATTTTGCTGAGGTGTATGTGGACAAGAACGCTGATGAACTATCCCTTGTGTCTTAAACAACTCATCTACTTGAGTATTAAAGAATTCTCTACCATTGTCTGATCTAAATGTCTTAATTTGCATGTTAAACTGAGTTTTAACCATTATAATGAACTGTTTTAGTATGGTAGAAACATCAGATTTGAGATGCATCAAGAAAAACCAAGTCCATCTAGAATGATCGTCAACCAATGTAAGGAAAAATCTCATTTTATTATGAGTAACAGCTTTGTAGGGTCCCCATACATCCATGTGCACTAAATCAAAGCAATGTGTACTTCTATTATGGCTAGTAGAGATAGGTATTCTAACTTGTCTAGATAATGGACAAATATCACAATTCTGCAACATAAGGCTACTCTTATTGCCAAACATATCTATAATCCTAATAACACTCATAGGAACATGTCCAAGCCTTTTATGCCAGACTTCACCATCACCACATCCTTTTATTGCAACTAGTGCTCTTTGTTGTCCAGACTCTATCTGCAGATCAGACTTTAAGATGTATAATCCATCATCCTCTTCACCAATCTCCTTCACTCTCCCAGTGAAGAGATCATGGAGAAGGAAGAAATCAGGAAAGAAAAGAGCATAACAATTCAATTTCCTAGTCAGTTTAGATAGTGAAAGAAGATTGAATTTAAAAGCTGGGACACAATTGAATTTAAAAGCTGGGACACAATTGAATTTAAAAGCTGGGACACACAATATATTCTTTACTACATCACCTCCTTTCAGTTGTGAATTTCCTGATTGAGTGACAGTTGCTAAATCACCATTTGGCAACTGCACCTTCCCTGGATTACTTACTGTCAATCCATGATTCAACAAATTTTTAGTACCAACCATATGGTTGGTAGCACCACTATCTACAATCCAATTAGAATCATTATCTGTAGGAGTATAATGAGATATGCCAGCAAATATACCTACTGCATTTGCACTTGGCTCATTGAGCAGTAGCTTGTTCAACATGTGAAGAATTTGATTGTACTAATTTGGTGCCAGATATGGTACACCATTTCTAGATCCAACATTGATTCCTTGTCCTTGGTTTGGTGTGTATATGTTGTTTTGTCCACTAGTGCTCCCCTGATGCTGCATAAGAAGCCTGCAACTGTTATTGTCCTGCACTACTATTAGTTTCATATTGCTGCAATCTAGGTCCTGAATCTGTGACAATAACATTGACTTTCTTCTTCCCTTTATAGTCTTCAGGATACCCTATCAACTAAAAACAAATCTCTTTCACATGCCCCATCATATGACAGTGGGTGCAATACTTCAATTTGTTGCAATTCTCCCTGTAATGTCCCTTCATATCACAATGATCACAGTACAAAATACCTCCTTTCTGTGGTTTATGAAAATGACTATTTCCTCCATTGCCTTGATTTCTAGGTCTTTGTCCCCCAAAGCCACTTTCTCCAGGTCTGTTGGTAAACAATGTTATGGGATCAATCATTCCTCCAGTCCCATAATTGCCTCCGTTTAACGCTCTCTGGCTCTCATCCTGAACAATCATAGCATAACACTGATTCATAGTAGGTGGAGTACTCATCATGAGGATTTGACTCCTTGTATGTCCATAGTTGTCGTTTAGCCCCATAAAAAACTGTAACAATTTCTGTCTAAACATGCTTTCACTATATTCCTTAGATTTCACATAGTCACACGCAGGGGGAGGAACAATTGAATAATATTCATCCCAAAGGTTCTTTAACTTTGAGTAATAAACCGACACAGGGGAAACACCTTGAACATGTGTAACAATTGCCTTATGAAGATGGAAAATTCTCGACATATTTACTTTATCAAAGCGCTCTTTCAAATCATTCCACACCAAAGCTGCATTGGATCGAAATGAAATTCCACTAACTAGATCTTTACTTACATTTCTCATAAGCCATGAAATGACCATGGTGTTACATCGATCCCATTGTTTCTTCTCTGAGTCAGCTGCGTAATCTTCTCGTTTAATGCTTCCATCAATAAAACATAATTTGTTCATCGTCAACAGGTTCAACTGCATTTCCCTGCTCCATAAAGTGTAGTTTTCCCTTCCTACTAGTTGAATTCCAATCTGTACTGCTCCTGGTACATCAGATGATGACAGATACATGGGATGGTCATGGTCAAATTTTGCTGCCATTGTTACCTCCTCAGATTTGCAATTTCTAGGTCAATTCTAGGACAGTTACAGTTCACAAACTTGTGAGATTAAATGTCCTGATCTGATACCATGATGAACTTATCAATCTACATTCATATGATATTGAACTAAGAAGGAAGAATAAACTGACATTGTAAAGTAGAGAGAAGATTTCTGTGAACTGTATTGCTATATTGATTTGATAGTGGGAAAAAATGACTAATACATTACAATGTACACGCTCCTATATTTATATACTCCACTAACCGACTAATAGAAAAATATCTAGAAGCTTTCTAACAAACTAATGTGCAGCTGTGTAACAAACTAATCAATTGCTGCCAGCTCAGCATAACTAACTCAAGACTTTTCTATCTCCTTTGCATATTTCTCAATAAAAACAACTTCAGTTCTTAAGTTTTTCCATCAACAATTTTTATTACTTTTTGGAGTGTCAATATTTGGATAAATTTGGTCAAAGTCGGCTACAACATGATTATTTTTATGGCATTTTGAACAGGTATATTTTCCATCTTCTCTTTTCTATTGCTTGTGTTGTTTTCCCTGTTCATACAACACATGTTACTTTCGTTTTTAGAGTTCATAGTAAACTGATTGGACGCTACATAACATTTTTTTATGAAATTGTATTGTATTCTATTATATTGTTAATTTAAATATAATATTTATTTTGATTATTACTTAAAGTTTATTGTATCATATCGTTAAATTCATTGTTAGGCAATGATGAAAAGTCTCATTTTGTATAAGCATGTAATACCACAGGGTAAATTTTTTGGGAGATGGACAATTTCTACCAGGTTTTATATCTACCTTTGTGATGTTCCCCTTGATTTATTGGATCATTACAAATAACAGACTACATGCTGTTTATTCTTATATTTCAATTCTTATGTGAATTAAAGGAACATGGGGATGAAACAATTTAGTCTTACCAACTTATTGGTTTCAACTTGGAGCTTCTCCTCTCCATCATATATTTTTATGGTCATGTTAGTATCATGTTTAAATTGAAATTGGAAAAATTGCAGCAACAAAAGAAAGTTATCTCAGGAGTTTTGATTATGACATGAAAGTTTAGGGGTTTGTATGGTATGATAGATATCAAATATCATATTGAAATTAAAATTTTTGATATTGCGATTTTGATATCATGGTATTTGATATGACATTTTCTATATATTTTTAAAAAGTTTGGTATTTGATATGGTATTCAATATTTATAAAATAATATTGAAACATCGAATACCGTATTGAAATATATAGTTACATATATAAAATTCATTTATGTATTTTTATAATATTAGCAAATATATAAAATAGTATTAGTACAAACTAATTATTTAGACATTGAAACTTTGACTACTCTATTTTGATTGAAATTGCATTTTTGGGTGATTGACTAACAAAGTGAATTGTTTGTACTTTTTATTTAAATATATAAGGTGTAAGTATGATATAATTAAGATGTTTCTTGAAAAATCAAAGTCATAATTCTCTATTATGAGTATATGTAAGTTAAAGTCGACTAAATTATGATTATCAATTTACCGTACTGCAAATATAGGATTAGAGTGATTTCGACGTGCTAACTAAAGTACAAAAAACAGAAGATGTTCGAGTTTAAAAATTGGTTCAAGTTATTGCCTATTTCACACAATATGTTAATTATAATAGAATGTATATTATATATAATAATAACATATTCAATATAATCTTATAAGTGAAGTCTGAAAATATCTACGTAAGTCTTCCTTCTATCTTGTGAAAGCAGAAAAGTTATTTCTGAATAAAAAGTTTATCATGTTATTATGTAGTGTACATGTTTACTTCTTTATATCATATTTATTTATGACATTAAGTGTTGGTTAAATCTCCCATAGGGAACAAGGATTGAAGCCACATTTTTTTATTATAAAAAAGTGAAATGACATATTCGAATCAAGTAAAAGCTATTTATTACTAATAACCACTTAGATTGTGTTAGTCCCAAGTCCCGAACTACTCTTCAATTCACAAATAATTTAAAATAGTTTTTTACTAAAAATACTATTGTAATGGAATTCGATAATGATATTCCCACCAAAAACAAAAACTAAAATAATTTTGCATCATTGCGAAGATGCGGAAAAGTTAATGGATGGTGTTATTGGTAATTCTTTATGGAGTTATATATATATATATATATATATATATATATATATATATATATATATATATATATATATATATATATATATAATATATATATATATATATATAAAAAAAATTATTATATATTATTAATTTTGGTCTCACTTTTTATATGTAATTCGCATGTACATTGAAAAAAAGACAATACAAGAGAAGTGAGAAAATAATAACAAACGAAAGGTAAGTAAAAATAACATGAAAAATGATTATTTGACATATCGAAGAGATAAGCTAAATTAATTCATGTAATTGAAATTTTAAAATATAGGTGTGATCAAATAATTGTTATTTATGAAAAACATCTGCTGAAAATGAAGGTGAAATTTTTGGAAAAAATGAAAGGCGATAGTAAATTAATTCTTTGACTTTTGTGATGTTAGTGTCTCAATTTACAATGATATTATGTTGACCGAGCAATCGAAAGGACAAAAATGAACATATACCTAACATATTGTCTATACAAGAATATTAGGTGAGATACGCTCAATTGCATGTTCGTATCTCATAAAATAACACAAGAAAAATGTTAGATATACCTAATTAAATTATGATTGTTCATTTCTCTAAGTTCAATGACGATATCCAATCATTTTAACCTCAACAAACAAATCACTACACGGAGATCCGCGTGGATCATTCACAAATACTTGTACATTTTTCTTTCATGTAATTTATATATTCAATTTTTTTATTATAATATTGATATTATTTTACACAAATATGGATTATGAGATTTGATTTACACGTGCAATGCACGTACCGTGAGACTAGTTACCTATAATAACACCAAAAAAGAACACGTAACATCAAGTTTGTCCAAAACCAGGCTTAGGCTCTGCTTCAAAGAGTCTCCACTGGTGTCCAGTTTAGTGGCTAGTCTTCATATTATTGCTTAGAATCTCCACTGGTGTCCCAGTTAAGTGCCTAGTCTTCATCTTGCTTATGGCATCAGAAGGTCTAAGGCTCTTGGGGCAACATGCTGTGCAATTTCCTATAGCCCTGCATCAGTATAAACGCCTTTGGTCCTTTGTTATTGCCTGCAATCTCTCATTTGAAAAATCATCTCGACTGGAAAAAAAACATTAGTCAAACAACTAACAAGTAATTGAAAGGAAAAATATGAACCATTTTTTGGTATGTTTTAATTCGAAGAATTAACCTGTCCGAGATCCATCGATAGGTATTGATCAAAGCTGCAGGTCCAATGAACTCCTCGGGATTCCACCAATAAGAAGGGCAAGAAGCGCTGCAGCAAGCACATAATATACATTCGTATAGACCATCAAGCTTCTTCCTCTCTTTTGGTGTTTGCCTGTACTCTTTCCCGTCTGGCGGAGGCTTTCGTGTCTTTAGCCATGGCTCAATGGACCTGCATTATCAAAAACTTAACTCCCAACATATAATTGTCCAAGGTGGATATATGGTAAATTATATGACATGTACGGTACATTCAATTGAAAATATTTTTTTCATCTAAGCTATATATTCTATACAAAAAGAACATTCAAAACTCCACACAAAATAAGATCACACGTATGGCTGGATCCTAAATTCATCACTATATTGTCAATGTGAAAGGTTAAAAAAATACATTTATATGTAGTGTAACTTTCATAAACTTAAGTAACTTGCATAAACTTACGGCGGCTCTTGTTAACACCTACACTCGTTCAATTCGTTCAATATTTCTCCAACCAAGTTGAGTTTACCACCCACGGTGTGGTTTGTACACATGCAAATTTTCTATTTCCTCGTGATTGGTTAGACTAAATATTTGAAAATATACTTTTTTTAAATTAATAGAAAATGACTTCTCTAGTGACCCAAGAGAAGTCATGTACCATATTCAAAAGAGTAGCATTGTACACCCGCCCCTCATGCTACATATCACTTTTGTCAGTATGTATTCAACAAAATGAAAAGTGTGCAGAGTATGTTATATATCGACATTTGGTGGGAAATTAGATATGATGATTTGGAAGGATGGGGGAGGGGAGAGGGTGATTTAATATGATAATTTGGGAGGGGGGATTTGATATGATGATTCTTCAATCTACGTTTGCCTCTAAATGTTTTTAGTGATCCTCTTACGTGGTTCTAACACCTATTGATAATGTTAATAGCCAAGGTTAATTATGCTTTCTAATTCATTCTCAACCTTCTCTAAGTAAAATAAATGGTTTCCACTCGGTAACCAAACAGTAGGTAAGAAAACTACTACTTTTCCTGGAAAAAAAAATTGTTCCTACCACACACACCCATAAGCTCAAGTAATTTTCAGCCGTGATAACCAACCCTGAGATTAGACTAAATTAAGTTGTCAATACGTCCTAACATGAAAAATACGAGTAAGTAGTGCTGATCGACTACCACAGATTCTTTAGTAAGCTTAAACTAATGTGATAACTTCTAACATCCATGCCAAGCATGTCTAATACCGATACAATTAACTGATGCACAAATATATAATCGAAACGAAATAAGTCGATCGATGAAATGAGAGAAGGAGATGAGGGGAATTACTTGTACTGCTGATAGAAATCAGTGAGGTCGGCGACCAAATCTTTGATGACAACCTATGATCATAATAATGTACTTTAATCCATACCCAAAAACTCACATGCTTGGAATCCCCTTTCTTCCCCAAATTCCACCATACCTAGGTTATTCTAACCTTCTCCAAATTCTCTCCTAGCAATTCTACCGCATAGGAAACGTAATACAAAGATTGGGGAACGAAAACCTTACCTTAGGGATGAATTTTGACAGAAAAAGAAAGAAAAATGCCTGGAAATCGCCTAGCCCTTCTCCAAAAATGAACTTGTGAAAATTTGAAGCTTTGAGGAATGTTTCTGCATTAAAATCTCATCGGCCCGCTATAGCGGTCCTCGCTCCGCTATAGCGGTAGGCTGCCGCTATAGCGATCTTAAGTGGGTTGACCGCCCCTTGACCGCCGCTATAGCAATAATTTCCACCTCTATGGCGGTGGCCACTATCGCGCTTGACCACGCTCATTACGGACAGAATGTCCAGAAATCTGTCAATTTTGGCCATTTGGCAACACACTTGCTTCTCCCGATGACCTGAAGTAACCCTTTCAGGTCAAACGCGATTTCGGGAGTTCTACTAACCCAAATGAAATTTTGAAAAGTCCCTCAGACTCCTTTATGTCTTGACTACACAGAAAACTAGCTTAATACAAGACACCTAAACCCATCCTTACCCGAATTTCCCTAGGCTCTACCTCGCTCCAAAACTGGCCGAGGATTCAAACTCCCAAATCCAGAGTTTTCTAACTCTAATACCTGGCACGATTGGACTACCCGTAACGAAGAACCCGATCATTACAACAGATACCAATTTACCCATCGTTCGTCCCCGAACGATTCTCTACGACGGAGGGAGAGAACAAGCCCATCCCTCAATCTTACTGCTCTACCATGACAGCGTAAATATAACCTTATGCAAACCACCGAAAACCTCCCAGTCCCTTGGTATACCCAACTCAGCCAAAAATTTAACGCACCTCCACTCTATCAAGGAATTCCTTCCTTCGAGATGCACAGGGTAACTGGATTACCCCTCCCCGAGGGTCCAAGAAACCCGGAGCCTCATCGAAACACTGGAGCAGAAGAAACTCAACGAACTAACCCAAACAATTTCCATGCCAACGGAACTA
Organism: Jaltomata sinuosa; assembly: GCA_003996215.1. Taxonomy (NCBI): domain Eukaryota; kingdom Viridiplantae; phylum Streptophyta; class Magnoliopsida; order Solanales; family Solanaceae; genus Jaltomata; species Jaltomata sinuosa. The sequence goes on from QJPP01001548.1 coordinate 295,416, forward strand.
GATCTCACCACGGCGACCCATTTCCCGCTATACTCGGAGTTCTACAAACCCGAACTCCATCCTAGCCTGAGATTTTGTCAACTCTCACCTTAGGGGGAACTCTACCTGGGCACTTACACCCTAGCCGAGGCTAAACCTGGTACACCCTACCTCTCAAAGAGCAGTAACACTGGGTATTATCATGGTCGAAAAAGAGAGACAAAATCATAAAGAATCCATTTTAATAACCCCATTCTCTTGATTGACCCTACCTCTAAGGATCATCAATAATAAACCGATCAATAATCACCCTCATAGCCTATGAATAGTGTCCAACACTACTCAGTCAATTATGGGTCATCTTACCAAATTCTACCTGGGTGACTATACCCACCAACGGTCAATCACAAACTCACCAATACCCCGGACTACCATGTCTACCCTTTCCTTTTTACCGCGCATGGATGCTAAATTTCAGGCCAAATGCCTTATATGCATACTATATTAGTCCTATAGACTATTTCCTTGTTTCACATAGCAGCTCGTAACGTAACCATTTCCCTTAGATGCCTCGGGAATGACATGAAAAACCAGGGAAAGCAGGGTAGGCATTCTGCCCCGCGCCCTTCTGCGGTAGCAGTAAAAATCCCGCTATAGCGGGATCGCCGCAGCGGTCTAATCCCGCTATGGTGGTCCTAACAGTAACAACCCAAAAATTCAAAATTTCCAGCAAGTGTATCCTTCCCCTTCCCCGGTTACCATTGTCTAGTCCTGTAAATCCCACCATGGTCTTAAACCACCCTTAGGACCATTCCTGGCATCAAACACATCACAATTCAGCATAAAATATTATCAATCACAAAGAGTTAACACTAGACAATTGTTCCCAATAATATCTTCCCACCATTACACACTAATGACTCTTTTGTTCCCATGGTTCCCAACCAAGTCCCGACTGTCCTGAAACCGAAGCATCCCTACAGTCACAGTTCCCAATCCCTTTCTCTTACCATCTATACCAATGATAAGTCTATACACGAATGTAAAAGCAAACCATTCCAATTGGGGCCTACCACAATTTATTACCAAAGCAAATCACAAACCTTTATGTCAGAATAAATTTACTGAAGTCACGATCAGAAGTTATCACAAAAGAAAATTTCCTTACCAAAATCCCCGCTATCAAGCAATGATAGCCCCTTTTTCCCCTTGGTTCCCAACCAAGTCCCGACTGTCCTGAAATCAAAGCTTTCCTACAGTCGTAAATCCTTTTTCCCTCACCATCTTAACCAATGATGAGTCCTTTCTCGAAAGTAATATTAAATTTTACTCTGCACACATAGTGTTTTATCACCAACCAAATCATACCAATTCAATTGATGACGACCTTTAGACCCACAATTTCATAGTAAGGCAACCAATCACATACCAATCAAGAAATCATACAAGTACTGTAACACACAAACAATTCGGTTTCAGACTACAACAAAATCAAGTCACCTAATTTACTCTCTATTCATCCCATGGATGACCATTAGCCGATCATCCATGTCTTACCATAACTCCTGCTATTAAGCAATAATAGCCCTTGTCCCTAGTACTTATTCACATATCAACCACTTGAAACCTGAGTTCCCACAAGTATATATATCATTTTTCCTTATCATTTTTACCAATTATAAGACCCTGCTCCGCATTTAGCATATTGTTTTCCACTTGAATTACAAAACAAGAACTCCTTCAATTATTAACACATAACCAAGTTAAGACTCCTTGCCAACCACAAATTTCAAAGTAACTAAAGTAACTACACACCACACAATCGCGGTCATTCAAATAATGCAATGCATGCAATCATGAGTCTCAAGCTCTAACACTCAATCAAACCAGTTTCATCACCTTTCATTCGCTTCATGGATGACCGTTAGCCGATTCATCCATCTTTTACATATCCTCCCAGGCCAGATACCAATTGGAACCTTCCTGGTTCCAATTTCCCTTGCTTGTTTGTCATACCCGGAGTCCAATGACATCCTTCACCTTGTTGAGATACCAATTGGAATCGAGAGATACCAATTGGACTCAACCCATACAAGCAAGTAACGAAACCACACAAAAAGGAATAAAAGAAGAGAAGTGTTTCCTAGAATGCTTCATAGCTTCCCTAGGATTAGATGTGGACGTCTATACACCAATCCGTGGGACTCTATTCGACATTTTTCTCTTGTACTGGGAGACCGGTAACCTAGGCTCTGATACCATTTGTCACGACCCAACCTACCGAGTCGTGCGGGCGCCTACTTTAATCACCTAGATAGACGAACCCTTACCATCCGTCCAACAGGTAACATGCATAAATTAAGTAAACCATTAAATTAAGCCATCTTTATACATGACTGAAATCCTTTCTTTACAAAATCCTATTCAGAAATAGGCTACATAAGAAATTGCGGAAAAATCCTTACAACATTTTAAAAACACCCTCCCCTAGGATCTAGTTTAAACAGGTACAAGAGCTACTACAAGATGACACAAGAGATAAAAGACTCAACTTCCGCCATGGAAACGAGGACAAAAGTTGCTGGAGATCCCGTCGCCGTGAACCTATGAAACATCACGAACATGCAACCATACTATACCAAAAAGGTATAGCAAGAGTAGATTCAGTACAAACACACGTACTGGTAGGCATCATCGGTCGACCCAAATCCATTCCTACCATCATATAAGAAAACAGGAAAAGACATGAAATAAACATTATAGCTCCCTCCTTCACCTTTAACCTTGACCCTGACATCTAGGACTTCCCAAGTCACCTTGTCACCTAGACTTCCCAAGTCACATTTAACCTTTACCCCAGTCAACTACCTTGACTAAATATTCAGACTTGACCCGGCTAGTTGCCGAACAAAAACCACTATTATACCCAAGTATTACCTACCATTTTTCAGCACTTTCCCGGACCTCTAGGACATCTTTACCACCTGGTTATATTAACCAAATAACCACACCCAGACTCTCCATATTCCTCTATGTTTACCAATCACATGCAACTCACCTAGGAACCATTCACACCTTCAATGACAACAGAGTTATATCTAAATCTCTTTCTCATCCCAAAACCCGGACCCTCCAAGGATCCTCTAACCATACCTAAGTGTTCAACAGGCTACCCGGTCTACCCCAAGACCCATCCTTATGGTTATTAACGCAATTAATATTTGACCGTCATTAGTACACTTAATGGCAATAAAACATGAACTCATAACCTCTTTTACATAGTCCGGACCCACCCGGATCCCCCTAACACATCTAGGTGTTAAACATGACAACCCGGTCTACACCAAGACCAACTCATAACATGATGCAACAACCTGACCTACACCAAGACCAACTAATAACATGATGCAACAACCCGACCTACACAAAGACCAACTAATAGCATGATGCAATAACCCGGTCTACACTAAGACAAAACTAATAACATGATATAACAACCCGACCTACACCAAGACCAAACTAATAACATGATATAACAGAATTCCCGATCACTCAAGGACCACCATTGTACATCACGATTCAATAGAAATAGACTGGTCCACTCACGGAACCAATAATAATCAATGTGATACAAGTCAACATGCAATTTGCAATAAAGTAAACCCGTACCATGCGTGGTACCCGAGCCAACCGAATAGTAACCTATACCAGGCGTGGTATTCGAGCCAAACGAATGTCAATAACCAGAGTCAATAGATGAACACACATAACTTGTAAAACCAACAAGTAAACACCGTTCAACACAGACTGTAAATAGGAACCTAGACATTCCACACAACTTTACTAAGCAATGTAAAACATACAATCACTTAGACATGAGTACATAAATACGCAACATTCACAGGAAATCATAAGCCATCACCTACCCTTTTCCGGGTACAACTACGAACCATCAATTCCAGTCCAAAGACTATTCCCCGGTTCACCCTTTTTATTTGATAAACATTCAAGCATGCGACACGCTTCCCTTTTCTAACCTTAGCAATACCGCCGCTAAGCCTCAAGCGATAAACATTCCTGAAACCCCACCTAGGAGCTTCCTATTCCCGTTTCCCGTGCTCCTAAGCACTTTCTCGGTTCCCCGAACCTTTCCGACATGCTAATCCCTCAACCCATCATTTTATCACGACAATATGAATAAGTTGAACACATAATACCATTCACAAGACCAGCCATTCCGTATATCCTAGAAATAACACAACCATTCCCGAATTCGCCAAACTCCGTGCCCGGAGGCCTAAAACATGAATTCTTCATTTCTACTATACAACAAGTATGGAAAGTAAACAGGTCTAACTACTCATGAAACCTAGCCTAGGGCGCCAAGAAGCTGCAACCATGCATTTTTGGCTCCGTGGAGGCATTCCTGGAGGTCCTGCAGGCCCAGATCCATGGTTTCGCATCCTTTTTACCAAGATTCCTTTCTCGTTCTTGGTCTAAAAATAACACACATCACATACAATTAACACACAAGGCCTGCATATTAACCGGACTATACCAAATCCCCAAACCCCAGGCCAGCCAAGATCATCCCACCCTTTTCCCAGGTTTTCCACCGCTAAATCTCCTAGTTCTATCATTTTTTATGGATAAAACAGGGAATTAAACAACCTATGATCATAATAATGTACTTTAATCCATACCCAAGAACTCACATGCTTGGAATCCCCTTCCTTCCCCAAATTTCACCATCCCTAGGTTATTCTAACCTTCCCCAAATTTCCTCCTAGCAATTCTACCGCATAGGAAACATAATACAAAGATTGGGGAACAAAAATCTTACCTTAGGGATGAATTTTGACGGAAAAAGGAAGAAAAACGCTTGGAAATCGCCTAGCCCTTCTCCCAAAATGAACTTGTGAAAATTTGAAGCTTTGGGGAATGTTTCTGGATTAAAACCCCATCGACCCGCTATAGAGGTCCCTGCTCCGCTATAGCGGTCCTGCTGTAGAGGTAGGCTGCCGCTATAGCGGTCTTAAGTGGGTTGATCGCCTCTATAGAGGTAATTTCCACCGCTATAGCGGTGGCCGCTATCGCGCCTGACCGCGCTCTTCACGGACAGAATGTCCAGAAATCTGCTAGTTTTGGCCATTTCGCAACACACTTGCTTCTCCCGATGACCTGAAGCAACCCTTTCATGTCAAACGCGATTTCGGGAGTTCTACTAACCCAAATGCGGTTCTGAAAAGTCTCCCGGACTCCTTTATGTCTCGGCTAAGCAGAAAACTAGCTTAACACAAGACACCTAAACCCATACTTACCCAGATTTCCCTAGACTTTACCTCACTCTAAAATTGACCGAGGCTAGCCTAGCCCATAATTTCAAACTCCCAAACCCGAAGTTTTCTAACTCTAACACTTGACATGATTGGACTACCCGTAATGACGGACCCGGTCGTTACACTTCCAATGGAAGGCCATGCCATTTGGGCTAAAACCTGCACAGTCCTTATTCTAAAGGCCATGATCAGAATCTTTCATCCCATTCTTCACACATTACGGGTTTACATTGATGACATATTACTGTTCAATAATACTTTGGAGGAGCCATCTGAAGTTGCTTCGCCATTTCCATGACCTGATAAAGGAACATGTAATCATGTTCTCAGCAAAGAAAATATTCCTTGTTCAATAGGAGATCAATTTTCTGGACATGCATTTCATTCATGGCCATACAACCTTGGGCCTTATATTTGCCAAGAATTACTCAAATTCCCAGACACCAACTTCACAACAAAGCATCTTCAGCAATTTTTTAAGTGTGATTAACTATCTTAGATATTTTATCTCTAATGTCTCTACATATATTTCTCCACTTAACAAAATGCTCAAGAAGAATGCTCCATGCAAAAAAGACCAGGATGAAGCAATTGAAAAGATAAAAAGATATCCAAAAAGGTAAAAATGCTCTATATCCCCTTAGATGGAAAGAGAATATTATAGACTGATGCCCTCAACGAATATTGGAGCGCAATTCTATTGGAAGAAAAATATGGCCAGCGAAAAATTTAAAGAAGCTGAACAACATTATCATTCTACATTCAAAGAGATTCTTAATGTAAAACACATAATCAAAAAAATTAATTTCTTCTTAATTCACACAGAGTTTCTGATTGAAATGAATATGAAGACCTTCCCAAAAATAATCCAGATAAATCAAAAGATAATTCTGCACCTACAAATTTTCTAATGGAACAATGGTTCTCCTCATATAAATTTCTAGTTAAGCATTTCAAGAGAAAAAATAATATTCTGGCAGACTTCCTATCCAGACCTGATAAGTTTTCCAAAAGGTTTTTGTCAGAACAGAACAAGCACAAAAAGAAGCCAACAAGCAAAATATTCATGTTGTCGAATACACCACCAACACCCTCAAATTAACAATGTACCATCTGATGATGCTTGATGATGTGTGCAAGATAGTCACCATTTATCTGCACAAATTACCCACACCAGTTTACCGCGCAAGTTAATCCCTAGAAAAAGCTCTTACCCAAGTCAAGACAAATCCCTTAGTTGGTTTTCAAATGGCTACCCACCAGCTTACAACTTGCTTATACACCAGCTTATAAGCCACTTATCCACCTGCTTACAAATTGCCTACACACCAGCTTACAAGTTTCTTATCCACCTACTTGTAGCAAAGAAGAAAAAAGTGGACCCTACTTTCACATGTCGTCACATGCTTCCTGATATAAATATTGCGGCTTTCACATATTTGCATATGCTTAGTCATGCTTAATTTAAAGTCTCATTATTTTATTAGACTCCTTCACATGTTGGTGGGGCTTGATTTGAATAAAGTGCGTCATATATTTTATTTTATTTAGGATAATATTGTGTGTCTGGATAAGAATTTTCTATTTTTAGATAGAATAGGGCATTATTATTTTTAGAATGGTTGTCCATGTAAGATAATATTTTTCTATTTTTAGCAAATAAGCTTGTCTCGTACTAGTCTTCCTGCCTCTATATAAAGGAAGCTAGGTAGTAGTTAGGAGGGCATCAAATGATCTCCCTGTAAATTTGCTATACGAATAATATATATGTTTTCTAAATATCTCTCTTGTTTTTCTCTTCGAAAGGCATGGAAAGGCTGATCCTAAATCTAGTATAGGGTTCAAAAATATTAGGTAAGTTAACTTATTACAAATACAATGGTTATTCGATAAGTTAACTTCTTACAAGTATAATAGTTATGGTACAATAATTTTCTGAGTTTATAATAGCTAAATCTGTTAGTAGTGTAAAAGTTTAATCGAGTTGAGTAACTTGTCTAGGGAAGCCAACCCATTTTTGTAAGGAAAACCTTTTACATTTATGATCCGATTTATTGTTTGGCAAGCCATCCTTCGGATTGTAGAAGCTAGGCTTGTGGCAACCCGTCTTTCGAGATTTAGAAGCCCAGTCCCTTCTGTAATAAAATTATTGTGCAATTTCTATTGTGCTTACAATGTCGTTACCTTACTTGCAATTTTTATTGTGCTTGCAATCTCATTACCTTGCCAGCTATTTTTGGCGCTCGAATATGCTATTAAGGCACACTTCCCCTTCATCCAGAGTTATGCAAACATCCCCATCAACGATCTCAAGTGGAGTGTAAGAAAGGACCATACTGTTTAGGGTTGCTCGATTTTCAGAGAACAGCTTTGCCCACGCTTTCTCTAGTGATTTCGCGGTCTTTGCTGCTGAAATCTGCTCCCTTTGTGCACTTGATTCCTCCTGTGATTTTTCAATATCCACTATTGGGTTCTGCCTCAGAGATTTCCCCACTGGTGCTACCACCAATTTTTGCTTATCACCACTTCCACACAAATTGGATTGAGAACTTAGGGTTGCAGCTCTAAGGTTGAGTTTCTTACTCGTTGAAAGAATCCCCAATTTCAGAGAGCTAGGTTGAAATGGAGGTCCCGGCGGCATCACTAGTTGTTCACTTCCATCTTCCAAGGTCTCAGCTAATACACTAGCACTTACAGAGCTTCTGACAGTCGCGAGTTGTTCCTTGCGAGGTCTCCCCCTCTTTCTAGCCATGGCTATTCATGATCGCGGCAGGGTATCTTATTTTGATTTTTTTTATGAAATATGTTACTAATTAATACTTTTACATTAAATGAAAATATGTAATTCAAATACCTAGCTAGTCCATTATAAATAATATCTAATATTTCTTATAAGATGTATGTGTCACACATTAAAGTTTGTCTTCATCTAAAAAAGTTTATTTAATTTTTTATCACTGTTTTTTTCTTAAAATAAAAAAATATCTGACAATATAATTAGACTTATTTAACCACACTGTTGTAGTTATATTATGACAAAAAATATATTTTTATAATTATTATAGTGTGTAAATACTATGGAAAGTGGTTACCATTCTATAAATTAGATTACCTAGTAATTGCACCATAGCTCCCAAATACATAGGAGTGCGCATCGATCGGTTCAATTTTATATATTATCGATTTGGTTTATCAATTTTTGGTTTGTCAACATGCAAAATCAATAATCAAATCAATAAAATATTCGTTATCAGTTTTCGATTAATCGATTTTGGTCTTTAACGGTTTGATGTTTGGTTTAACCGATAAGAAAATGCTTCTATAATTTTTTTTGCTTTCTCTTATTTTCATTTACATATATATACACTATCTTCATGCATAAAAGTCTATACAAATTACAAGCATAAGCAAATTTAAATATGTTATTACTAAAAAAAACTTATTTTCTTTCTTGTTAACTAACAAACTTGAATGCAGTAGCAACGCTAGCAATCAATCTCTCGAAAAGAAAAACAACACTGATAGGTAGAACCCCACCAAACCAACGTCTTTAGAAAGAAAACAACAACAATGAGACAACAACTATAAAACACAAAAAAATAATAGGGTATATATTTAAAATCTAAAGCCATTATTATAACTATGGATAAAAATATAGTTTTAGTATAATCTTATTGGATATCGGTTTAACCATTAACAAGAACCTTAAAATCAAAACCGAACCGAGAGTCCAATAAAAAAATTTACAAAACCGTTAAGAAAATGTTAACCCAATAACCCGATAACAATAAACCAATAACATTTTTATCGGTTCGATTTATTGGTTAAATCAGTTTTTGCACACCCCTACAAATACACGTTGAGAACATGTTTGAAAAGCCATTTTGAAATTGGATTAGAATGTAATTATACAATTTTGGCACGTTTGTCTTATCAAATAATTAGCTGCGTGTAAGCGGGCGTAATTGAAGGGAACAATTTGCACTCTTTAATTTCTTGAAAATTAAAAATCGCTAATAATTATTTATAAGTTTTAAATTTATTTTTAATTGTTTTATCTTTAAATTTATTTTTAATTTTTATTTTTATTTTATTAAATATATAATTCTCTTTACATTATTTATCTTTCATTGACTTCTCTTCCAACTAACCTTTACTTTGTGTGTTTTCACGTAATTTCTCATATTTTATTTCTTTTTTTCATTTACCTTAGCTATGTTATTATTTTAATTTTTTAAAGCTATACCTCTTAATAACAAGAAGATTGAGTCGTTTATATAAACTTTTGACTTATAATGAATGATGTCATAAAGTTGAATTCCATTGTTGAATGTTATAGACAAACCTACCTTGTTTCTTTTTCCCATTTACCTTAGCTATGTTATTATTTTAATTTTTTTGAAACTATCCCTCCTCCTAATATGAGGAAAAATGAGTCGTTTATAAATTTGGCTTATAATGAATGATGTCATAAAGTTGAATTTCAGTGTTGAATATTATAGACAAACTTGGCTTATACTGAGTGGGGTTAAAATTGCTCTAATTAACTAATTTAAAATATTATTTATTTGAAAATTATATATAAATTTTTTTACAATATTAATTACAAATCTATAATTATTTAATACCATAATTTAAGAGGCAATATGTGTAATAGTTATTTATAGAGGAAATTTAGTATTAATGTAATCAAACATTACCTTCGTAATTACAATGTAATTAAACTATGACAAACCAACACAGCTTTGCAATTACCATACTACTCCCTCGGTCTCATTTTATATGACTCACTTTCCTTTTTAGTCAGTTCTAAAAAGAAAGAATGACACATTTATATATTTAGTAACAATTTAACTTTAAAATGCTCATTTTACCCTTAATGAAATGATTTACAACCACACAAATATTTAAGAGTCATTTTAGATCAGTCTTTCTTTCTTTCTTAAACTCCGTGCCAAGTCAAAGTAACTCATATAAAATGGAACGGAGGGAGTATATAATTATTAAGGTTGTATAATTACAACCTTAGTAATTAGACAAAATCCAAATCCAATACAAACTGCAGAGTGATTTTCCAAACCAGCCCTACCTTAGTAATTAGACTAAATCCAAATCCAATACAAACTACAAAGTGGTTTTCCAAACCAGCCGTAAAGAAGAATTGGAAACTCTTATGATTTTTATCTTTCAAAATTATTCAACTTATGATTTTTATCTTTCAAAATCACTTAACTAAATTTATCATAAAAAAAAATCTATATAGCAAAATAAATTATTTTTTATACCATAAAAAAAATTATTTATCAAAATTATGGCAAGTTGCAAGGTACATTAACCAAAAAAAAAATACTTGACTATTTGAAGACAAATTATCTGTGAACTTGGTTTGAAAAATAAACACATTTTTAAAAAGCAAAAAAAAAAAAGCAAAAAAAAAGCAAAAAAAAGAGGACAAAAAATGAGAACTAGAATAAACTAACCTACCATGTTCCTTACCACAACTTCCCAATCACATGCAGAGCTTAAAAAAAATTATTTAAAATTTAGTAAAACACATTTTTGGCTCTTTCTTTATAGGAAAATTAAATGACGTACCAAATATTTATGTCTAATTACGCTCTATATCAACAGTTTAATTCAGTAATATTTCACAGTAGAAGGTTTAAAACTCTTGATACACTCAACTATATTTGTATTTGTATACATGTATTTGTATTTGTATGTCGAGATTTCACAAAATATACAATACAGATTTGTATTTGTATGCCGAGATCTTATGAATTTGTATTTGTATGCCGAGATTACTCTAATGGATTTCTATTTGTATGCCGAAATTTACAGATTTGTATTTATATGTCGAAATTACTCTGTTTATATTTATATGCCTGATATTTTTATGCCGAAATTATACGGTTGATATAAAAAGTGTTGATACGAATTATAATTAGATAAAGTTTCGTATGGAAATATCATTAAGTTCCTATTAATTTGTGTTTTTGAAAGTTTATCTTCTTTATAATACTAGGGTGTATGGACTGAAGGAGGTTTAAAGAGTATACAGTTTTATTTGCAAAAGTTTGAAATTGAAAAGTGAACGATATGTTTAAATTTAAATATTTTGGACACTTTCCAATTTATGAGTATATGCCATAAGTCGTGAAATGTAAACATATCAAGATTGAAAAAACAAGCTTATAACTTCCTTCATTTCAATTTGTTCGTTTTACTTTCTTTTTTAGTTCATTTTAAAAAGAATATTAATTTTCGTTTTTGATAACTCTTTAATTTCAACTCTCCCATGACATATTTAATATCACAAATTAAAGATATTTTGATACATCCTACATGTCTTTAATTTAAGATTGCTCTCTTTTCAAATCCTTATTTAGTACATAAATCATACTCCCTCCGTCGAATATTAACAACTGTCCATCCTACCATAAATAGTTATCCTAAATTATTTGTCTATTTACTAAATCAAAGACAAAATTAATTAAACTTTCATATTTTACTCTTACCATTAATGTTTTTTGAAAGCCTAAATAAATTTATAAGTTTCAAAATGTGTTATCATGCTCATGCTCTAAGAGGAAAATGGCACAGGTTTTTCTTTTTCATCATATTAATATGACAATGATTGCAACTTATAGTGTTTTTTATATAGTTTTCAAATATAAATTTAAATTTAAAATATTAAATTAATTTAATTCAGTTTAGCTTTAAAGATTAGTTAAATTAATTTTCATAAAATAAAACGTGATAAGTAAAAATGAATGAAGGAAGTAAACGGTAAGAACTCAATTGATAAATTAATAAATAAAATTAACAGATCATGAAAGTAGAGGACGTATATGTCAACTTTTAGTGGGGGAGTACTACGCATTTTAGGTCATTACTTGCAAGACCCATATTATGTGATATGGGATGATCAAATTGTCCTTAATCATTTTTTAAAATGACAAAAAACTGACATGACACCACTATTTCTATAATATAGGAAAATTTTATTTTAATTAAAAAAACAGGTTTTTTGGGCATCTTTTTGTAGCAATTAAAACACAATTTTTGTCTTCAAATAGTGAAGTAATTTATTTTTTCATGTCAAATTTGTTTTAATGATAAATTGAGTTGAGTGATTTTAGAAGATAAATTTTTTAAGTTGAATGATTTTATTAATACGAAAGAATTTGTTAGATAAATTTTCATAATTAAGTAATCTTTTGAGATATTAACTCCTGAATTAAAGTATATATTAATATACAATTACAAGAAAAATTAAGGTGACATGACATACGTACCATGGGGCCACAGGAGGGAAGGTGAAGAAAGAAACATTGAAGAAATGGCTTTTGGTTAGGATTATCAGGGCTCCATCTATAGATTCTAAATTCCTTAATCTTCTTAGATTTATCATCAGATCTTTTGAGGTTGGCAACAGACTCCATTGCTTCTTCTCCATGTTGTTGCCCAATTGGGTGCCCTTCAAGTATAGGAAACTTATTAGATTCTTTCTTGGTCAAACGCCCCACATTTTTCAACCCTTGTTTTATCAAGTTCCTCGACATTTTTCCCTTCTTTGAAGATTGTAAGAAGAAGACGACTTATCTGCTCTTAGCTGTTGTTATAAGAGAGAGAAATTATATACTTGCATGCATGTACAGAAATTGATTAAAGAGAGACACCTGGTTGCACGTGTCAAAGCTTGACGGTGATTCAATTCATAACGCAACTTGACACCCCAAACTTATCCGATTCAAGTAAAATTTGAAGAGATTGAAATACTCCATCCATCTAGTTTTAATTGGCCATCTTGTTATAAATTTATATCCTAAATTATTTATTTATTTATTAAATTAAAGTAAAATTAATTAATTTTTTTTTACTTCTATAATTAATAGTTTTTAAAAGTCTAAATAAATTTATAAGTTTTAAATTTATTCATATATTCTATGTTATTTCATTAATGTGGATATATTTTTCATAAATAATTTTGATATTCATCAATATACATGAATTAGTAAAATTAATTATCTTATTTATAATTTCTTAAGTACCTTATAAAATAGTAAGTAATCGATTAAAATGAGATGGAGTACTTTTTAACCTGTCTACCATTATCCTATCATATGAATTAATTGGAGATCTAGTGTAGAGTCGATGAGTATGGTTATAAATTAAATGGGAGAGAAGAGGTAAAATATTACTTCCACAGTTAAGGGTTTTTTTGTTATTGGCTTCATGAGTTTAACAGAAAAAGGATTTTTTTTTTAATCTTCTCATAGTGAAGCATACTAAATAATCAAAAGTAAGCAAATGATTTACTATTTCTTCTTGAGTCTACTTAAGTTAGAGTGAATTAACTCGACCAATTATGAGGCATTTTAGTTATTCGAAGAACTAAACAATTATCAAACTTTAGAAGAAACTGGACTGAATCAACGACGTTAAGGTGCATATTTGCGATTCAAATTCAAATCATTTCATAAATTAGTCATAGTCTAAGAATGAAACTAATAATACTTGATAGTTTAGAGGGTTTAACGAGCTAAAAACTTGGATGATCACTCAACTTTGAGTAATTGACCACTATAGTCACTCAACTTTGTTTCGTCTTTCAAAAGTCACTCAACTTTGGGTAATTAACCTTCAAAGTCACTCAACTTTGTTTTGTCTTTCAAAAGTCACTAAACTTTGCCAAATTAGCTTCCATGATCATTATTCTCCTAAATATAATTTTTGGTAGTATTTAATAATGTAGCACTTGTAAATTTTTAGAAAAAAAATATTTTAAAATTAATATTTAATTATTAATTTCTCAGTTAAATTTGTTGTTCTTATTTTCTTGTTTTTAATTTATTTTTGTTTTTCTTGTTATTTTCATTAATCGAACTTAATATGACGTTGTCTTAAATATAAATATTTAGATATGTTACGAGATATACTCAAATTCGTATTTTCTATAACCGATTAATCATCTTATCTTAGCAACTTCATATTTTTATTTTATTTTTGCATCATCTTACCTTAGCAACTTCATATTTTTATTTTATTTTTCTCTCGCATTATTTTTTATTAATTAAATTAACAAGATATTAATTTAAATATAACTTTAGATATATTAATGGGATATATACTCAAATATTAAATTCATTTTTAAATATGGATCCACCCTGCTCGTAGACAAACTACATATAAAGAAAATAATAGTACATAATAACCACCTATAGTTTCAATAAAAAAAATGATATAATAAAAAAATCTCTTAAATTTTATATTATGATTTTCCTACATTTTAATATAAAAGTTCCCTATGACACAAATTTTAGCAAGAAAATTATCTCCTGGAACCACTGATAATTTGAATATATATATATATATATATATATATTACTAATTATTGTACATCTTAACATAAAACTTTCTGTAAAAAAAATTATGTAACTAAAAGAACACCATAAAGTCGATCTCCTTAGCGTTTTCAACAAACTTAAATAAGTAATTAAGTCAAAATTTTACCAAACCTTAATGCTACATCAAATTTCATGTAATTTTTATTTTTTGATAACTTTAAAGTTGCATCCTAACCATACATAAATTTAATCTGAGACTTAATTTTAGGTTCTAATTGCATATATCAAAGTATAGAGCAATCAAAATTAAATTTTAACTCTATAAATTCTGAATTTTAAAAATATTATTTCAAATGATAAAAAATTAGGTTCTAAATTTAATACTTGCACATATTTAATAAATATCTTAATATAAATATATCATTCTAAATATAATCAGTTACATAAAACATGAATTTGACTATTTAAATATATCCGCTAACATGTATAAAGTGATTTTTAAACTAATACCTTATTAATTTAATCTAATAAAGAATAGCGCGAGAGAAAAATAAATAAAAATTATGGAGCTACTAAGATAAGATTATATAATCAGTTATAAAAAATACGAATTTGACTATTTGAGTAATCAGTTATAAAAAACACGAATTTGACTATTTGAGTATATCTAGTAACATATTTAAAATATTTATATTCAAGACACCACCATATTAAATTCAATTATTGATGAATAACAAGAAAAACAAAAATAAATTAAAAAACAAACAAAAAAAATAATATTTATTTGAGAACTTAATAATTAAATATTAATTTTAAAATTTTAAAATATTTTTTCTAAAAATTTACCGCGTTCACATTATTAAATCGATACAAATATTACATTTTATGGAATAATGACCATGGAAGCTAACTTGGAAAAGTTGAGTGACTTTTGAAAGACAAAACAAAGTTGAGTGACTATGGAGGCCAATTACTCAAAGTTGGGTGACTTTTGAAAGACAAAACAAAGTTGAGTGACTATAGTGGCTAATTACCCAAAGTTGAGTGATCATCCAAACTTTTAACTCAGGGTTTAACACTTAAAAGTTATAGTTAAGATAGGTAATGTAAATTAGAAATAATTTAAATATGAAGCTAATAAAAATGTGAGAGTTTAAGAGGATTTTGATCTGTTAGGACTCGTGAAGTTTTGATGATTGACAAAACAGTGGAACACGTACATGAAACATATTATACTACATGTTCCATCATGCAGATTCTAACTTGCATTAGAATTCTTTGAAAAGAAGGAGTCTCAAGTAGAAAAGATCTCAAAAGTCTTCACAAAGCACGAATCAGATAAGAGTCTACATATAATAAGGAGTATACATATGAATAGACCAAGAGAGTCCAAGAACCAAGGAGAGTCCAAGAAAGAAGAGAGTCCAAGAACCAAGAGAGTCCAAGAAAGAAGAGAGTTCTTGTGGAATTAGAAGTCTACTTACGTAAGAACTCAAAGTCTGCACAAAGTATAAATCAGAGTTAGTGTTTGACTACAACACTCAAGAAGGGAGTTCAAGAAGCATGGGAAATGGGAATCCTTATGAAGTTAAAAGTCTACTTGATTGTGAAGATCAATGATAGTTATAAATACTCAAGGACTTGATTTCAAAACGAAACTCAGGCACTTATACTGAGAGAAAAAAAGATAGAACACGAGTAAATAAGCAAGAACAATATTTGAGAGAGTTCTATCTACCTATCCAAGTGATGTCAGTATGAAGAACCAGATTGAAGAACTTGTTCCACAGGACTATATTTTACGGTTCTTGAGTCTAGTTTTGAGTATTGATTAAATTTAGTTGTAATCTTCATGCTTTCTTAGTACCAGTGTGTTATAAACTGGTTTAGGAGTTTAGTCTTCCAGTTGAGATAACTCGAAGACTTGGGAACACAAGCCTTGAGGGATTTGTGTGTTTTTCGAAATTAGAGTTAGTTCCTAGGGTTGCAAGAGTTTTGTAATCTGATTTTCAAGTCGGAGAACTTGAAGTGGGATTCAACAGTTGGGGAGATTGTTGAAAAATAGGAATTAGAGTTTATAATTCCTTAGGTTACAGAGTTTATAATCTTTTGTTGAGAGGCTCATTGTGTTTAGTGAAGTTGGGGTTAAATCCTGTAGAGGTACATGTTGTGATTTTTTACACCTTTTGTGAGTCGGGTGTTTTTTACGTTAAACTACCGTGTTCATTACTTACTGTATTTACTGCTTCTGTTGGAATACGTCAGGCAATCCGTTTCACTCATAGGTAACTCGTAAGTAAAATTCACTAAAACACCAGGTCGTGCAGAATAACATGATCCATTATCTCATTTGAGATTATGTAGGAACTTAAAAAATTTAAATTTTGAATTTATCTTTGACTATTTTAAAAGCGTGAAATGAAAAAAGTTATTGATAAAAATACAATGTCCCAAATTGAAATACAGAACAATTCCAACAAATTCTACTAGAATTCGAAGGGTTAAGGAGTGAAATTCAAGAAAAGCTTCATGGGGTTCAAACTCAAGAAAGGATTCATGAAGTTCAAAATGAAAAATAAATTTATGAACTTAAAATTGCCAGAGTTTCAATATCAATTTTTTTTGTGGAGTTCAAAATCAAAAAATAATTTATGGAATTAAAATTTGCTGGAATTCCAAAATCAAAAAAAAATTCAAAGTTCACATCTTTCAAAACTAAGGAATGTATCTTGAGGAAAATATTTGATAGAATTTTAAAATCAATAAAAAATTCATGAGCTTTAAATTTTTATAAGTTCAAAATCAAAAAATTATATTTTATGGAGTTCAAATTTTTATAAGTTCTTCCATATTTTGAGCAGTGTTATTTTTATCAGAATTTTAAAGTGTAGCTATTTTTTTATTACCTTTCAAATCATAGCTAAAAACTCATAGCAAATCTGAAAACTGGCCGTCCCACCTAATTTTTATTTGAATTCGTGGGTTATGTAATAGCAGGTCGAAACATGTTCATCACATGGGCTAACTTCATCGGAGATAGATTACTGTTGAAACTAGGCTGATCTCTAAGTTTTGAGCTGTTTTACTACCTTTTAAGTCAATCTTCAAAGAGGACCAACATTGGCAATCTGCCTCCCCCCCTCCCCTTTCCCCCAATCATTTTTCGGGTCAATATGAAGATGAGCTATGATTGAGTATAATTTATTGGCGATGACGTTAATTGACACAATAATAAAATTGTTAGGATATACTATTAACCATGTGGTTTAGCTATATTATTATATTTTTATCCTTATGTAAAGACTGGTTATTTTATTTATTCGATTTAATAAATTTTCTATTAAATAGATCATTGTGCATACATGTGTGTTCTTTATTTATATAGTAGATAATTTAGTATATGAAGTTATTTGACTCATACACAAAAGATTAAAATTATCGGTCCTTATAAGTTATAAATATATGTTCACAATCAAAGATGAAGTTGGACAAACATCTTGATGATTCTAGCACAAGATTATATATAATTTGATCTTGATTATGGGAGTGGTTCCATTCTAACTTCTTATGCTAGTACGCTTTTGTCACGACCCAACTACCGAGTCGTGCGGGTGCCTACTCTATGCACCTAGATAAACGAACCCTTACCACCCAATCCAACACGTAAATGCGAAATTATAAAGCAAACCAAAACTAACCTCTTTCAATACAGGGAAACCCTTTACAAAAGAATACAGTAACCCATTTCTTACAACTGACAACAACCTTCCCTAGGATCTAGTCTAAACAGACACAAGAGCTACTATAGGAGTGTACAAATAAATAAAAGAAGACACAGCTTCCACCATGGGATCGAAGAGTAGAAGCTGCTGGAGATCATCATCGTCATGTACCTATGAAATATCACATACGCTGCAACCAAACTATACCTAAAAAAGTATAACAAGAGTAGTATCAGTACAAATAATACGTACTGATAGGCATCATTAATTGATCAGAATCCATTCCATACCATTATATGAGAAATCAATGGAAATGCACAATTAGTTATGATACTTCAGCCCTTCAACATCCACCTTTACCAAAACATGATATTCATCCCAATTCTTCCTATCCCTTCCGCTTCCAACTCTCTCGCTCGGGGACTCTGCACCCTGACTCGTAGGACTTCTCAAGTCGCACTTAGCCTTTAGACTTCCCAAGTCACCTTACCCTTAGAATTCCCACTAGGGCCAGACCTGGACTACCACTCCACTATCCCAGTCAACCAATATGACTCAACAACCAGGAGTAACCCAACTACCCAAAAACTGAACCAACTACATTTATGTTACTATTTACAAGTGTACAGACCACTCAAGGATCCCTAGGTCAGTTCCCAACATGATACTAACATCCAACAATACACTTCAGACTTCCCGTCTACCTTCTAACTCCCATAACATAGAACAGGTCTAACACTCATTTAATAATAACAATTAACCAACAATCTGACTAGACTATGAGTCTGTCCCTTAGCTTATCAATCACATGTAACCAATTAAGAACCACTGACAATACCCAGTGACATTAAACATATATCCTCTTCAGATGACCCAGACCACCAAGGATCCCTAGGACACCACCTATGTGTTCAACATGCAATCCCGGTCTACACTAAGACCAACCTCACATTTAAGTATAATCACCCGGCCTCTCATGGACCATATAAAATAATCACAATTCAAGAATATGACCCGATCCACTCATGGGACCATCAAAAGAATACAATAAATGCAAGTAAATCAAACCCATACCACGCGTGGTACCTGAGTCAACCATTTGTAAAACTTATACCAAGCGTGGTACCCAAGCCAATTGATAAATATCCCATACCAGGTGTGGTACCTAAGTTAACCAATAAGTAACCTGTACCAGGCATGATATCCGAGCCAATCGAATGTCACATACAATCCAACAAGTCAATCAAATAATGAACAATATCACACTTGTAAACCAACAAGCAATCAAACCCAGTTCATTTCACACTATTGACACAGGATAGCTAGACATACTCCTATTCCCTAAGCATTCAAACTTACACAATACTAAGCGATAGTACATAAAAACATATTTCATATTAGGAAAATAGTAACCATCACCTACCCCAACCCCAGGTACATAAACTCAACCTTGAATCCCGTCCGAAGACTAAATACCCATTCACCCCTTTGACACATAACAAATTACTACATCTATTCCTGAACCTTTCCCTAAGACAGATACAAATGGAAAGACCTCGCCTAACCTTGATAATTCAACCATTCTTCTTATTCTACTCTTTTATACCAAATCATTTCCAAAGATTCCCTTTTTAATTAGTCAATTATCCCGCCACTCTAGTCCCTGGGTTCTATCATCATACAACACATAATAATTATAAACAACCCAGAATATGAGAACACAATTATCCCAACTCAATCATTTTCTAGTTCAAACCAATCCAACCACATCATACCTCCAGACTCCGTGCCCGAAGGCCTAAGTATGGATTCTCCTTTTCCGTCTATATAATTAGTATGAAATGGAACCAGGTCAATCTACTCAATGAAAAGAAAACCTAGCCTACCTGGATGCCAAGCAGCTTCACAATGCATTTTACAACTCCATGAAGGCATTCCCTGACGGATGACAAGCTCAGAATCCATGATTTCACATCTTTTTAGACAAAATCTCTCCTCCCATGGCTCCCAAGTCTTGGAGTAGCCCAAGAGGGTTTTTGAATAAACCCTCGTGTGGTTTCCAACTGAGAAGGAGAAGTCTTTTATTTAAATCATGTAGCAGAGCTACTGTTTTCTACCATACCGCTATAGCGGATGGCTGCCCGCTACAGCAACAATGCTATAGCATAGAAATGTCCGCTATAGTAGAGTGACATTAGCCTGGAACAGTCTTTAAAAAAAAATCTGAAATTTCTATCACGTCACCCCATTTTAAATCAAAACATATTTAATCATTTTTGAAATTCATGATATCGTGATTTCTAAAATAACAATGGTTCAGGTTGTTACAACAGATATCAATTTACCCATTGTTCATCCCCGAATGATCCCATAGAAAAGAGAAAGAAAACTAGCCTCGGACTCTCACAGTCCTATGTGACCACGTAATTATGATTCCACAAGAAATATCAAACTTCTCCCTAATTAGTCACATTTGACACAAAAAGGAAAATTATAATCCCGCTCTAATGAGGAAATTGCCTTCCCCGAGCTACCCAATTTTTTTTTATGAGGTAACCCTTCCCGAGTACACAAGAATTTTGGGGCCTCGTAGAATATCGGAGCGAAAGAATTTGAAAAGATCTGGGAGAAACCTTTATCTTTACCAAAACTGATTGTCGTCTGCTATAGCGGACATTATTCTGCCGTAGCGGTGCTGCTATAGCGGCATGCTAACCACTATAGCGATTGACAACAGTCAAAATAGGGGAGAAACGGGTTTTCATCCCCATTCTCCTTTTTTACCTTCGAAAATACTCCTTTTCCTCCCAATCACCCTGCTTTCGATGTTGGAATTTCTAGGTAACAATCATTTCTACTTTCTCTTTTACTTCATTGCACGAATTTAGATAGGATTGCGGTAAAAAACAATGATTAGGGGTACACATTATAGTTGTTTTTTGAATTTTGAACTTAGGTTGGATTTTTGTCGGATTCTCAAAGTATGGATGCTTCCCTTATGTTTACAACGCCTCTAAAACGTTCTGGGCGTAAGAATTATGCAACTTTCAGCCAAAAATGGGCCAAAAATAGGCCAAAAATAGTGGGGAAGGTGAAGTGTTGTTCTTGGATAAGACTTATGATTTGGAAAAAAATTATGGGTTATAATGCTCAAATTCTTGTAGAAAACAGTAATATAATACCTTAGAAGTACTGATCTAAACTTGGATTGTTAAAAATGGAGTTTTTTGGTCAAGGGGCGCCATTGAAGCACCCCTTGGAGTTCTAGGATGATGAAGATCGCTATAGTGGAACCCACCACTATAGCGGTCCCGCTATAGCGAAGAAATTTCTGCTATAGCAGTTTCACTGTAGCGGACGCTCATCCGCTATAGCAGAAGACCGTGAAATAGTAGCCTTCAAGGCTTATACTTAGGAAAATTTGCCATTTTTAAAACTCATTCCTTTATGCTTATCGAGTCTAACCCCACCCCACTCCTTGCCATATTGCAGGTTAACACACTTCAATGGCTGAAGGACAAATACTCGAGTATGCCTATGTGAGATTTCCTGACGATGCTAGTCAAGAGCGGTTCCGGGACTATCACCGGTTAGGATTTTACTTCGAAAGGGCCTTTAAAATGGATGAGGTGGCTGAGAAGGCGGCCCGCCTTCTATCATAGTCTCCAAGAATTCAAATGGGGTTTGCTTGGGGTGGCTCCCCTTTCTACATGTACAGGTTGGGTGCGGAAGTTCTATGCTATACTCCCCACTGTTCGTTGGCATGATCCTAACCCCACCATCCGCCTCAGAGGGGTGGATTCTTGGACTATCAATTAGGTGCTAGGAGTGCCTCACGTCTCCAAGGCCTCTTACGAGGCCAAGGCTCAACTTTGGGATATGACTTAGTTAAGGGACACTTTGATAGATGAGGAGTTTAGAGATCAGGTTTACTGGCCCAGTGCTGAGGGCATCACTAGTGCTTATTTCTCTGCAGATGCTAGAAGGTGGCTGAATTTGGTGTCTCAGAGGATTCGCCCGTTGAGAAACACCACCGACGTGACTTATGCTCGGGCCTTGGTGATTTCTTGTGCTATGCAGGGGATCATTATGAATGTTGGGGACCAGATTATTTCAGAGTGGAAACACTTCTACCGGGGTCTTAGGAAGGGCCCTTTTCTTCCAGGTATGGTGTTTGAGTTGTGCAAACAGGTTGGGGTGTCTGAGGATCATACCGACCATGAGGTGGAGATGGATTATGCCTTCAACCCTCTTTGGGTGAAAGTGGTTACCTCCAAGAAGAAGAGGGAGGTAGATGAAGCAGGGAGCAGCCAGGCTACCGAGGATGCTGCTGTTGATGATGATACCCTGCCTCTTTCTCCCAGTCTCAGTCCCCGATTACTAGCTGCCAGCTTGAGGAGAATTTGGCTGCGGTCAGGAGGTTCATGGAGGACACTACTGGTAGAGGTACATCCCCTCCCCCTTCCGTTCAGGATTTTATAGCACTCCGTAGGGAGTTAGAGGAGGAGAAGAAGAAGAGGCGCTCCCAGGATCGCTTGCTTGACCGGATGTGGAAGACCATTAAGGTCATATTTGCTTGCACTGCCCCCAGTCAGGAGCTTCCCACCCTTGGGCCCGAGGACATGCAGGAGTTCCCCTTCCTGAGTGATGATGAGGCCTAGGACCTCCCCCCTTTTTTATTAGACACATTTACTGCTTTTTGGGTTTTTCCTCCGTTTGGGGCACATACTAGACCATATTTCCCTTTCCTTTCCCCCCTTGTTTTTAAGTAGATGGATGATAGTTTCATACAATTTCCCTTATATGCATACTATATTAGTTCTATAGGTGAATTTCCTTGTTTTACATAGTAGCTCATAGCTCAAATATTGCTTTTAAACTCCCCAAAAGTGGAAGGAAAAACAGGGGAAAACAGGGCAGACAATCTGCCCCGTGCCTCCCCGCTATAGCGGTGTCACCCCGCTATTGCGATACCGCCATAGTGGTAAAATTCCCAATATAGCAGGATCGCTATAGCGATACAGTTCTGCTATAGCGGCCCCAATGGTAGTAGCCCATACAATGAAATTTTTCAGTAAGAATAAACTCATCCCCATTCCCGGTTATCATTATTAATCTCGTAAATCCCGCCATAGTCTTAAACAACACCCCCAAGACCATTTCTGGAAATGCACAGATCAACACTTAGCATCCAATTATCACCAAATCAAGATCAAATTTCATTGGAAAACTATTCATAATAACACATTCCCGCTATCCTGCATGGATAACCCCTTATTCCCATGGTTCCCAACCAAGCCCCGACTGTCCTAAAACCAAAACTTCCCTACAGTCATAAGTCTTGACCCCTCACCATCTTAACCAATTATGAGTCACTTTTTAAATGTCATTCAAAATTTTCCCAATCAAGACACACAGCAGTTTATCATAAACCAAAAGTACACCAATTCCCAAGTTATGACTCTCTTCAGAACCAATATTCACAGTTAGGCAATCAATTACACACCAACAATTTCACTCATACAAGCATTGTAATACACCAAATCTCAAGTTTCAAGTTACAACAAAACCAAGCCACATATACTACTCTTTATTTATCCCATGGATGACTATTAGCCGGTCATCCATGCTTTACCACAGCCTCTCAGACCAGATACCAATTGGAACCTTCCCGATTCCAGGTTCCCTTGCTTGCTTTCATCACAACCGGAGTCCAATAACATCCTTCACTTTGTTGAGATATCAATTGGAATCGAGAGATACCAATTGGGCTCAACCTATACAAGAAAGTAAATGAACCACACAAAAAGGAATGAAAGAAAGGAGATCTTTCCTAGAATGCTTCCTAGCTTCCCAAAGATTAGATGTGGACGTCAACACATCAATCTGCAGGACTCTATTCAACATTTTTCTCTTACACTGGGAGACCGGTAACCTACGCGTCTACTCTACGCACCTAGATAGATTAACCCTTACCACCCGATCCAACAGGTAAATACGAAATTAAAAAGGAAACCAAAACTAACCTTTTTCAATTCATGAAAACATTACAACCTTTTATTTAGCGAAACCCTTTACAAAAGAATACAGTAACCCATATCTTACAACTGACAACAACCTTCCCTAGGTTCTATTATAAACAGATACAGGGTCTACTACAGAAGAGTACAAATAAATAAAAGAAGACACAGCTTCCACCACAGGATCAAAGAGTAGAAGCTGTTGGAGATCGTCATCATCATGTACATATGAAACATCATTGACCTTGCAACCAGACTATACCTAAAAAGGTATAGCAAGAGTTGTATCAATACAAACACAGCGTACTGGTAGTCATCATCGGTCGACCCAAATCCACTCCATACCATCATATGAGAAATCAATGGAAATGCACAATTAGCTTTGATATTTCAGCCCTTCAACATCCACCTTTACGAAAACCTGATATTCATCCCAAGCCTTCCTATCCCTTCCGTTGCCAACTTCCTTGCTTGGGGACTCTACACCTTGACTCCTAGGACTTATCAAGTTACACTTAGCCTTTAGACTTCCCAATTCAACTTACCCTTAGATTTCCCACTAGGGCCAGACCCGGACTACCACTCTACTATCCGAGTTAACCACTATGACTCAATAACCAGGAGTAACCCCACTACTCAAAAACTGAACCAACTACATTTATGTTACTATTTATAAGTGTACAGACCTCTCAAGGATCCCTAGGGAAGTTCCCAACATGATACTAATATCAACAATACACTCCAGACTCCCCATCTACCTTATGACTCCCATCACATGGAACATGTCTAACACTCATTTAATAATGACAATTATCCAACAATCTGACTAGACTATGCGTCTCTCCCTTAGCTTATCAACAACATGTAACCAATTAATAACCACTGACAATACCCATTGCATTAAACATAAATCCTCTTCAGATGACCCATACTACCAAGGATCCCTAGGACACCACATATATGTTCAACATGCAATCCCGGTCTACACTAAGACAAACCTCACATTTAAGTATAATCACCCGATCTCTCATGGACCATATGCAATAATCATAATTCAAGAATATAACCCGGTCCACTCATGGGACCATCGAAAGAATACAATTAATACAAGTAAATCAAACCCGTACCAGGCGTGGTACCCGAGCCAACCATTTGTAAAACTTGTACCACTCATGGTACCCGAGCAACACGATAAATATCCCGTACCAGACGTGGTACCTGAGCCAACCAATAAGTAACCTGTACCAGGCGTGGTATCCGAGCCAATCAAATGTCACACACAATCCAACAAGTCAATCAAATAATGAACAACATCACACTTGTAAACCAACAAGCAATCAAACCCAATTCATTTCACACCATTGACACATGATAGCTAGACATTCATACTCCCGTTCCCTAAGCATGCAAACTCAGACAATACTAATTGATAGTACATGAACACATATTGCATATCGGGAATACAATAACCATCACCTACCCTAACCCCAGGTACATAAACTCAACCTTGAATCCCGTCCGAAGACTAAATCTCCGTTCACCCCTTTGACACATAACAAGTAACTACATCCATTCCTGAACCTTCCCCTAAGATGGATACAAATGGGAAAGACCTCCCTTAACCTTGGTAATTCAACCATTCTTCTTATTCTACTCTTTTATACCAAATCATTTCCAAAGATTCCCTTTTTAATTAGTCGATTAATTACCCACAATATTTTCGATTCCCCGAACCTTCCTGACACTCTAGTCCATAGGTTCTATAATCATTCAACATATAATAATCATAAACAACCTAGAATATGACAACACAATCATCCTAACTCAATCCTTTTCTAGTTCAAACCAATCCAACCACATCAATTCTTCAGACTCCATGCTCGAAGTCCTAAGCATGGATTCTCCTTTTCTGTCTATACAATTAGTATGAAATGGAAACAGGTCAATCTACTTAATGGAAAGAAAACCTAGACTACCTTAACGCCAAGCAGTTGCACAATGCATTTTCCAGCTCCATAAAGGCATTCTCTGATGGATGACAAGCCTGGAATCCATGGTTTTGCGTCTTTTTAGCCAGAATCTCTCCTCCCCATAGCTTCCAAGACTTGGAGCAGTCCAAAAGGGTTTTTGGAGAAACCCTCATATGGTTTCCAATTGAGAAGGAGAAGTATTTTATTTAAATTGCGTAGCTGAGCTACTGTTTTCTGCCATACCGCTATAGCGGATAGCTTCTCGCTACAGCAGTGGCACTATAGTAGAGAAATGTCCACTATAGCAGAGTGACATCAGCCCAGAACAGTATTTCTCATGTCACCCCAATTTAAATCAAACCGTATTTAATCATTCCCGAAATTCATGATATCGTGATTTCTAAAATAATGATGGGTCAAGTTATTATAATAGATACCAATTTACCCATTGTTAATCCCCGAATGATCTCATAGAAAAGAGAAAGAAAACTAGCCCCGGACTCTCACAATCCCATGTGACCGCGTAATTATGATTCCACACGAAATATCAAACTTTTCCCTAATTAGTCACACTTCACTCAAATAGGAAAATTATGATCCCGCTTTAATGAGGAAATTTCCTTCCCCGAGCTATCCAAATTTTTTTATAAGGTAACCCTTCCCTAGTACCCAAGAATTTTCGGGCCTTGTAGAATATTAGAGAGAAAGAATTTGAAAAGACCCGGGAGAAACCTTTCCCTTTCCCAAAGTTGATTGTCATTTGCTATAGCAGATATTATTCCATCGTAGTGGTGCTGTTATAGTAGCATGCCAACCACTATAGCGATTGACAACAGTTGAAATAAGGGAGAAACAGGTTTTCATCCCCATTTTCCTTTTTTTTCCTTTGGAAATACTCCCTATACTCCCGATCATCCCACTCTCAATGTTAAAATTTCTAGGTAACAATCGTTCCTACTTACTCTTTTACTTCCTTGCACGAATTTAGATAGGGTTATGATAGAAAAAAATGATTAGGGGTACACATTGTAGTTATTTTTTGAATTTTGAACTGAGGTTGAATTTTTGTTGGATTCTCGAAGCATGGATGCTTCCCTTACGTTTACAATGCCTCCACATCGTTCTAGGCATAAGGATTATACAACTTTCAGCCAAAAATGGGCCAAAAATAGTGGGGAAGGTGAGGGGTTGTTCTTTGATAAGACTTGTGATTCAGAAAACAAATAAGGGTTATAATACCTAAATTCTTGTAGAAAACAGTAATAGAATACCTTAGAAGTACTGATCTAAATTGGGATTGTTAAAAATGGAGTTTTTGGGTCAAAGGGTGCCATTGAAGCACCCTTGAAGTTCTGGGATAATGAAGATCGCTATAGCAGAACCCACCGCTATTGAGTTCCCACTATAGCAAAGAAATTTTTGCTATAGCAGTTCCGCTGTAGTGAACGTTCATCCTCTATAGCGGAAGACTGCGAAATAGTAACCTTCAGGCTTATACTTAGGAAAATTTTCCCCTTTTTAAAACTCATTCCTTTATGCTTATCGATTCTAACCCCACCCCTTGCCACATTGCAGGTTAGCACACTTCAATGGCTGAAGGACAAATAACCGAGTATGCCTATATGATATTGCCTGACGATGCTAGATAGGAGTGGTTATGGGACTATTGTTGGTCAGGATTTTTCTTCAAAAGGGCCTTCAATATTGACGGGGTGGCTGAGAAGGATGCCACCTTCTATTGTAGGATCCAAGAGTTCAAATGGAGTTCGTTGGTGGTGGATCCCCCTTCTGCACGTACAAGTTAGGTGCGGGAGTTCTATGCTATACTCCCCTCTGTTTGTTTGGATGATCCCAACCCCACCATCTGCCTCTGAGGGGTGGATATCTCGGTGGATTTTTGGACTTTAAATGAGGTGCTAGGACTGCCTCACATCTCCAATCCGCTTACAAGGCCAAGGCTTGAATTTGGGATATGACTTGGTAGAGGGACACTATGATAGATGAGGAGTTCAGAGATTAGGTTTACAGGTCCAGTGTTGAGGGCAACACTAGTGCTTACTTCTCCGCATATGCTAGGAGGTGGATGAATTTGGTATCCCAGAGGATTTTCTCATCGAGAAACACCACCAACGTGACTTATACTCGGGCCTTGGTGATTTTTTGTTCTATGCAGGGGATTATTATGAATGTTGGGGACCAGATAATTTAAGAGTGGAAAGATTTCTATCGGGGTTCTAGGAGGGCCTTTTTCTTTCGGGTCTGGTGTTTGAGTTGTGCAGATGGGTTGGGGTGCCTGAGGATCATACTGACCACTAGGTAGAAATGGATGATGCCTTTAACCCTCTCTGGGTGAAAGTGGTTACCTTCAAGAAGAAGAGGAAGGTAGAAGAAGTAGGGAGCAGGCCAGGTTGCCGAGGTTGCTGCTGCTGCTGATGATACCCCTGCCCCTCCCTCCCAGTCTCGACCCTCGATTACTAGCCTCCAACTTGAGAAGAATTTGACCGTGGTCAGGAGGTTCATCGAGGACACTACTGCTAGAGGTACAACTCTTCCCCCTTCCGCTCAGAATTTTGCAGCACTCTGTAGGGAGTTATAGGAGGAGAAGAAGAAGAGGCGCTCCCG
Organism: Jaltomata sinuosa; assembly: GCA_003996215.1. Lineage (NCBI taxonomy): Eukaryota > Viridiplantae > Streptophyta > Magnoliopsida > Solanales > Solanaceae > Jaltomata > Jaltomata sinuosa. Next base: position 324,418 of record QJPP01001548.1, read on the forward strand.
GGATCAATTGTTTGCCCGGATGTGGAAGACCATTAAGGTCATGTTCACTTGAACCACCCCCGGTCAGGAGCTTCCGTCCCTTGGGCCCGAGGGCATGCAGGAGTTACCCTTCCTGAGTGATGATGAGGCCTAGGACCTTACCCCTCCCCCCTTTTTATTTGACACATTTACTGCTTTTTGGGTTTTTCCCCCGTTTGGGGTACGTACTGGACAATATTTCCCTCTCCTTTCCTACCTTGTTTTTAAGCACATGGATGCTAGTTGCAGACAATTTCTCTTATATGCATACTATATTAGTTCTATAGATGAATTCCCTTGTTTTACATAGTAACTCACAGCTCAAATATTTCTTTTAAACGCCCAGGAAGTGGAAGGAAAAACAGGGGAAAATAGGGTAGGCATTCTTGTCACGACCCGATTTCTCGGTCATGATGGCACCTACAACCCCCGGTAGGTGAACCAATCCCTGTAGCCCAGAACAGTTAGTAATGGGCTACTATCTAACAATTAAGAGAACAAAACGAATAAAATAGATAACAGGTTTATAAATATATACATATGCGGAAACTAAACCAACCCTAAGACCTGGTATCATAGTACAGAGCCAAACTACATACATGGAGTACAAGTAAACCAAAACTATATATACAGATGTCTCTGAATGGAAATAGAGTACATGAAGCAACAGATGAACTAAAGCTAAGCTCCGATCGCCAAGAGCTCACCCTCAGCCTGAAGTAGTCCTCAACAGATCTCCACGCACGAATCTCAATGATCTACCGGCGATGGCCCACGCTAGGATCTGCACCCAAAGATGCAGGGGGTAGGGGTGAGCACCAAATGCGGAGCATAAGGTACCCAGTAGGTATCATAGGCCGACTGGGCACATATAAGATAAAACGCAATAATAGACAGAATAGAAGCAAGTAGTCACAGAAAATCAACGAAAGGTACACAGGAACTAGCCCAGAGGGAAACCAACAGAACCACAGATGAGGCTAGTAAGCAGAATATACACACCAAAGGCACAGGTGAAAGTAAGAATCAACGCACCTGGGATCCTTGCAATAACAGTGCATATAAAATAAGTTTACGAAAGGGACGGTATACCGGTAACCTCAAGTGTAAGAAGAAGAGGGAAAGAGTAATAATAGGCATGCTCAAGACATGAATCAATACTCAACTAATCACATCAACCTCAAATCCAGAAACTAACACCCTGGCAGTACCAATCTCATACTTATACATAATAGAGAAC